>MJGA01000047.1:0-138023 GCA_001910725.1 Phanerodontia chrysosporium
GCGCGGTCCCATACGACCCAGACCTCGCGCAAGCCCGGCTTGGCAGTCTCCACCTTATCGAGCCAGGCGAGGTGCTCCGCGGCGTGCGTCGCGAACGCGGGCGCGAATGCGGCGACACTGGCGCTCTCGCCGTCGAGTGCGAGCGTGATCTCGAGCCGGCGCAGGCGCGGCGGCGCGCTCGCGATGATGCGCGACACGATGCGCAGCGCGGTGTCGTTGGTCGGGAGCGCCGCCCAGGGCGCGCCGAGGAAGGGGACGCGGAGCGCGAGCGCGCGCAGCGCAGTGCACGCGTCCACGTGCAGCGCCGCGAGGTGCGCGTCGCGGGCTGTGCGGTGCCGGTCAGCGTGCAGCTCGGGGACGGGAAGATGGCGACAGACGGAAAGGGACCCGGGCGACGAATTCAGAGATGTCCAGCGAGAGGTGCTCCAGGGCCCCGCCGGCCCGGCGAGGAAGGCGCCGAGGGCGGCGGTGTCGTCAGCAGAGGCGCACGCAGCATCGAGCCTGCAGACGGAGCCGCGAGAGAATGCCCTGAGCACGGAAGCCGTCGATACGTGCGACCTCACAACGAGCGTCTGGACGTGTGCCAGGTCGGCAGGGGGCGGCGGGCCCGGGGAATCTGAGGAGTCGGCGAAGCGGATGCTGGATATGTAGAGCTCGCGCATGTTGTAAGCTGAGACCAGGGTGCGCATAGCGTAGTCTGGGTCTGCCATCGCCCAGATGTCGGTGAGGGAGAGGCGTTCGAGGGCGCGGTGCTCGACGGGGCGGTCATGGAGTCGGAAACGCAACTTCAATGACTGCACTGTCAGCGACCTGAGAAGTGGAAGAGCGTTGGTGATGGTCGTTATCTTCCATAGGGGAACGAATGGGCTGGGTCCGGGCCTGGCTGAGGATTTGAGGGTTAGGTGGCGGACGTAGCTCGACAGAGGTGTGGCATGAGGGCTTTCTGGGGCTAAAATCCCAATAATGTCGTGCAGAGAGTGTTCTACAATGTCAATTTGAAGCTTTGAGAATAGGATGCGCTGCGCAGGGCCTCTCCATGAAGGAGTGACGCGCGAGCAAGCTGCTAGCGTCCTCTGGTCGTTCTGCAGGCATTCAAGGATACAGTCAAGGAGTTCCTGGGGGAGGTCAACTTTCATTTTTGGTGCAGAAATAAGCTGCATCCAAGCAACAGATCAGAAGTTATATTGGATCCATGAAGACTCTTACCTCGACTAGCGGTGAAGCAAACAGTTGAAGTGCTGGCGGCAGCCCATCACTTCACGATAAGATACATTATGTAAGCGTGGGCGTGTCGCCTGCTCTAGAGCTCTCACCGTGACATACATCCGTCAGGAGGACGCAGAATACTACGTACTTTCGCACAGCACTGTTCAATAAGTGAGCTATTATATCCCAATATTGGCTACCTGTCGGTTATCATCATCACCTGGTGGTAGATAGACTACGAGCGCGGAGCGCGCCATCGCCACATCTTGAAGTCTGAGCTCTTCGGACCACGACATCCGCAGCGCAACGGCGCCCCGCTTGAAAACCTCCCACGTCGGTCTCCCCTCCAGCTGTCTGCTTGCAGCGACCTCTGCAACGACCCAGACATCGATATCGCAGTGAACGAGTATGTACTTCGATCCCCGTATGAGCTTGGACCCGAACTGCCCGCGGAACGCGTAACCAACGGTGGTTCGTGCTGCTTGGTCGTCCCATTCTACCTCGAGCGTCATAGTCCCATTGTCATCGTCGATGTTGGCAACCCAGAAGGGCCCGATGAAGCATTTGGGCTGCTGAACATATTTCACAGGTCGCGAGCTGTGTAAATCTGCGCCATCTGCCAGATCCATGGCCGAGAAGAGCGTTTCGCCCATCAGGGACACAGGCATTTCATGCAGGAAATCGACCCAGGAGGGCCACATCGCATGATCGTCCGGTTGCCATCGCGCATACAGGGCGAAGATGAGGCCGCGATTGTCAGGAGACATGTGTTTGAGCAGCATCCTCCAGACGTGCTCCGAATGCGTACCCATGTCGTACACAGGCAACGTCTTGCATTTCGCCAGGTACGCCAGCGCAGAGACTCTGTCGAGCTCGTTCGTACAGTAGCGTGCATGCAACGTCGTCATCGCGTAGTCAACCAGATCTGTCCTATGGCTGCTGCGTACTACGGACGGCATGCTTTCGGTGAGCTGATAGCGAAACACGTGCTGAGCTTCTGCCATGGGTTCGCCGGTCACCCCGCCAGGTAGCCAGTTTCGTTTCGTCTCTTGCACAGTCCAGACGCGGTGGAACCAGTGGCGTGAGTCATTCAGCTTTTGCAGAGAAGGATCGAAGGGCAGCCCTAGGCCGTTGAAGTACGTGATGCAGGGGATGTCGCGGGGGGAATAGATATGACCGATGGTGGGGACATCGAGCCTCCATTCTTCTTTCCGCACGTCCTCGTCTTCGGGATGGCCACGCTGGCGAAGGCACAAGACGTCAATCCAGACGTACTCTGCGCCGAAATTGAGCAGCTCGACGCGGACATGCTCGAGCGTCGTGCAGCGCGGGATTGGAACGCCCCATTGGTGGCCGTTGATGGGCGTCCAGACCTCCTGGCGGTCGCTCTCACGGACCCAGCTATGCGAAACCGTCCATATATTGTCGGGTACGTTGCCGTCGACTCGGGGGATGACATAGAAGGGGAGCACCCGATTGCTCAGGAGGTCCCAGACTCGTCGTGGCCGAACGTTCGCATCCCCGATGTACCCTCCCCGTATGGCGTCCCGTCGCATCTCGTCGTCGTCGTCCTGCTTCTGTAAGAGCATACCGCGGATGTCGTCGATAGGAAGGTGCCAGTAAGGCCGCAAGCGGCCGTAGAGGTTGCCGAAATCTATCGAGGTGCCTGCAAAGTGTTCGAGGCAGCGCTCAAGGCCCGGCTCTTGGAATGTACGGTTCGATCCGAGGATCAAATTCAGCGTCTGGAGAAGCTCCTCCGCATCCATCGCTGCGCAGGGGACGTTGGCGAGTGCGCTCGGTATCGCCTGGGCGCCGAAATGCCCCCATTGGAGCGGGACCGCCGAGCGCGGCTCAGGAATAATAGAGAAAGGTCTGCCTGGGCGAGAGGATCTGAACAACTCCGTCTCGATGAGGAGCCCCGAATTGGCGAATTTGACTGTCCCCCAAACGCAGAGACGCGCCAGTGGTCTCCATGGCACAAATCGCGGGATATACCGCTGTTCAACGAAGGGTGTGTTGTCATCCCGAGGCGCCGCCGAGGTGACCCACCTCAGACGCAGGGCGGCATGCCATAAAAGGCACCCGTCGGTAGTAATCTCCATTTCCTTATCTTCATTCCGATCCACTTTATCTTATCTGAGTCTTCCGCCTTTGTAATAACTCAAAACCCACATTTCATTTCCTTTCTAGTAGTTACACGAAAATGTATAAAATCCTAGTTATATCTCTCCGAATATCTATCGTTCGTTTCCCGCATCTCACCCCCGCTCGATTCTTCAAGAGGTTATGAGCCCCGCGCTGTAAAGAGCGCACACGACGATCACCACTCTCTGCAGATCCAGTGCGGATCAAACTCTCGTCCCTGTCGATCCATTGCGGATCAAATCTAGGCGCCCACATCTCGCGATTATCGCCCTGTCAGTATGACATCAGACACGTCCAGTGTACGCATCGAACCTTTGAAGGGGCCCGAGAATTACTTCTCGTGGCAGGTGCAAGAACAAGACATCTTGACCGACCTCGGTTATATCGACTACGTCCTTGGCAACAAGACGCGCCATGCGACCGACGCCGCAGAGCAAGCGACATTCGACCGCGCAGACCGGAAAGCGCTTAGCGCGATCCGCCTCCGCTGCGCGCCCTCAGTAGTCACGCACATCGCGTCAAGCACTTCGTCCAAGTCAGCGTGGGACACGCTCAAGTCTATCTACGCCGCGCAAGGCACCATGGCTAAGGTCACAGCGAGCAGAAAGCTCCAGAAGTACCAGATGGAGGAGGGAGCAGACATGGAAGGGGAATTAAAGAAGATGAGGCAGTTGATGGAAGAGATTACCCTTTCTGGCGGTACGATTACCGATTCAGATTTCACCTATCAAATCCTTTCTGCTCTTCCCCCTTCCTGGGACGCGTTCATTACGTCTTGTCAGAGCATCACAACCTCGTCAGACCTCACCGGTCGAATTCTGACCGAAGAACGCCGCCGCAAGGAGCGCGACACGTCCTCCACGGCACTCGTTGCTCGCCAGCGCCCAAAGAAGTCCAAATTCCGCAAGGGCGTCTACTGCTCTTGAAGAATCGAGCGGGGGTGAGATGCGGGAAACGAACGATGATATTCAGCGAGATGTAGCTAGGATTTTTATACATTTTCTTGTAACTACTAGAAAGGAAATGAAAAGTGGGTTTTGTGTTATTACAAAGGCGGAAGACTCAGATAAGATAAAGTGGATCGGAATGAAGATAAGGAAATGGAGATTACTACCGACGGGTGCCTTTTATGGCATGCCGCCCTGCGTCTGAGGTGGGTCACCTCGGCGGCGCCTCGGGATGACAACACTCCCCCTCAGCGAGCGACGAGCTGAGCGAGTTCGAGCTGCTTGAGATGCGTCGGCTTGGCGAGTGCTTTGGTGAGCATGTCGGCGCAATTGTCGGCGGAGGCGCAATGCGTGATGTCGATGTCGCCGTCCTTGATGCGTTCGCGAATGAAATGATGGCGAATATCGATGTGCTTGGAGTGCGCGTGAAATTGACTGTCGTGCGCGAAAGTGATGGCGGCTTGATTGTCGGTGAGGATCGTGGTAGCGGTGTCGCCGAGGATACCGAGTTCGGCGAGGAGGCGGCGTAGCCAGATGGCCTCCTTGGCTGCGTGTGAGAGGGCGATGTACTCCGCTTCCATCGTGGAGAGGGCGACCGTGGCTTGCTTCTTCGAGGACCAGCTGATGATGCCGCCGGCAAGCTTGAAGGCGTAGCCGGACACGGACCGGCGGTCGACCAGGGACTGTGCCCAGTCTGCGTCCGAGTATCCGATCAGATCTTGATCGTCGGGACCGTAGGTGATGCCGAGGTCGAGTGTGCCCTTGAGATAGCGAAAGACGTGCTTGACCGCCGTCCAGTGAGTGTTGGACGGTCGAGAGGTGAACTGGGAAAGTGCTTGAACAGCGAAGGCGATGTCGGGACGTGTACCGACAGCGGCGTACATGAGGGAACCGATGGCGGCGGCGTAGGGCGCATCAACGGGCGTCTCGTCTTCGGAGATCGGCCCAAGCTTGATGTTCGGGTCAAGCGGCGTCGAGACCGGATTGCAGTCTTGCATGCCGAAACGCTCGAGAATGAGCTTGATGTAGTGCGACTGCTTGATGGTGAGCGTGCGAGCGGTGCGGTCGCGAATGGCCTGAATGCCGACGAAGGTGGTGAGCGCGCCTGAGGTCGTGATGGCGAAGTGAGCGGCGATATCGGCCTTGAAGTCGTTTAAGGCAGCGCGCTTCCCAAAAAGGGTAGTGTCGTCGACATGAAGGAGTGCGAGCGTTAGAGCGTCGGAGCGTTTGAAGTAAACGCACGGATCGGCCTCGGAGCGAGTAAATCCCATCAGATTGACGAGAACGTGGTTGAGGAGGTTGTTCCAGGCGCGTCCGGCCTGCTTGAGACCGTATAGGGCCTTGCGCAGGACGTAGACTTGGCCAGAGTTGTCGTCGTAGCCGGGTGCCTGACGCATGTAGATGGTCTCCTCGAGGGGGCCGTAGAGATACGCGCCGGTGATGTCGAGACCGTCGTCGTCGAGGTCGTAACGGGCGGCGATGGCGCACGCGGCGCGCCAGGATTCGAGGCGGACGACGGGGGCGAAGGTTTGAAGGTAATCTTGCCCGGGGATCTGGGAGAAACCTTGTGCGACAAGACGTGCCTTGTACTTGTCGATCGAGCCGTCGGGGTGGCGTTTGATGGCGAAGACCCAGCGTGAGCCGATGGCCTTCCGGTCGTCCGGAAGGTCGCCCATCTCCCAAGTTCCCCTCCCCCTGAGCTGTGACATTTCAGCGTCCATGGCAGCCTGCCATTGCGGCCAGTCATCCCGTGCCTTACACTCCTCAATAGAGGACGGGTGGTCCCAATCTCCACGTACTGCGAAGCAGATGTGGGCGTGAGCGCTAGCGTCGTGATCCGTCGACTTCGGAGCGATGGTTCCGGTCTGGTGAAGACGTTTGTAGTCGACGCGAGGCGTGTTGCGCTCGGACTTGCGCGTAGACTCGGGGGGAACGCTAGAGGATGTCGAGCGAGGAAAGGTGACTGAGGGGGAACGCGATTTGGTCGTCGTAGCAGACGGTTCAGCCTTGGATGCCTTCGAAGAGTCGGGCGCTTGAGGCGCTGATGCCGGTGGTGGCGTCGTGGTATCTGAAGGCGGCGATTTGGCTCGAGAAGGTGTCGGACTCTCCCCCTCAAGGGTGAAGGGGATGCTACGAGGTGGTTCAGCCTTACGCTCGAAGATGACATCGCGAGAAACTAGGATCTGGCGCATGCCAGGGACGAAGTACCTCCAGCCGGCACTGTTGTCCGAGATCCCGGTGAAGATGTAGCGCTCGGACTTCGGCTCGAGCTTCGAGCGACGATTCTCGGGCACGAGGACCCAGCAGGGTGTGCCGAACTCTTGCGCGTCCTTGATATCAGGGCGGCGGCCCCAGAATAATTCGTAGGGCGTGAGATCGCGAGTGCGCGTCGGCGTGCGGTTTTTGAGATAGGTGGCGTATGCCCAGGCCTCCTGCCAAAGAAATTTCGGCAAGTCGCGCGCGATCAGCATGGCGCGCGCGCGCTCCGCGAGAGTGCGGTTGAGGCGTTCAGCGATGCCGTTCTGCGAAGGGGAATATGGTGCCGTGGTGCGGACGAGAATGCCGCGAGAAGCGGCGTAGTCGCGAAACTGGCCCTGAGTGTATTCCTTCGCGTTGTCGACGTGTACCGTCTTGATCTTCGCGTTGAGATGACGCTCGAGGAGCGCTTCATACTTCTTGAAGCGGTCGAGGGCGGCGTCGCGTGATTTCATGAAGAAAATAACGACGTAGCGCGAAGCGGCATCGGTGAATGTGATGACGTACGTATTGCCCTGCAGAGAGGCGATGCGCGCCGGGCCCCAGATGTCTGAAAAGACGAGATCGCCGACGGCTAGAGCGCGATCGGCGGCGGTATCGGGGAATGGCGCTCGAGAGTGCTTGGCCTGGATGCAGGCGTCGCAGTCGAAGTCGATGTCCGACGAGGTGTCGACTTCCATGCCTTCTACGAGGTCTTTGCGATGGATTTCCTGCAGCTGCTGGCGATTAATGTGTCCCAGAGCGCAGTGCCATTCATACCAAGTGCGCGCAGTGCGCACGGCGAGCGCTCGGGATCGCGCCGGGTACCGAAGTCTCATATCCATGTGATAGAGATGTCCGACGCGACGACCGTGGCAGATCGTACGATCGCGGTCCTTGATGAATAAGTCCGGACCAGTGCCGACGAAGGTCATGCCTGCGCTAGCGAGGCGACCGAGGGACAGGAGATTGAACTCCATGTCCGGCGCGTGTAGAACGTCGGTGAGCTTGACTGAGACTTCCCCCTGCTTCGTATTGAAGGTAACTTGCACGTCACCGCGGCCTAAGGCCTTGCAGACACCTGCGCCGGTGACCGTGTGGTTGGGGGTCTCGATGTAGTTGCTGAACGCGTTGCGGTCGCGTACAATGTGGCGCTCGGTGGCGGAATCGCCGAGCCATACTTCCCCCTTGACCAGGAGGGCGCGCACGTCTTGGGGGACTTCTTCTATTGTGGCGAACATGTAGGAGTCGCCGTCGGTCTCCGCGGCTACAGCGACGTGCGCGCGCGAAGATTTGCCTCCGGAGCCAGACTTCTGGTTGCCGCCGGATCGGCATTCGGGTTTGATGTGACCTTCCTTTCCGCATCCGTGGCAGTTGTTGTCATCCCGAGGCGCCGCCGAGGTGACCCACCTCAGACGCAGGGCGGCATGCCATAAAAGGCACCCGTCGGTAGTAATCTCCATTTCCTTATCTTCATTCCGATCCACTTTATCTTATCTGAGTCTTCCGCCTTTGTAATAACTCAAAACCCACATTTCATTTCCTTTCTAGTAGTTACACGAAAATGTATAAAATCCTAGTTATATCTCTCCGAATATCTATCGTTCGTTTCCCGCATCTCACCCCCGCTCGATTCTTCAAGAGGTTATGAGCCCCGCGCTGTAAAGAGCGCACACGACGATCACCACTCTCTGCAGATCCAGTGCGGATCAAACTCTCGTCCCTGTCGATCCATTGCGGATCAAATCTAGGCGCCCACATCTCGCGATTATCGCCCTGTCAGTATGACATCAGACACGTCCAGTGTACGCATCGAACCTTTGAAGGGGCCCGAGAATTACTTCTCGTGGCAGGTGCAAGAACAAGACATCTTGACCGACCTCGGTTATATCGACTACGTCCTTGGCAACAAGACGCGCCATGCGACCGACGCCGCAGAGCAAGCGACATTCGACCGCGCAGACCGGAAAGCGCTTAGCGCGATCCGCCTCCGCTGCGCGCCCTCAGTAGTCACGCACATCGCGTCAAGCACTTCGTCCAAGTCAGCGTGGGACACGCTCAAGTCTATCTACGCCGCGCAAGGCACCATGGCTAAGGTCACAGCGAGCAGAAAGCTCCAGAAGTACCAGATGGAGGAGGGAGCAGACATGGAAGGGGAATTAAAGAAGATGAGGCAGTTGATGGAAGAGATTACCCTTTCTGGCGGTACGATTACCGATTCAGATTTCACCTATCAAATCCTTTCTGCTCTTCCCCCTTCCTGGGACGCGTTCATTACGTCTTGTCAGAGCATCACAACCTCGTCAGACCTCACCGGTCGAATTCTGACCGAAGAACGCCGCCGCAAGGAGCGCGACACGTCCTCCACGGCACTCGTTGCTCGCCAGCGCCCAAAGAAGTCCAAATTCCGCAAGGGCGTCTACTGCCACGGATGCGGAAAGGAAGGTCACATCAAACCCGAATGCCGATCCGGCGGCAACCAGAAGTCTGGCTCCGGAGGCAAATCTTCGCGCGCGCACGTCGCTGTAGCCGCGGAGACCGACGGCGACTCCTACATGTTCGCCACAATAGAAGAAGTCCCCCAAGACGTGCGCGCCCTCCTGGTCAAGGGGGAAGTATGGCTCGGCGATTCCGCCACCGAGCGCCACATTGTACGCGACCGCAACGCGTTCAGCAACTACATCGAGACCCCCAACCACACGGTCACCGGCGCAGGTGTCTGCAAGGCCTTAGGCCGCGGTGACGTGCAAGTTACCTTCAATACGAAGCAGGGGGAAGTCTCAGTCAAGCTCACCGACGTTCTACACGCGCCGGACATGGAGTTCAATCTCCTGTCCCTCGGTCGCCTCGCTAGCGCAGGCATGACCTTCGTCGGCACTGGTCCGGACTTATTCATCAAGGACCGCGATCGTACGATCTGCCACGGTCGTCGCGTCGGACATCTCTATCACATGGATATGAGACTTCGGTACCCGGCGCGATCCCGAGCGCTCGCCGTGCGCACTGCGCGCACTTGGTATGAATGGCACTGCGCTCTGGGACACATTAATCGCCAGCAGCTGCAGGAAATCCATCGCAAAGACCTCGTAGAAGGCATGGAAGTCGACACCTCGTCGGACATCGACTTCGACTGCGACGCCTGCATCCAGGCCAAGCACTCTCGAGCGCCATTCCCCGATACCGCCGCCGATCGCGCTCTAGCCGTCGGCGATCTCGTCTTTTCAGACATCTGGGGCCCGGCGCGCATCGCCTCTCTGCAGGGCAATACGTACGTCATCACATTCACCGATGCCGCTTCGCGCTACGTCGTTATTTTCTTCATGAAATCACGCGACGCCGCCCTCGACCGCTTCAAGAAGTATGAAGCGCTCCTCGAGCGTCATCTCAACGCGAAGATCAAGACGGTACACGTCGACAACGCGAAGGAATACACTCAGGGCCAGTTTCGCGACTACGCCGCTTCTCGCGGCATTCTCGTCCGCACCACGGCACCATATTCCCCTTCGCAGAACGGCATCGCTGAACGCCTCAACCGCACTCTCGCGGAGCGCGCGCGCGCCATGCTGATCGCGCGCGACTTGCCGAAATTTCTTTGGCAGGAGGCCTGGGCATACGCCACCTATCTCAAAAACCGCACGCCGACGCGCACTCGCGATCTCACGCCCTACGAATTATTCTGGGGCCGCCGCCCTGATATCAAGGACGCGCAAGAGTTCGGCACACCCTGCTGGGTCCTCGTGCCCGAGAATCGTCGCTCGAAGCTCGAGCCGAAGTCCGAGCGCTACATCTTCACCGGGATCTCGGACAACAGTGCCGGCTGGAGGTACTTCGTCCCTGGCATGCGCCAGATCCTAGTTTCTCGCGATGTCATCTTCGAGCGTAAGGCTGAACCACCTCGTAGCATCCCCTTCACCCTTGAGGGGGAGAGTCCGACACCTTCTCGAGCCAAATCGCCGCCTTCAGATACCACGACGCCACCACCGGCATCAGCGCCTCAAGCGCCCGACTCTTCGAAGGCATCCAAGGCTGAACCGTCTGCTACGACGACCAAATCGCGTTCCCCCTCAGTCACCTTTCCTCGCTCGACATCCTCTAGCGTTCCCCCCGAGTCTACGCGCAAGTCCGAGCGCAACACGCCTCGCGTCGACTACAAACGTCTTCACCAGACCGGAACCATCGCTCCGAAGTCGACGGATCACGACGCTAGCGCTCACGCCCACATCTGCTTCGCAGTACGCGGAGATTGGGACCACCCGTCCTCTATTGAGGAGTGTAAGGCACGGGATGACTGGCCGCAATGGCAGGCTGCCATGGACGCTGAAATGTCACAGCTCAGGGGGAGGGGAACTTGGGAGATGGGCGACCTTCCGGACGACCGGAAGGCCATCGGCTCACGCTGGGTCTTCGCCATCAAACGCCACCCCGACGGCTCGATCGACAAGTACAAGGCACGTCTTGTCGCACAAGGTTTCTCCCAGATCCCCGGGCAAGATTACCTTCAAACCTTCGCCCCCGTCGTCCGCCTCGAATCCTGGCGCGCCGCGTGCGCCATCGCCGCCCGTTACGACCTCGACGACGACGGTCTCGACATCACCGGCGCGTATCTCTACGGCCCCCTCGAGGAGACCATCTACATGCGTCAGGCACCCGGCTACGACGACAACTCTGGCCAAGTCTACGTCCTGCGCAAGGCCCTATACGGTCTCAAGCAGGCCGGACGCGCCTGGAACAACCTCCTCAACCACGTTCTCGTCAATCTGATGGGATTTACTCGCTCCGAGGCCGATCCGTGCGTTTACTTCAAACGCTCCGACGCTCTAACGCTCGCACTCCTTCATGTCGACGACACTACCCTTTTTGGGAAGCGCGCTGCCTTAAACGACTTCAAGGCCGATATCGCCGCTCACTTCGCCATCACGACCTCAGGCGCGCTCACCACCTTCGTCGGCATTCAGGCCATTCGCGACCGCACCGCTCGCACGCTCACCATCAAGCAGTCGCACTACATCAAGCTCATTCTCGAGCGTTTCGGCATGCAAGACTGCAATCCGGTCTCGACGCCGCTTGACCCGAACATCAAGCTTGGGCCGATCTCCGAAGACGAGACGCCCGTTGATGCGCCCTACGCCGCCGCCATCGGTTCCCTCATGTACGCCGCTGTCGGTACACGTCCCGACATCGCCTTCGCTGTTCAAGCACTTTCCCAGTTCACCTCTCGACCGTCCAACACTCACTGGACGGCGGTCAAGCACGTCTTTCGCTATCTCAAGGGCACACTCGACCTCGGCATCACCTACGGTCCCGACGATCAAGATCTGATCGGATACTCGGACGCAGACTGGGCACAGTCCCTGGTCGACCGCCGGTCCGTGTCCGGCTACGCCTTCAAGCTTGCCGGCGGCATCATCAGCTGGTCCTCGAAGAAGCAAGCCACGGTCGCCCTCTCCACGATGGAAGCGGAGTACATCGCCCTCTCACACGCAGCCAAGGAGGCCATCTGGCTACGCCGCCTCCTCGCCGAACTCGGTATCCTCGGCGACACCGCTACCACGATCCTCACCGACAATCAAGCCGCCATCACTTTCGCGCACGACAGTCAATTTCACGCGCACTCCAAGCACATCGACATTCGCCATCATTTCATTCGCGAACGCGTCAAGGACGGCGACATCGACATCACGCATTGCGCCTCCGCCGACAATTGCGCCGACATGCTCACCAAAGCACTCGCCAAGCCGACGCATCTCAAGCAGCTCGAACTCGCTCAGCTCGTCGCTCGCTGAGGGGAGTGTTGTCATCCCGAGGCGCCGCCGAGGTGACCCACCTCAGACGCAGGGCGGCATGCCATAAAAGGCACCCGTCGGTAGTAATCTCCATTTCCTTATCTTCATTCCGATCCACTTTATCTTATCTGAGTCTTCCGCCTTTGTAATAACTCAAAACCCACATTTCATTTCCTTTCTAGTAGTTACACGAAAATGTATAAAATCCTAGTTATATCTCTCCGAATATCTATCGTTCGTTTCCCGCATCTCACCCCCGCTCGATTCTTCAAGAGGGTGCAATGTGTATACATTGCCGGCCAAAAACGGCGTGTATAAGTGATTTCTGTCCTCGTTCCGGGCCCCACGGAGGCTGTTCCGTCTTGAGATGTCTTCCTGACATCGCAAAGTGCAGTGAGCTACATGAGAACTAGATGGTGAAGCTTCTCGTCAATGCCCTGTACGACAGAAAAGGTGGTCGACCTACCTCTCCGTATGTGTCGCAGGACATTGCGCGCAGCTTCGAGCAGTCGATTTCGGTGCTGACTCGACACCGCCTTCTGCGTGAAGTGAGATGAGTAAGAATACGACCACGGCATGTCTATGCGACAGACTCTACATCGATGGTGACACAAATAGCCGAGATAGCTCCTTGTCCTTGGGGCAGCAAGAACAAGAGACAAGTAAGAGAGATGAGTCTGTGTGCGCTCACTCACAGTGATCTGCCTGGGCGGTGGGCTCACTTCCGAGCCTGGCGCTCGGCTGCCTGAAAAGGCTACAGGTATTAATAACCTTTTAATCACCTGTCCTTTTCTCGAAGACCGAATGTCAAAAACCATCTGCAGGGCGTAACGACTTAGTCCTGCCGTGGGCTTTGAGGTGGGTGTGCACAAATATTGGCGTGGATTATGCCGAGCCTTGCCGGGCACGGTCATGCTCGCTGAGGCACAGAGTGAATGGGCGAAAAATCCTGGAATACCATCACGTCAGGAACGAAGGTATGAAGCATTCTACTCTGTCCTCACTCTATCTTCCAGCACATCTCTAACGACAATTATTGCCAGCGTTTAGGCCCGAGGCTGGACATCGAGTTTCTTCGCGCACGCTATTTTCATCAGATTAATGACTCAAATACTCACAGAAAACGTCGTGAAGAATACTTCTGAGTGGATTCCACATTTTTGACCCTTACGCTAGCTCGAGGTTGAAGCTGAAGTTGGGCAAAGCCCTCGTGGCGGCGGATCCTAACACCTTACATAATCTCAGAGTCGGCGTTGCGCGCGCAAGCCCGAGCCAGTCTCAACCTCCTGCCACCATGTACCACGACTTGGATCTGCACAATCCTGCTCTCAGTGACTACCTTTACCCAATCACGCGGACATTATAAATGACGACGACGAGCAATGCTTGGGACGTTTGAGCAGGTCGTGCCCTGCCCGAAGCAACCATGCCCGAGGCCGTGTTGCTTGCTTGGATCGCCTCAATGTGGCGGGTCGCGGGAGGGGCGCATGGGGTTTGACTTTGATCGCTGCGGGATCGACTGAAAGGTTACGCTCCTAGGTACTCGTCAATGTCGCCGCTCAGCATCGCCGTCTGCGTCCATCCGCCCCCGTGCTTGCTATCTCCGGCTTTCCCTCGGACGCACGAACGCGCATGCTATCGCATACCTCCTAAAATGCTGATCAGAAGGGACCGCACAACCGGGGCGACAAACCTTCCATAACTTTGTCATGGGCTGAGGGGGCTGCGACGAACAGGTCCATGTTACGGCTAGACACGGCCAGCCGCCTGCTCGCTGCGACTCGGGGCACAGCACGTCTTCTGGCGGTCATCGCGCGCACCAGCACGGTCCCACGACCTCGCTCGTTAGCGTCGAGAGCATTGCCTCCTGTCCTCCGCGGCCGTCGACAATGTACAGCGACCGCACACATGAAACGTCGTCCCTGACCGAGCCGTCCGGGCACTTGATGCGCCGTGCTTGCAGTTGAAACGAGGACGCTCGTAAGAATGAGACGTGCCCCGAGGTTGCGTTTTCTGAAAGTCGCGTATGTGCGCATCCATATATAACTCAGGGTAGCGATACAGGCCTCTCTCCATCGAAATCCGCTTCTTACCATGGAGCAAAAGCTGGCTCGAGTCGACGACGTCTCTGGGAAAGAGTTCGACTTTGTTATTGCCGGTGCGCCACAGAACGACTTAGCGATGTTCATACTGCTGATGAAGACTGTATCGTTACCTCGTAGGTGGAGGTGTACGTAGATCCTATTCCTCTTGCTACCTCCGCAGCTGACCTCTTGCCTGCATAGACCGCAGGCTGCGTTGTCGCAGCTAGACTCAGCGAGAATCCGAACGTCTCTGTCGCCCTGCTGGAGGCGGGTCCGACTCATCTCGGCGACCCGCTAATCTGTATGCCCTGCATTTTCGAGGTCCTTGCTACCTGCTCACTCACCGACTTCAGCCGACCCCCTGGGATGGTTGAAATCTGTCGATGATCCAGAATACGACTACAAATACCTTACGACGCCACAGCCGGGGCTCATCGGGGAACCCACTATGTTCCCTAGGTGTGTAGCCTCTACCTGCTGATTGGCGCAACCTTTGGTCTCACAACTCAACGGTAGAGGGCGCGGTCTCGGTGGCACATCTCAGATCAACTGGATGATCTGGCATCTACCACAGCGCAAAGAAATAGACGGTACGTCCTCGCATGTCTCGTCGACTTGGACTCGGGCTGACTACCTTGGGTGCCAGCAATGGGGAAGCTCGGTAACGAAGGCTTCAACTGGGAGACGTTCCACCAGTACGCGAAGAAGGTGCAGCACTTCTGCCCGCCAGACCCGGACGAGCGGAGCGAGTTCAAGAACTTATACAAGTCTGACGCGGTCGGGCACGATGGCCCGATCCCGCTCTCGTTCGGGCGGGACAACTGCGGTGCGGACGCTGCATGGCAGAGGGTACGCTGAACTCGTGTGCATATCATGTGTCGCTGCTGACCGAGTATCGCGCAGGCTCTTGCAAAGCACGGCGTCGACACGATCAGCACTGCCCTTGACGGTGAGGTCACCGGGACGTGGAAGAGTGTATCAAGCATCGATCCCACAACCCGCACTCGTGTACATGCCGCTAACGTGCGTCTCGCCGCCGGACATTGTATCCCATAGACTGACGTGTATACAGGGCTACATATATCCCGCGCTCGACCGCCCAAACCTGAAAGTACTCACGGATGCGACTGTGCTCAAGGTCGTCACGGAGAGGCAGGGCGATGAGGTTGTAGCAACTGGTGTCGAGTTCGAATTTGATGGAGCACGGCACCACGTGTCGGCGAATAAGGAGGTCATCGTGTGTGCTGGGTACGTCTACCTATTGAATACTCACCCTCACTTGTCCTTATACCTGTATCGTACAGAACGGTGAAGTCTCCGCAACTTCTGGAGCTGAGTGGGATCGGCGACAGAAAGATCCTGGAGCCCTTGGGGATACCCGTCCAGCTGGATCTCCCCTCAGTTGGCACGAACGTGCAGGACCGTATTGTCATGGGCGTGAGCCGGTACAGTCAGTTTTGTTGGGTCCTGCTAGGTGCCTGTCGCAGCGCTTACATTCTCTTCAGGGATGGCCGAGGACAAAGACTTCGTCACTTCTGGCATGCTTGATAATGCTGAATTCGCGGAAAAGCTGCGCAAGCGACTGTGCGTATCATGCCTTGATAATCTGGATTCATACTCAGATCTATACGCAGCGGTATCAACGATAACTTCCAGCTCACCGCCAACGGGTTCTCCTTCGCTCCTGTCCAGACTGCCTCCGAGCGTGCGGAGCAACTCATAGCAAAACAGCGCGCCAAGCTTGCGCAGGGCAATTACCCGCCAGGTGTGCGAGAATCGTACGAACAGCAGCTCGCACTCCTCGCGGACCCCCGGGTGGCCGATATCGAGCTGTTCTTCTTCCCTTTCACCTTCCCTGTGCCGCCGCCAGAGCCAGACAAGCCTTACCTGAGCATCTTCACGATCGTCGGCCGGCCCTTCACGCGCGGGACGATTCACGTGCAGAGTGCTGACCCGAAGGCATGGCCCGCGATCGACCCGCACTACTACGAGGAGGACATCGACCTCGATGTCATGGCGGAGGCGACAAAGTTTGTTCGCAAGGTGACCCAGACGGAGCCGTTCAAGTCGCTCGTTCTCGAGGAGCAGTTGCCCGGCCCCGGGGTGAATACGGATGAAGAAATATATGGTGCGGACACACTTCCCGACCCCTGTCTCCCTGATACTAACAACGTGTGGCCTAGAATACGTCCGCAAGAATACTTACTCAACATTCCGTATGTGCAATGTGTCAGTGTAGCGGCTCAAAACTGACATTGTCTTAGATACCGCTGGCAGCATGTCTATGATGCCTCGGGTCAAAGGTGGTGTCGTTGACACACGATTCAAGGTATACGGCGCCAGGAACATTCGCGTTGTAGACTTGTCCGTCCTGCCCCTCCAGACTGTGGTCCATCCTCAGGCAATTGTCTATGCTCTTGCGGAGATGGGTGAGTGCGAAGTTTACGAGGACACATCGTGCATCTTCTGACGTACCTGTACAGCATCCGACATTGTGAAGTATGATCATCAGTAGCATGAATACGGCATCCCGGACATCTCCAGGGACCCTGACCGTCTGTTCAATCCTGACTTTGCTGTGTACTTGCGATCCTGAGCGTCTGGGAAATGGATAGTTTCTGCGATATGCCATTTTTGGGGTTATCTAAGTCTATCAGGCGTCTGATAACTCACAAAATCAGCGAGATCTCGATTTCGAGATTCATATTCGACTTTCTGGAGCACACTGCATCCGCTTGAGCAGACGACCTGCTCGACTGCTTTGACCTCGTCTTCATCGCTCGACGCAGCGACGACAACATGGACTCCGTCGTGCCCCCGCAGGTCACCGCCGAGCTGACCCAGATTCTCGCGAATCTCGTCCTCGGCGACAATGAGCTTCGGTCAACGTACGTCCTCGCGCGCAAGAGGGCGATGCGCTCCTCGCTGATGTCGCGCACAGGGCAGAGAAAGCCGTCAATGACCGTCTCGCGCAGACCCCCGAGCTCTATTTGCTTGCCCTCGCGCAGTTTGCTGTCTCTGCGGACACAGATATGGTGCGTCTCTGTGCGTAGAGTGCTCCACTGCTGCTAGACCTTCCCGGCAGATGCGTTCCTTCTCGCTCGTGCTACTGCGTCGGCTGCTCTTCAGATCGACGACCAACCAGAGCCTTCCCCTGTACGACCACCTCTCTGCGCAGACACTGACGACCATCGAACGTTTGCTGCTGCACATCCTCCTGCACGAGCCCTCCATTGCTGTACGCCGCAAAGCCACAGACACGATCTCGGAAGTAGCTAACCACTCCATGTCTCGCGGAAGACCATGGCACGGCCTCCAACAGCAAGCATTCCAAATGACAGACAGTGAAGACCCCGTCACCCGCGAGAACGCGTATCGTGTCTTCACGGGCTCGCCCAACCTTATCATGGACCTGCAGACGGATTCGGTCATTGGGGTGCTGCAGAAGGGTCTGCAGGACCCTCAGAGTGTCGAAGTGAGTGTTGTCACATCCATCGTTCGTGCATCCATACATCTGCGCTGCCAATGTCGCAAGGCGTACCGCCACCATGCGAACATACACGCATGTGGACACGGCTATTGTCCACCTCCGTAGTCGTCGGCAGCCTTGGCGGCTGCTTGGATGTGGCTGTGCGGTTGCTATCCTTCTTGGGGTGATCCTTGCATGGAGCCACGATGAAATCAGGCGCCACATACACTATGGACCGTGCCAGACACGCTGTGCCGGCATCATGTTCACTGGGTCAGGGTACATTGCCCTCTATTTTTGCGGCCTCTTCTTTCTGTGCATGCGACAGCGTGGCTTCCGTCCGTTCCTCTCATCCTCGGCGGGCTCGACCCCGATTCTTCTCCTCTCAACTTCTTCAGCAGGATGTATTAACCGCCTATACTAGGTCCGACATGCTGCGCTCAAAGCTTCCGTGGCCTATCTATCCGCTTCGGACCTTTCCCAGCAAGCACAATCCTTGTCTCTTCTATATCCGATGCTCAACACGCTCCCTTACCTTCCGCATGCGCATCTTCCGGGCTTCCTGAGCACGCTAACACCCCTCGCCTCGTCACACCCGTCCCTCTTTGAGCCGCACCTGCCGGCACTGCTTAAATTCCTGCCAGCGCTCATCCTGCCCGCCGTGGACTCCGGTCCGACGCCTACTGTCGCGCGGCCCAACCCAGATTCGCAGAGCTTTACGTTCCCGCCGCCAGATGTCAAGGGTAAGGGTCCGGCTGTGAACGACGAGGACGAGGAGACCACGGAGGTGCGCAAGGCCGCGTTGGAGTTTATGGTCAGCTTGACCGAAGCCCGCCCGAGTATGGTTAGGCGCGTGGACGGCTGGACGGCAGCGGTAGTCCGAGGGTGTCTCGAAGGAATGGGCGAGATTCCAGACGACGAGATGGAGATTTGGCTAGAGGCAGAGGTGTGTAGGCTTGTGTCGCCCTTCGGGTCGGTAGTCTGACATGCACTCCTCCAGCCAGCAGACGACCCGACCGACGACAGCTACCCACACGTCTACGAGCAGGCTCTAGACCGTGTAGCAATTGCACTTGGCGGCAAGGCTGTGCTTCCACCTGCATTCCAGTATATCCCTGGAATGCTGGTCAGTCATGACTGGCGACTACGACATGCCGGTCTGATGGCAATCGCGGCAATAGCAGAAGGCACGTCGAAGCTCATGCAGAAGGAACTGGGCAAGGTTGTTGAGTACGTCTGTCAGACCGAACTCTGGGTGATTGCGCTGATGGTGAAGTTTATCAGTCTTGTCATCCCGACGTTCCACGATTCACATCCACGGGTGCGATACGCGGCTTGCCAATGTGTGTAAGTACAACATACCATTGTGGGACGAGTATGAACTGCGCTGATTATAGGACAGTGGTCAGCTGTGCACGGATTTGGAGGAGATAATCCAGGCCCGGTATCACCAGCAACTATTCAATGTTCTCATCCCAACTCTTGAAGCGCCAGAGCCGCGGTATGGCCGCTATAACTCCTGCTGCTGACGGGCTATTGACATCATCATCCAGGGTTCACGCACATGCTGCTGCTGCTCTTATTAACTTCTGCGAGGGTGTCGAGCGAGATACGCTTATTCCATACCTGGACCCTATCGTCGAGCGCCTCCTCAAGCTGCTTCGACCTGGTGCAGGGAAGCCGCCAAAACGTTACGTCCAGGAGCAGGCTATCACGACCCTGGCTATGGTCGCCGACGCTAGTGAGGCTACATTTGCCAAGGTTTGTCCGGGAGTCTCTGTGCAGGCTGTGTTACTGAATAGACATGCAGCATTACCATGCGATCATGCCTTTGCTTTTGAACGTCCTCGAGGCGGCAGACGGCCCGGAGTACGCAAAGTTACGGTTGAAGGCGATGGAATGCGCCGGCCTCATCGGTACGGCGCCTCGGTTGCTTTGACGAACATAACCATACTCATCCGCTTCGTTCAGCCATCGCTGTCGGCCGTGACGTCTTCCGTCCCGATGCAAATGCCTTCATCGAGAGGCTTATCCGCATCCAGAGTCCGTCCTTACAACCTATCATTGTGGCGATCTGACTTATATGCGTCTCAGATACCCCTGTTGACCACAGCGATTCCATGCTTGGCCATTATCTAATCGCAACATGGGCAAAGGTATGCCAGGCTATGGGTCCTGAGTTCGAGCCATACCTGCCGGTAGTCATGCCACCGCTGTTGCAAGCTGCCAGCGCTAAGACCGATATGAACGTCTTCGACGCGGAAGAAGTCGTTGAGGAGCGCGAGGGCTGGGAGACGGTCTCTGTCGACGGACAGCAAGTCGGCATCAAGACATCTGCGCTCGAGGAGAAGTGCCAGGCGTTTGAAACTCTGGTCATCTACTGCTCAACCCTCGGACCGCGCTTTGCGCCATATCTATCGCAGACGCTCGAGCTCGCCTTGCCTGGACTGAGGTACTTGCTGCATGACGGCGTGAAAGAAGCTGCTGCAATGTGAGTGCATCTAGTTAAGCCGAGGTTATTGTGCTCACTCTGTATATAGGCTCGTACCGATGCTACTTGCCTGTGGCAAAAACAGCGGGACGCTGACGCAACACATGGTGAACGCGTCCTTCACCTCAATCATCGCGTGCATTCTGAGCGAAGAAGAGGTGACGCTGCTCTCGTCGCTCTACCGGTGCTTCAACGAGTCCATGCGCGTCGTCGGTGGTCCGCAAGCGCTCCCGCAGGAGGTGCACGACGGCATCATCCAGGCGACGAAACACCAGCTGCAGAGCATCGCAGACCACCGCAAGGCGCGCGCCAGCCGCCCCGTCGCGGATCTCGCGGACGAAAAGGAGGATCTGATGCTTGCGGAGGAGATGGAAGACTTTTTGCTCGAGGACATGTCCAAGATGCTCCGCACGCTCGACCCGAACCACGGGCTGCTCGTCGCCGTCGGGAGTGTCCGCGAGCTCGGGTTGCACCTCGACCAATGGGAGAGCGGGGACGAGGGCGGCGGTGACATGTAAGTGACCATCGTCTGCAGGAGTGCTGTTGTATTACCATGTTGTACCTCGAGCGGCCACCGTGCCAGTCATTCCTGTTAGCATTTCCAGCATAAGTTTGGTTCCATAATCCTCTAGCATTAGAGTGCATTACACCAACGTAAAACTTGATTAAGGGAGTAGTCCGTGTGTGAAGGATAGCCCAAGAATCCGTGCGGTGAACAGGTATGACTTCTCAGAACGACAACAAACCGGCCTCTACGAGTTTGGGCATGTGCAACATCGCCTGCTGCTGCTGATCCTCGTCAGGAACCTCTCCGCCCCTTGCAATGACTACCTCTCGCAGATGCGGTCGGTGCCTAGCTACTATCTCATCCACGTCTTCAAACGTCTGCTCAGAGCCGTAGGTGAATGCCAAGCTGTGATCGAGAGACAATATGAGTTTCAGGTTTTCGGGTCCGTCGTATCGTTTGCCACTGAAGAGGTCTTTGAGAATGCCTCCAATGCAGATAGAGACACCCTGGCGCCAGTATATCGAGACATCGATGTGCAGCCGCCGCAGTCGATAGCAGTACGAAAGCCCAACGTCCTGCTGGATGACTGCGCATAGCGATGAGCATCTGCAAGCGGCTGGCGAGGAACACGACTCACGTTCTTTGAAGACGCCGACGTCATCTTTCGTGCGCGTGGGCCGCAGCGTCAGCCGCGTCAGGAAGTGGCTGGTGCACTTGAACAGCCTCCGGCAACGCGCGACGTCGTCTCTGGAGGCGAGCGCCATGCACAGGTCCAGGCTGATCGCGGGCCGGTCCTCATCCTTGTTGAGGTCGCACGCGGCCTCGAGAAGCTCGAGGAAGGCCTCGTGCAGCTGCGGCGGCTCGCGCGCGACGACGATCCTGCTCAGGCGGCGCAGGAGGCGGCGCTTCTTGAGCTTCGCGACGAGGTCCTTGATGAGCGACGTCGTCGCGTTCAGGAGGCGCAGCGGCGTGTTCTGCGGCGTCCGCTCCCAGACCGCCCAGCGCAGTTCCTGCAGATCGGGGACGAGCGACATGAGGAGGAAGAGGCAGTCCGTGGAGGCGAGGCACCAGCCCAAGTCCAGCGTCCGCAGACCGAACCGGTCCGTGGGCATCGTCTTCGAGGACTGGACGAGATCGAGATGCAGGCGCAGCTCGCGCAGCCCCGGCAAAAGGCGCAGGAGGCTGAGTACGGCGTCTGTGGTGAGTGCGATCGTCCAGGCTTCGTATTCCTCGGCCGTCCAATCGGTCTTGGTCTCGCCCCCGCGAGAGAACGAATCCTTCCCGAGCAAGGAGAGCGATTCAATGCTGTCTGTCACTGATTTGGGTGCTTGAGCCAGAAAGTCGATGAAAGCCGTGAATAGAGACATCCAGAGCTCTTGATTATGAGTATTCTTCTCCACGGATTTTTCTCCAATGCCAGGAATTCGAATGGATTTTGTGCCGAATGCCCAGGTCATTTTGTACTGCACCCTGACAGAACGGAAGAGATGTTTCCGAGAAGGAGCAAGCCAGCTGCGGTGTACGAGGCATAGCATCTTCAGTGCACGAAAGTCATCCTGGCAGAAGTCGATGATGTGGTTGATGAGCTCTTGTGGTAGCCTAGTTTCCATGAGTTGTGGCGTCCGAGTCGGCGAGTGGTCGCTGGGCATATATGTTGAACGAGGTTGGAAAGAGGCAGATGAGTTTGAGCTAAGGATTGCAGAACTATCTCAGTGAATAAATATGAATGTGAGCCGGAGGCGACCTACGAGGGGAGGTAAGGGAGTGGGCTGACGTCGGAGCCAGCGAAACAACCTTATTTAGGGGCCGCCGCGCACAGCCTCCAGCCCGGCTCGTGGCCGACGATCTACGATCTGCGCATAGGATTCCATACCGAATGGTAGGTTCCATGGCCACTCACCTTCGAACAAAGGGCGAAATTTCTTTGGCAAGGCTTGTGGCCAACGGTGACTACAGCGACGGTGCCTGGTGACGGGGGTAAGCAACGGACCCCTGGCACCATCGAAGACTCCCAAAGCGCTGAGCTAGTCTTGGTTCCCTCACCCGAGGCCTGGCAGCTAGCTGTGAACGTTGTACGAAGCTGAGCTCTGCTGACATGATGCCTTGGAGTTTCTTGTATCGCTCAGCTGCACGAGGTTGGTGCTCTATGGGAGGAAGTTGCAGGAATAACCCGTTTTGGATCAGAAAGCGACAAAACTTGGTCTTGCTCTTACCCAAGAGCGGCCGCCTTTTCTATCCCTGCCTTCAGTTTGGGTCTGACTCCGAAGTGACAAATGTCACGCTTCACTAGTCGTTATCATCCGAGTCGGCTGTTTGACGAAAGGACGTTGTCTCTAACTTACTGCATACGTGAGAAAGAATAATCTTATCTGCGTCAAACGGCCTGATCTAATCTCTTGATTTTGTCCGAAAGAGGTTGAATAACTCTCCCTGCGGCAGTGTCTGCTGTTAGACTGCGCAAGGCAGAACCAATTCAGTACTCTCTCCGCTGTAATGCCACCGTCTAGCAGTGTTCAAGCATTTCGTGAAGCTCTGAGGCAGAGCAAGAACATCATCGCAGTCGCCGGAGCTGGCCTCTCTGCTGCGTCGGGTGTGTATACTATCGTGTTGGTGACGTAAATACAGTAAGATGCAAATGTCCTCTGCAGGTATCCCGACATTCAGAGGGGCTGGCGGATACTGGAAGAAGTACAACGCCATGTCTCTTGCTACGCCGGAGGCTTTCGATGAGAACCCGAGCCTGGTGTGGCAGTTCTACCACTACCGACGGATGAAGTTTGTATCTACCCTCTGTCTCGCTTCATAGGCTGATGACTCTACTTCTAGAGCGCTGTCAGCACAGCCAAATGGGGCCCATTTTGCGCTGGCCATGCTGGGCTTCCCCGACCTCCTTCGGGCCCTAGCTCCCAATGCCAGATTCGTACGTGATCGCGTAGGCACGGTCATGCCACACCTAACAGCCTCTGCAGACGTTCATCACCCAGAACGTCGACGGGCTGAGCACCCGCGCTCTCACAGACGTCGCCGCGAAGCGAGGCCAGGACCCTTCGCAGGCCGCGCCCTTCTACGAGATGCACGGCCGCGTGCTCGACACGCTGTGCACGTCCTGCGGGCGCCGCTCGCATGACAGCACCCACGAGCCGCTCTGCCCCGCTCTCGCGGACACAGGCGTGCCGCCGACGGACACAGCGTCGCCGAGCGGCGTCGACACGGACGAGGTGCGCGAGATCCCGCTCGAAGAGCTGCCGCGCTGCGGGCACTGCGGCGGCCTGCTCCGCCCGGGCGTCGTCTGGTTTGGCGAGGTCCCGCTGCACATGGACGAGATCGACGCTGCCGTGGCCGAGGCCGACATGTGCCTCGTCGTAGGCACGTCTTCCACGGTGCGCAGTCCTCATGCTGTGCCGTGCAGTGCAGCATTGACAGCGAGTGCAGGTATATCCGGCTGCGGGGTACGCACACGAGGTGGCTGCGAATGGCGGCAAGGTCGCGGTGTTCAATCTCGAACGCACACCGGGCGATCAGCAGGCAGACTTTCTATTCCTTGGGCCTTGCGAACAAACGCTCCCGGAGGCATTGTTTGGATCGTCAGACGTTACACAGAGCGCAGAGCTGTAACTTCCGGACATGCTCGCTTTTGATATTAACTTAGCTTGGAGTGATGCACGCACGTGTCAGACGCATCCTGTGCATGAAGAGCTGCGCTTGAAACGAAAAAGTTAGTAGTCAGTCTGCATGTCGTCGAACCTCGCTGTCATGGCAGGAGGCCTGGACTGACGCCTGTTCAAGTGTACCTCCCACCACCTTTGGTCATAAATAATAGTCTCAAGCATATTACAAACCTCGGCTAACCCCAAATCTCCTCATCGCTCTCTATAAACTCAAGCATGCCCATCGAATGGAGCTCCGGAAGACCCGCCACTACCAGGTCGGAAAGACTCCTTTTGAGCACAGGGTCCACAGGCCCTGCCCTGGGTTTTCCAGCCTTGCGCGCGTAGCTCCAGATCCAGCGGACCTCGCGAAGCGCGGGGTGTGTCTGGGGGAGCGTGCGGAGCCACGCGAAATGCTGCGGGAAGCACGCCTCGAGCGGGCGGCGGAAGACCTCGTGCGTCGACGCGTCGCCGTCGAGCGCGAGCGCGAGGGTCAGGGCACGCAACGCGGGCGGCGCGCGCATGAGCACCTGCTCGGCGACGCGCAGGCCCGTCGCGTTGAACGGCAAGCTCGCCCACGGGTCCGCGAGGAACGTCACGCGGAGCGTGAGCGCCCGCAGCGCGCCGCAGCCGTCGAGCGCGAGGCGGCGCAGGTCCTCGTCGTGTGCTGCGCAGCGCGTGTCAGCGGCCGCGGGAGGCAGAATAGGGCAAGAGAAGACGCACTGGTGGGGGCCTTCGCGAGGAAGCGCGAGAGGTCGAGCGCAAAGTGCTCGAGCGTGCCGCCGGCGCCGGCAAGGAATGTGCCCAGGGCACGGACGTCGCCGGGAGTGTAGCAGGCGACGTCCAGCCGCCGCAGTGCACCTGCACGCGCGAACATGGGAAGGAGCGATGGCGGCATCGCCCGCATTCGGACCACCAGCGTCGTAATGGTGTCTGGTGCGGCTTTGGCGGGAAGCAGGGGGTCGGGCTCTGCTCCTTCCGTGAAAGAGATGTTGGAAAGGTGCAGTGCAGCTGGTTTGCAGAGGACCGACGCCCACTCGATCAGCTGCTCGTGCGTTGCACGTTGTACTGTCACGTCTTTGAGCGATAGTCGGGCGAGCTCCCGATCGGTGGGCGTGCAGCAATCCTCGGCTAAGGTAAGACGCAGCGCTTCAAGCGTAAGTGTTGAGAGGTTTGGAAAACAGAGCAGGACTTTGGGCAAATCGTCCAAAGTGACTGTTCCGACAGTTTCGTTTTTACCGGCGGAGCGCAAAGTAAGGTGGCGAACACACAGGGCAAGCAGGGCCTGGTCCCCTGCTGCAGAGAAAGATACCAAGAGCTCATCCAACGTTCGTCTTGACATATCGACCAAGAGACTGTAGAAAAGGAGGCGTTGCGAGGTTGGCCTCCATGCACGACAAACAAGTGACCATTCTGCCAGCGCAGTGCGGTCGTCACAGCCTTGTTCGATGACGTGGTGGATGAGCTCTTGCGGAAGTGGTGGGATAGGCATATCGCCTAGTCCCTATCTGTGCAACGCGGCTATGTCAACGATTCTCTGATCCTCCAGGAACGCCACCTACCACAAGACCCTACGTTGATGTTTGCGTGAAGGTGAAAATGACCAAGGTTCGAACTCTAAATCGTCGTCGCGAGCAACCAATTTCGCACCTGCACGTGATCCGCAATCTGTGATGTCGCTACGAGGCAGAAGAGCGCGAGGGCTCTTCTGTAGAGCAGCGGTCAGTCTCAGGCCCATCTATGTATACATCTAGCCTATGTGTCTCTGGTTTCCCTTGGTGTCCAGCGCCGCAGCGGCGATTTTAGTGTCGAACACGCAACAAGTCTTCAGCATGTGGTCCTTGACGCCATGCGGATGCGGAGAAAAGGTTCCGACTGCCGTGACGGAAGCAGATCGCTCCTGCAGTCTGTACCGTCCTCGAGGAACCTGATCATATTGCGAGAGTTGCTGAGGCCCGAGTCTTCGTCCATAATGTTTTCACCGCCTTGTCAGTTTCTCAAGGGGAGAGAGTATATATAAAGGGTGAGTGCCGTCTTTTGGAGGAGCTCGGAGGCCGACGCTTGGGCGCGAAGATGTTGCGTCACCGACCTGTTGGATCTGTGACTCTCGCGGTGTTGTGAGCGACGCCCTTTGTCACGCTTTTTGCGTCCACCATCAACGAGCAATCAATGTTTCGCAAATGTCGCTGCTGTTTTGTCCAGGACCATCACTTATACCCTCCTCGCCAGAGGTCGCGGAACCTTCGGATACCTCTTCCACCTCCCCTTCCTCCCTCCGCCCCTCGACTTGCTGTCTTTGACGTGGACTCATGCCTGAGAGAACGACTACTGTAGGACATCATACTCTACTCCCAGCGGCGGACTCCAGCAATGAGATTGTCGTCCCTCTGGTGCCCACCCGCTCCTTCTTCGCGTGGACTTTTGGACGAGGAACTGCGGTACGTGGTTCAGACGCGTCGCACCTCATTCTTGCTGAGATCACTATAGATCTGGCGTATTTGGCCAGCCGTGCTCCTCCATACCCTCTTTGCAGCGTGTAAGTCGCGTTTTAACCCTTTCGGTCGAGATTGCTGAATGTTTCGCAGTGGTCGTGACCCTTTCTCTTCGCGAACTCATCAAACTCAGCATTCCCAATGTGCTCCTCACTCTCCTTGGTGCGTTGCAAGAGCTCCTCACCTAGTCACACGACCTGAACAAGACTCAGGTGTGGTTATCGGTTTCGTGATTTCTTACCGTGCAATGTCTGGGTATGTTTCTTCTCTCCATTCTCTGCGAGCACCGTACTAATCACCGCGCTCACGATCAACAGGTACGACAGATACTGGCAAGGACGCTCCATGTGGACAGACGTGATCCGCCAATCTCGGACCTTCGCCCGTTTCGTCTGGTACCATGTTCCCCTCAAAATCGAGAATGAGCAGAACAGCGGGGAGCAGACTGAGGAACAGAAGGCGAAGGCAAAGACGGAGAAGCTGAAGGTCGTACGCCGCGTCATGGCGGAGAAGCGTATGGCTTTGGACCTGATTGAAGCGTGCGTGTTCCGTTTTCTACCTTTTGCACCGACAGACGCCTCAAGATTAGCTCAGATTCTCTGTCGCTCTCAAGCATCATCTTCGAGGTATTCTTGCTTTGCTAATTAACACTCTCTCCCGCCTAACCAATCCCCAGGTGAAAAGGGAATATACTACGAGGATCTGTACCCTCTTGTGAAGCCTCTCCACGACGTTTGTCAAATTCTTACGAGCTGTGATACACGTTCTGACTGTACATTAGCACCCTAACCATCGCCAGAGGCATTCTACGAAGCCGCTCGGTCCTCCCGAGCGTGAACCTACGGTGACGCTTCGCGTCCCAGCACACGTCTCCGACCCGGTCATCCCGCCCATCAACGCGTACGGCTCGACAAAGACCCATCTGGGCCGGCCAGGCTATGCGTCGCACTCTTCACACACGTCGGTGTCGTCCCACAGCTCGGACGCGACAGAGCGGAGCCACCTGCTGCCGGGCATGATCTCCGCGGCGCGGCGCGGGCTCGTGTCGAACGTCTCGAGCGACCTCATCCCCTTCGCGGGCATCTTCTCCGACATCTCCGAGTGGTTCAGCGCGCGCCGGCACAAGCGCACGCCGCCCCCGCCCGAAAACCGCGACGTCGAGGCCGCAGAGCAGATGCGCGAGGCCGACGCGCTCGGCGGCATGAGCGAGCGCCACTACTGGACCCACGCGAAGCACAGGCCGCGTATCGCCGGCGGTGGACAGAACGTGCCCTTGCAGGTCGTGCGGTGCCTCTCGACCTGGCTCAGCGTCTGTGAGGAGCGCGGCGTCGTCCCTGGTGCGTGTTTTTCTCGCGAAGCGCTGCGTACGCTGACGAGAGGTGCACAGGTACCACTCTCGGTAACATGTTCGGCTGTCTTTCTGCTTTCGAAGACAGCCTTGCAAGTGGGTATTCGCTTGTTGTTCTGCCACAGATTTTCTGACCATTGCATCAAGACATGGAGAAGATCCTGACCACCCCACTGCCATTGTAAGTGCACTTACGCGGAGGCATCGTAATCCACACTAATCCTCTATTTTTACAGCATGTTCTCTGTACACATCAAGTTCGTATAACATCCAGTCTGCTGAAGGCAAAACTAACCGGGCTATATCTTTTTCTTTCTTTCTTTCTTTCTTTTTCGCAGGCAGTACGTTTAATTCCTGTAACTTCCCGAACTGCTCTAAGGCTTTCGACTCGCCAGCACCGTGTGGCTCTACCTCTTTGCCCTCCCATTCCAGCTCGTAGACCTGTTCCATTGGTACACGATCCCTGGCGTCTGCATTGCCTCCTTCATCTACCTCGGCTTTGTAGCATCCGGTGAGGAGATTGAGCAGCCGTTCGGTGCGTCTCCGTATCACAACCTTCTTGTCCTATGTTGACTCGGTGCTAACAGGCTACGATGACGTACGTCTTCTCCTGGTGGCGCGATCGGTGTAGCCATGCTGACAGCAGGACGTAGAACGACCTGGACCTGGACCTCTTCTGCCGCGAGGTCATCCACGCAGATATCGAGCATCTCAAGCGCACGCCGACACGCAACGTCTTCCTTGGCGCGCACCACGTCGGCGACGAGGTGATCATCGACGAGAGCGAGGAAGAGGAGGACCGGCTCGGCCGCCGCGGACGCATCGAGGAAGTCTTCGGTGCGTGCTACTCTCGACGTCTTCGAGCACATTGCTGATGTGGATATTGCAGGTGTCGTGAAGAGCGTCGGCGAGTGACCGTGTGGGGCGGTAGCGTAGCTGCACACGATCTGTATATCACTAAATGTGAATACAGTCGCTCATCGTGGTCACAGTAGCAGCAGCGCGCCGTGTTCGTGCAGGAGTGGTAGGGCCTCGCTGACGCTTGCGCGGGCTTCCGTGTCAAGCGCACCGCGGCCGCGTCGGATAGTGACCCTAGAGAGCCCGTGCTTCAGGTACCGTACCAACTCGTCCTCGAGGAGGCGGAGATGCGCAAAGTTTTGTAAGGCCGAATCGAAGCGCAGAACGAGCGTGAGCCCCGAGAGCGTTTCACGCCCTGACCAGAGGTCCGCAAGGAGGCTGGGAACAAGCTCGAGCGCGTCGGGCACCCAGTACGACGGTATGCTGAGCTCGAGCTCGCGCAAGTCGGCGCAGTGACACAGGCCCAGCCCGGTCCGTGGGGCGACTGGCGACCGGGGTATCAGAACAGGAACAAAGAACGGGAAGCACTCATAGGACGCACCTCGTGTCGGGTACACGCACCCGAGCTCCATCCTCAGGGTGTGCAGGCCAGGTCCGGCCTCTGCGAGAACCGTATCGAGTGCATCGGGGTCGTACGCATCGAGGAGGACGTCGAGCTCCAGCGTCCTGAGGGCCGGTGGTGCGCCGCGCATGCACATGCCCTGCACGAGCAGCGCGAGTGCCTCCGGGGAGTGGCGCGGGTACAAGGCCCGGCCTGTGTCGAGGCGTCGAAGGCGGGGCAGGGCAAAACCCTCGAGCACGCCGAGCAGCTGCGACTCGCCGATGTCGCACTCGTCGGGATCCGCGTCTACGTCCCAGAGGAGCTCCTCGAGCGCCGGCACGAGCGACAGCAGCCCGAACGCGGCGCTCCCTGCCGCACAGCTGTCGTGCACACGCAGCCGCCGCAGAGGGTGTCTCTTCGCGAGCAGGTCGTCCCCGGTCCAGCGGAGCGTCGTGCGCGTGAGCTCGAGCGTGCGGAGCAGCGGCAGGTGCTCCAGAACCGCCGCGACGTCGTCCATCGCGAGCAGACACGCGTCGTGTTGCCACCCGACGAAGCGTAACTCGCGCACGCTGTTGCGGACGAGGTCGCCCGCGGTGTCGAGGAAGCGGAGCAGCGCAAGTGTCAGCGGCGCGCCCCCCAGCTGCGTGCGGCAGCGCCGTGAGTACGCGTCCCAGTTCTCATCGGCGCGTGGCATGTACGAAGCTTGCCAGTGCGTCATGTTTGCCAGTGAGATCCAGGAAACCTCGAGCCGCCGGAAGAGGTACGGTCGCGACGCGTAGAACCACGCGTGGTCGACCAGGCTGCAACTGGCGAGCGTAGCCTTGTCGTCGACCAAGTGAGAGACGATCTCGCTCAGAAGCTCGGGGGGAAGCTTGGTGCAAGAAGATGGCGCCGTCGGCTGGAAGTCGAAGCGTTTACAGGCAATGCGTCGCACATTACGCTGCAAATGCGCCGCGATGAGAACGCGCTGTCGCATGGGTACGCAGCGAACCAGCGAAGCATCCAGTAGGAGCTCACTGCGAGGTTTACACATCAGTGACGAAAAGGAACAGTGCCTCATTTCCAGGTACATACCATGGTTTGCCTGCTGGAGCAGTAGCAGGCCTGTGTTGTGAGCTTTCTCGCCGTAGGATAGCCATGGTGTACACTATGTTGCTCTACAATCACCGAGTCAGCGACGTGCACCCTATGCCCTATGCACACGTAGTAAATAGACTGTACCTGCACGCCGTATGGTGTGGACTAGAGAGGAAACTGGGGATTGCGAAAGGGCTTGCTTCAAGTACTTGTAGGTACAGCGGGCAGGCCGGACCCGAGGACTGTGCAGCACGGCATCACGGTTCGAGCATGGCGACAATACACCACTGACCACATTCCGCAGCACCGAAGCTTCATCCTGATGCCGGGGGCTGTTCAGGGCGGATCATGAATGGGAAAATCACGAATGCCTGCAATATTTACTTGAGAACTCGCAGACATGGCCAGTCCTGAGCCAGGCCTGCCTTGGAGAGTACCTGGCAATCTTTGAAGAGCAGTTCACCGAGCTCTGAAGTAGCCCGGAGAGTGGGAACTCGTGGTTTGCAAGGCGCGCCTTGCCAGGATTCGTCCGCAGCACACAATCAAAAGGAGCTTCTCTGTCAGTGTGGAGGTGATGGTCACTAGACACAATGCCCAGGCACACAGATGATTTCGAAGCTTGATTCGCTTGTGGGCGCGGGAGCTGCTAGGGCTGCGGAAGAGAATTGAAGATAAAGTGAAAAAAGGGTCGTAAAAGGTTTGGACACACTGGGAATTGAACCCAGCACCCCCCGCAAGTGCACCAAATGCTAAGCGGATGTGATAACCAACTACACCATGTGCCCTCGAATGAGCTCCATACCATACCAGTTCCGAGGCGACTGGCGCCTTTGTGGACATTGCTCACTCTGACAGCATTGAGGAGAATTGCGCCAAGGCAACTAGTATTACAACGGGCAATAAAACAGAGTCAGACGTATGTAACGAACTTGAAAGATTACATAGCAGATGTAGAAGGCGCTGAGTCCTAAACACCCTCACGCCTTCTCCTTCTCGGTCTCGGAGTAGTGGTCGTCGTGCGAGTCGGCGTGCCCTTTCCCAACAACCTCCTCGAGCGTCTTCTGGCCGACGTGCCTGTCGATGCGCCACGCGGTGAAGGTATGGCCCTGCGCGAACACCTCCTCGATCTCCTCGAGCGTGCGGCCGGCCGTCTCGGGGAAGCAGAAGAAGATGTGGATGAAGGCCGCGAAGTTGAACGTGCCGAAGATGAAGTACGTCTTGTACGCGATGCTCGACAGGCCTGGAGGCACCGCCCACGCGAGCGCAAAGTTGAACAGCCAGTTCGTCGCTGTCGAAACCGAGACCGCCTTCGCGCGTACGCGCATCGGGAAGATCTCCGCCGGGTACGTCCACGAGACCGGGCCCATGGTGACGGCAAAGCTACAGACGAAGAGGTACGAGCAGACGATGATGCCCTTCGTGATGCTGTCATGGCCCTCGATGACCCAGACGCCTGCGCGAGAGACCCGTCAGCTGGCGCAGTGCTACACGCAAGAGAAGCTGACTCACGATCTGTGCCGATAGTGCCCCAGTGTCCGAAGCCACCCTGAAGGCCACCGACGAGCATGAGCCAGAAGCCCATGAGGAAGGTACCAGCGAGAAGCATCGGGCGGCGGCCCCAACGGTCGATGTAGATGATAGCGGGCACGGTGAAAACGACGTTCAAGACGTATTGCACCGAGTCTGCAATAAGGTTCCCGCGGCGACCGGTGAGACCAGCACCCTGGAAAACGTAGATAATGTAGTACCTGTCCGCTGCGTGAGCCTGGTATTTCTACTCATTGAATGAACGACAACTTACATCATGATGTTCATGCCGCTCAGTTGACTCCACATCTGCAAGCTGGTACCGAGGCCCACACGCCTGAAAATACCGGGCTTGAGGAGGTCCATGTAGGACTTTGCGCCCTCCGTACGCTCGAAGCGGACCTGCTCCTTGATCTCGGCGAATTCGAGCTGCACAAGCGGGGCATTGGGGTCGCCCTTGCCGTGGAGGTCGGACAGAATCTCGAGCGCCTCGTCTTCCCGGTCATGGTCAATGAGCCACCGAGGACTCTGTAACGGTCGTCAAACACAGCCGCCAGAACGCAGAGCAAAAGCAGAAACATACCTCCGGGAAGAACAACATGCCCGTACTGAGGATCACCGCTGGAATCATCTGGAGACCCCAGGGAATGCGGAAGGACGCGGTGCCGTTGATGTAAGAGCAGCCAAATTCGACGAAGTACTGCAGGAAGATACCCCAGGTGATGGACCACTGCTGCATGGAGACGAGGCGGCCACGGATGGCGGGTGCGGTGATTTCGGACTGGTAGATTGGGACAGTGGCGGATGCAAGACCGACGGCGATACCGGAGATGACGCGGCCTGCAACAAGCATACCGCGGTTCTGCGTAGCATGAGGTCAGGGTACCAGCTCCCAGAGCGGGACATGAGTACGTACAACTGCAGCGCATTGCAGTATACTGCCCAGGACCCAAATCCAGCCGGAAAGGATGATGACGCGCTTCCGTCCAATTTTGTCCGCGAGACTTGCGACTATCAGAGACCCGACAAGCGACCCGGCGGGCATGGAGGCAACAATGGCTCCCTGAGCATTTGGCCCGGGATTCCCGAAAGTGTTAGCGTAGGCATCATTCTATACTGCACAGTTAGATGGGTAGATGGTGGTGAATGGAGAGATAACGTACGCTGAGCACTCCGGACATGGACGAGATGTCCAGACCGAAGAGGCCGCCGCCGATACATGCGAACGAGCCTACGATGTAGGGGTTCGCAGCGATACGTGGACTGTACTGGTGAGGGCATAGAACAGCAAGTCAGCGACACGCAGAACATCTGGCAAGAGTGTGTCACACGACGTACGCCCTTTCCCATGATGAGTCGCTTGCTCGCGCCTGCTCTTTGAGCGGCAAAGATGCAAGTGTAGGGGATGAGGAGCAGGGGAAGACGAGAAGCCCAAGAGCCGCGAACCTCGAGCTCTGAGCCGTCTTTATAGCAATGCGCCTTGTGACTCCAGCTCAACACAGCTCATCAGACTACCAATATACACGGCGACGCTCTGCCGGCCCGCCGAGTGGTAGTGTGAACGTTAGTCGAGTCGGAAGCATGGCAGCAACGGGACGATCAGCCCGGCTCCGAACCCCCAAACCTTCTGACCACCGCTGTCCGCACCACAGCACGATGCACACCGCTCTAGAGTACGCTTGCGACTGGCTGGAGGTCTTGTGCGTCGCTTTGGCCAGCAGTTTGGGCCAGCTTCACCGACCGCTGAGGAGAGCATGAGCCTGCGCGTGTCGTCGCAGCCGAGAACGGCAAAGCGAAGATGCGTCACGGCCAGCACGCCGCCTGCAGCTTTAGGAGGTCAGCGGACCCAGGAACAAGAAGCACAATACAGAGAAGCATGTGGAGAACGCTGATAGACGCACTCACAAGTTTGTCGAAAGGAGGCGAACTCTGCGTGCCGTCTCCACCACCCCGTGGGGGCCCTGTCTCGGCAGCGAACCCTTGCTGAGCCATCATTCGCCTGATCTCACAACGGCGATGTCGTCGCCACCGAAGTGCAGCGTCGTCCAGGGTTGGAGGATTCCGCTGTTCCAAGAGGTTCACCGCGGTGAGTACTGAGCCGGTGAGAGTGGTAGGCCATCTCGGACCGCCGACCGCGATCAGAACATCTGACGCGGACGGATGATGTCAATGCCGTGAATTAGGCTTTCCGCATCTTAAGCAACGCTTTGCACTGTCGTTCTTACTGACCACAGCAAGATAAAGGACCATGTCTGGCAAGACTACTCACCAAAGATGCTTAGCCCACGGATTGGTGTTCGAAGCCTGAGATGCAGTGTTGCTAGTGATTGAGCTCCAATACACAGATATGTCCGAGAAATCCAAGTTCCAAAGCTTAGCGGTCCTGGTGTCCGAGAGATCACAATTCATCATGAGTAGGTGTTGTTTGAAGTATCGCGCCAGAAACGTTCGTGAACCAGGCTCGCTGGTCCTTGGGACACGCCCAATCCTCCGAGTGCCCTGAAAAAGCACAGGATGCAGCTTTAATACTCGAGTACCAATCAGAAAAGCACGACAATCGCACCTCCGAAAAACGTCTGGAAATGCAAGCCTTGCACAGAAGACTCGTTGGCGTCCGTGTCGCGCAAGATCAATCCCTTCGCGAGTAATACGGATTGGCCATCGATGAAGACTTCGACTTCACCTGTGCACAACCGTCGTCAGCGATACTAGGGGTGGCTGACAGCGCTCCATACCGTCTGCCTGGCCAGCAGTGTTCATCTTCACCCGTTCAGCGACAGCAATCCATCGCCCAGGTGTGAACGTCCAGAGGCCGCGACCTACAGAGAACCCATAGTCGGGGTTGCGATGCGACTGCGGCACGGCCAAGAGCGCGGCGGCGTTCGTCTCGTTGAGGGGAAGGTACGCGTAGAGCTCGCCCTTGCCGCCCTGCCTGCATCCCCCAGTCAGCACCGGCCGACGTGCACGGCAACGCGAGAAGCGGCTTGCCTCCACATGAGCCTAAGGCTGAAACACTTGCAGCGGTTCTCCTGCCGTCCACCGCTGCACCCGTACGCGAACTCGCCGATGCCGCCGTCTTGCGGGACAAACAGCAAGGAAACTCTCAGTCGTCAGACACAGTCAAGAGGAGCGACGCGCACAGATCCCCGGGAGCTTCCCGCCCTTTTGCCATGCCCATCCATCCTCAAAGAGCACCTCGTAGCTCAGTACGACCTCCTGCCGCTCGAGGTGCCTCTCGAGCTCTCGCCGCCACGTCTTCGGGCCATGGATGTAGAACCCAAAGCCGCCTGGCGGCGCGGTCTTGTTCCCAGGATTGATGCTGCCCTTCAGGAAGACTGCCTCCCAAGCCACGGGGTGTGTTGCATCAGCATGTGGAGGAGTTACAATCTCATGAGAGTGCTGGGATGCTCTGTGAATGCCGAGGTCTGGGTCGGACAGTGCAACGTGCGTAATCTGAGGCAAAGTAATTGCAGGCGATGTCGTAAATCCTGCAAGGATAGAATGGTGCGGAACGGGGAACAGTGTGTTTAGACTCATGACACAGAGGAAGAGGTCAAGCCAGCTCAGTTTATAGGTGAAGTGAATCAGCTTTGGGGAAGCGTACTAAATCAAATAGCTAACCGAGTGAACGAGTGTAAGAACTCGGCCTTACCCAATTTGTTAGTACCCTCACTTAGGAGTCTTTAGCAGCACTATCGATCCCATCCCCATGCATAAACGATCCTACATAGCAAACTCTCTTACTGCAAGACGCACATATGAATCCAAACGTGATACCCATTGTCTATCCAGAACACTTGCCAATCGTGTCGTATGCAATCTCCGCGGATTCTTCCTGAAGGGAGGAGAGCTGGAATACGTCGTTTGATCCATTGAACGCTTTCGGAACTCTGCTACCAACCACCACCTGCTGCTTGAGCTATGTTTGTACCATCGCTTGCCCACGCACTATCCAGCGTTCCCAAGTTGCAATACAATCGCAAGCGGGCAGCAATCGAGTTTACGACAAATTGTGTAGGGGTTTAGTGAGCCTCGCAATCCACGGCCACCAGGCATCCACTTGCATGGTTCGTTGTGCTTCTCCGTAATATGTGACTGATCCGTGGACACCTGGAAATGGCATGTCTGATCCGTATGTAGTTCTCTGACAGTCTCTTCGACCTTGAACTGCAGGTGACGCACGTTCAGATGTTATACAGATGTTCTCAAAATAGGCACACCTCATCGCCAAGCAGGAGTGAGACACAGGTACAGTCTCCGTTGATTCTGTTCACTACAGTTTCCTTTCTCACATGGATTCCCTTCCATCAAGAGAATTCGAAGTATACCTGGCAATGGACGGTTACTCCCTCGGATGCCTTACCTCACCGCCGCCAGCTGTCGTAAAGCACATGCTCCTTTCGCTCCCGACGTCGTACAGTCTCCTCGTGAGCTACATTGTTCGGCATAACTCTCTCAGATGCTTTATATGCAGACAAACGTGCGCGGCGACCGCTATACCCCCTTTCACGTTCGTTATCGCGTCGTCAACGGGGTAAACTGATCCTCGCATCTGGCCTGCAACATGCGTCCGACGGCATCCCCGATGCGTAGAGCCGGCAGGATTACAGATAAGTTTCCGCTCGAACCATGTGGTTCTTCTTCCGTACCTCGACGCGGCTCTGTCAGAGATGTTGATGTGAACGCACCGCAGGCCTAGGGCCTTATACTTTTTCCATCGACGGCCCTCGTATCATCCGCCAGCGACACATGGTGCACCCGTATATATAACTCGACAGCGCGGCGAAAGTGCGCAGGCGAGCGCACTCCGCCCCCCTCCCAGGCGACGATGAAGCTCGCACCGACTTTCTTCGGTCTGCTCGCCTTCTGCACGTCCGTGTTCGCGTGCCCCGGCGAGGAAGGCCACGACCACGCCGACCACGCCCATGTCCACAAGCGTGAGTTCCCGCAGGTGCCGCTCACACCGCCCACCCGGCCGCTGGTGTGGGGCGATCTCAACATCATCCACACCACGGACTCGCACGGATGGCTGCTCGGCCACCAAAAAGCCTCGTTCCCGGAGCCAAACTACAGGCAGGTCGTCCCCTGTGCGTCTGCTGCAGGACGCGAGCTGACTTTTTGAGTTCTGCTCAGCGGCGACTTGGGCGACTTTGCCTCTTTCGTCTCGCACATGAAGCAAATCGCGCTGGTTCGTGGCGTGTCGATCCTCTGATTGACTTGGGCTGATCGAGATCGCTCGCTGCACAGGAGAAAGATGTCGATCTACTTCTTGTTGACTCTGGTGATCTCCACGACGGCACCGGGTTGTCCGACGGCTTCCCACCAGGCGGGGTCGATGCGCACGAAGTGGGTACCATCGCAGTGACGGACTGTTCAGGCACTAACACTCGCATCAACAAAGGCCAACAAGTTCGTCGCTCAGCTCCCGTACGACGTCATGGCCATCGGCAACCACGAGCTCTACATCTACGCGAACACGCTCGACATGTACCAAAACTTTGTCCCGAAGCTCAAGGGCCGCTACCTGTCCTCGAACGTCAACATCACCATCGCTGACAAGCATGGCAAGCCCGTCAGCGTACCCGTCGGCAACCGCTTCGTCAAGTTCAGGACGCGCAAGGGCCGCAAGGTCACGTCGCTCGGCGTCCTGTTCGACTTTACCGGAAACGACCACAACACGACCGTCCAAAAGGTCCAGGACATGGTCAAGGAGAGCTGGTTCAAGGAGGCCATCGCTGAAGAGCCTGACCTGTTCCTTCTCGTTGGGTAAGCTCGCGTTGTCAGATATCGACACCTTTGCGCTAACCTGGGTCCGTAGACACATGCCGGTCCAGCGCGACAATTGGCCTGCTGTCTTCAACGCGGTGCGTGCTGTGCACCCGACCACTCCGATCCTCATCCTTGGAGGCCACTCGCACATCCGCGACTGCGTCCAGCTCGACGGTCGTTCGATGTCTCTCGAGAGCGGTCGCTACATGGAAACCGTCGGCTGGATGAGCGTCGACCTCAACGAGAGGAACAAACATCAGAACCTGACGTTTACGCGCCGGTATCTCGACCCGAACCGCGTCACCTACGAGTTCCACACCGGTCGTAGCAACCACACCTTCGACACCTTCCAGGGCCGCGAGATCACGTCCGGCCTCGAGAAGCTCTCGAAGCGTTTCGACCTCGACTTCCTCTACGGCACCGCCCCGCGCGACTTCACGCTCAGCCGAGACCCGTTCCCCTCGAACGGCTCCGCGCTGTCGCTACTCGTCGGGCAGGCGCTGCCCGTCGCACTCGCGATCAACAACACCCGCGCGAACATCCCGAACATCATCATCACGAACTCGGGCGAGCTGCGCTTCGACATCTACGCGGGGCCGTTCACGAAGAACGACCAGCTGACGACGCTGCCCTTCGCGGACGCGTTCCTCTTCATTCCCAACATCACCGCAGGCGTCGCGAAGCAGGTCGTCACGACCCTCAACGGCGACGGTGCGAACGAGCGGCGCCGCGCGCTCGAGCGCCGCTACGCCGAGCTCTGGGGCCGCGGCCACGTCGACCACGTCTACCGCGAGTGGCTCGCGGACATGGACCGCCGCAGCGGGCACGAGCGCCGCGCGATGCACAACCTGACGCTCGGGTACGTCACGGACGACGCGTGCCCCGGCGTCGGCGACGACGTCCTGCACGCGCCGCTGCCCTTCTTCGACTCGCCCGACTTTGTCGCGTCGGACCCGCCGCCGGTCGCGGACGACGCACCGATCGACCTCGTGTTCATCAACTTCATCCAGGACCAGCTCCTCGGCGTGCTCAACAGCGTGCAGACGCAGAAAAACTTCACAGATGCGGACGTGCAGTCGTACTCGCCGATCCTCGCGAACGAGGCGCTCGGCTTGTTTGCGCAGAAAGTGTGGAACTAGTGTGTGTAGCTTATTTGTATGTAATCTTGTCGCTTGTAATTGGGGACTGCTCCTATCAATCCCTGTGTGTCACTGGCGGACGGTCGTGCCCTGGTCAGAGTACAAGTCAAGAAGGGCGCTTCGACGGGATCCTTGGTGGCTTTGGCCTGCCGCTGCACGTTATCTGCCTGCGTGGGTGGTCTGTGCCGAATTCCGACTAGGACGATGTGGTTGGCCTACCAGTCGGTCGTTTGACGGCAGTGGTTGCCATCTTCTTCCCTCTTGACTCCAGCCCACTGCATGAGAGACTTAGCTATGCACTTCGTGGAGAACATACCGTTGGATGTACTCACGCGTTCTCTAGCAAATCGTCAATATCCTTATCATCATCGAAGGCATTGTCAATGATCTCTGTGTCTTCGTCCTCAGAGCTAGCAAGGTTAAATCACCAGCATGGCAGATGCGTGGCTTATCAGCGACGTCGTGGTCTCCGCGGCGATCAGGGTCGACCACATCCATGAAAGCACTTACGCTGTGGTGCGTTCAGTGCCCGTCACGGGAGCAGCAACCTCCGTTTCTGCGACGGCCTCGACGCCCGCAGCAGTCTGATCAGCCGCAGTGGGCTCAGCCGATGGCTTGGTGGGCTCGTCCGACATGGTGGATAGGGTTAACAATGTTGACGCGCGATATCACAACGAAGCTGTATTCGTCATTGGATACAGGCTCGCATGGCGTCTGCAACAAGGCCCGCATTGCTCCACGAGACCATAGGTACTTATATAGTAACAAAACACCCATAATCAATAGGTCCACCGGGAGGCGACGTTGCATATCATACAGAACTGACATTCCTTTGCTAGCTCTTGAGGCCTTGAGGATCCATGTCCCACAGTAGGGAGATGTAGAGCAAACAAATGTATTCCATAAAACTACAAGTACAGAAGTAATCCATCAGACTGACGTTCCACCCGCTGACAAGCATCCCGCGCGACTGAAACCAGTGCGCGCAGAACGCGAGTCAAACGTCCTCGCGACCCCACGCCCGAGGGCGGCGGCCATGTGCTCGGTATGACGGGCGAACGCGATTGTCATCGACTGGATTTGAAGGATGTGGCATGTGTAAACATGCGAGACTCGAGTTAGAAACTATAAAATAGATCCTAGCTGAGTATGTTCTGAGGAAACAACGATGTCGGGCACGCAAATTTATACGGCGCGTGTTTAGGGCAGGCACCGACGCCCGTGCGAAACCGCTGGACCTTCGTGGCGCCCGGCTGGGCACCTTCGCTTTGCAACCTCCCGGCAACTAGCACCCGGAAGGAGAGGTCATTTTCTGCAGCAGTGCGTCATATTATCCATATTTCAAGTACAAGTCTGACCAATCTTTGTAATAGGCTTGTACCCCAGTGAGTATGTGTTCAATTAAGTGTTTCGCATGTCGCACCGTCTATCACTGCTCCGCAATCAAAGCAGCCCGATGGGCATACACCCTCTGAACGTTCGGCCGCTCGAAGAGCTTCTTGTGCCACCTAAGTTGCGTCAAATGAGAGACGAGTAGTAAGTTGGAAAGTACTCACGCAGCGGTGGCTGGAAACTCTTTGTCAAAGTTGAAGCCGGGTTCCATGGCATCGGGAATGGCAAAGTTGTTCCAGCTGGGGCCGCAGATCAGTTTTATACCCCCTCTTCGCGCAGCCCCAGACAACACGTACGAGACGAAGGACAAGTCCGCAACGGTGACCTTCCCGCCGACAAGCCACTCCTGCGTGGACAGCACGCTCTCGAGGACTCCGAGCACGCGGCGGACCTCGGCTCTGAAGCGCTCTAGCACAGGCGGGAACTTCTCGGGGCTAAACAGTGCGTACCACGCCGCGTTCCCGAACGGCGGGCCCTGGCCCGACGCCTGGAAGAAGAGCCACTGCAGCTGGAAGTACTTGTCCACGCCGCCGGCAACGGAGATCGTGTGCGTGGGGTCGTAGTGGTCGACGAGGTACACGAGAATCGCGTCCGACTCCCTATGTGGCGGCCGTGTCAGCAAGTGCGCGCGGACGTCGGAAGATGGGCGTCCGTACCAGAGGACGACGTCGCCGTTCTGGTGGTCGACGATCGCTGGCACGCGGCCGTTTGGGTTGTACCTCGTATACTCAGGTGCCTTGTGCTCGCCCTTCGTGAAGTCGAGCAGGACCAGTTCGTACGGGAGCCCAAGCTCCTCTAGAATGACTGGCACTCGCCTGATCGGGACCGTCAGTAACCGTCGCCTGTCACGGTGACCGACACGCACCAGGCGTTGGGGGCCCTCCTGTGGCCAAAGAGCGTGAAGTGCTTGCCGTGGGACATGTTCGCGGTGCGTCAGTGGAATTCTGCTGGACTCAACGCTTACAGCTGACCATTTATACCCATGCTCACGAGCCCCTCCCTCATCGTACGCCTTCATGGCGTATCCTCATATCCGCCCGCGCCAACCCGTGCGGCCCCATCTCTTTACCTAGCGCATGCCACGAACAAAAGCACGACGCAGGGCGTAGCGTACTTTTCCGCGCCTCGCTCGCGTGCGACGTTCGCAATGTGCTTTCTTGGGCGCGGTGAGATGATACTCGTGTATGCTCTGGGAGGTCCCACGACGGCAACAGCGCGACCGTGGAATATCGTATCGTGCTTCTGAGGGCCGCATCGCAAACATTCTGCCCTAATATCGAAAGATCTGACAGAAGGGAGAGGTAAAGATGTACTCATTGTACAGGCGGCGCTGCGATAACATCTGGTTGTTGCGCAAGGTTGCTCTGGAGAACAATGGTGAACGAGATGCGCTATGCAGATGTAATTATCTATGACGCTCAGATTTTCAAGGGCACATGGTGTAGTTGGTTATCACATCCGCTTAGCATCTGTTGCGTTTGCGGGGGGTGCTGGGTTCAATTCCCAGTGTGTCCAATTCTTTTACTTTTTATTGTATTGTAGCCCATGCTGTAGATGTCTTTGTTATTGTCATCCTCCTCAAACCCTTGTTGATGCTCAGTTAAAGTTGTGTAGCAGCCTCTCGCCTCAGGGATGCAATCTCGATGGGTATATTCCTAGTAGTGATGTTTGCTGTCTCAGTTAAGGTAAAAAGTGAGCAAGACTGATACAAATTGTACAACATCTCACATTATACAGTACACACATATTATAAGCGATGCTAACTGTGGAACACACTTCACAGTTTGCTGAAGCGGAAGCAAAAAATAAGGAAAATAGTGGACACACTGGGAATTGAACCCAGCACCCCCCGCAGACGCAACAGATGCTAAGCGGATGTGATAACCAACTACACCATGTGCCCGCGATAACCGCCCTAGCACACATACTTCCGATCGTCTCACGATGGGACAGGTGAGTTCGTCACCCGCGTCGATGACCTCCCGAGAACTCAACACCCCAGCACAGTACACGAGCCAGTCGTATGGCGCGATCCATATCCACCGAAAGTGCTCATGCACAGCAGCGGGCTACCCGCGGCCATCCCTGAGACCACGCTCGGTCACTGGCCGGCACCGAAGAACAAAAGGGATGTGCACGCCACCTCGCAATGTGCTGGTGCATTGGAGCTCGCCTGATGCGCGCAGGCCTGATGGTGATCGTGCATCCCTTCAGGGAATGATTGTGCAAGGTACAGCGCGCAGAGTAAGGGTGCCCGCGCCCGTGGACGAAACGCGGCGCGCGCATTCGTCGCGCGATATGGGCGTGGATGTGCACGACAGGGCGCATCGCTGTTGTCGCCGCGAAAGCCCGAGCTCCCTGGACTCGTGCGTGAAGACGGGGGTTGTATGAAGGCAGAGGCTGCCGACTAATGGTGCCGCCGCGGTATAAAGCAGCGGGAGGCGGTTGGGCATGGCACGGTGCTTCGCCGAACACGCCGCAGCAAACAAGGACAAAAGGATGTCGCACGGAAAGCAGTTCACGCTGTACACGCACAAGAAAGGGCCGAATGGCTGGTGAGCCCGCCCTTTTGTCTGTCTGAGGCGTGCAGACTCACGGACAGGTTGCAGGAAGGTCGCCATCGTCCTCGAAGAACTTGTGCTGACATACGTGTCGGTGTACCTCGACTTCCGGTCGTAGTTCGCAGACCCTCGCTTGGTCTGCTTAAAAGGAACACAAGGCCTCGGAGTATACCAAGTACAACCCCAACGGACGTATCCCTACAATCGTCGACCATGAGAATGGCGACTACCTCCTGTGGTATGTCTCGCCTCTACGCTCGGAAGACCCCACCGACGCTGACGCTGCCGTACAGGGAGTCCGACGCAATCCTGTACTACCTCGCAGAGCGCTACGACCCCGAGCACAAGATCTCTATCGGCGACGCCGGAGAGAAGTTCCGGGTGCTGCAGTGGCTCTTCTTCCAGTCCTCTGGCCAGGGCCCGTACTTTGGGCAGGCAGCGTGATTCAAGTTCTATCACGCTGAGCAGCTGCCTACCGCACGGGAGCGCTACCAGAACGAGATCAAGCGCGTGCTCGGCGTGCTCGAGGACGTGCTCGCGAAGCAGGAGTGGCTCGTCGGAGGCAAGGCGACCATCGCAGACCTGTCTTTTATACCGTCAGTGTGCTTCTGCCATCATAGCCGATGGTGACTTACCGAGGAGAGCATAGGTGGAACGACTTTGCTGTCACCACTGTCGTCGACTCGCTTGATTGCGGCGCCGAGCTCCCTGCTACTGCTGCGTAAGTGACCGTACGACTGCTCCTTCTCTCTTTCTAACCACGCCACCACCAGCTGGCACAAGAAGCTTGTCGGCCGCCCGGCAGTGAAGGTCTTCGATATCCGCACTGCTTTCAACGCAGAGTGTCGTTGGGCTGCGAGAAGTGAGCGAACAGCGAGCGAACGAGAGGCACAACAAGTGCTTACTAAGCGAGGGAGCCGAAAGAGGAAAGTCGAGACGTTCTCGACTATCCTCTCGCCTCCACTCGCATCGCTCCCTCGCTCGCTCCTCAAAGCAACCCACCCAACCCACAGTGCCTTGTGGTGGTGAGCCGTTTCGTCAACGCCGCCGCTGCATCGCGCTCGAGCGGGATTTCGGCCAGCCTTCAGCCCCACCGCAGAGGTCGGGTTCTGCACGGCAATCGCGTTCCGACGCAGCCGCACCCTTGCGCGCGGCCTCCCGGTCGTCGCCGCCTGCAGAACCCGGCGAGCAGGGCACGAGCCTCCGCCAGCGGCCCGCCAAGTGCGGCTGCCGCCCGCGGCCGAAATCCGCCTCCCGGCAACAAAGTAGCGAGACTAAGCACGCCAATGCAAGACAAACGATTAGCAACGTCGTATCACCGAACCAGCGCTGCGTGAGACTCACCTCGTCTTCAACATCACGCAGCGCTACAACCTCGCTTTCCGGTGCGCGAACTAAGCATTAGGAAGCGCCAGCTGTATGAGCTCCGAGTACTAGACCATTGTATATTAGTCTGACAAATCACTCTGTCCTGAACAATAACCTCAAAAATCCGAGTCGCTTTCTGAAATTGATTCAATTTGCCGGACGCACTCGACCTGGAGGACAGCAGCGACAGAGCGAGTCAGAGGCGCCCGCGCCACGAAGGTTCAGCGGTCTCCCACGGGCGTCGGTGCCTGCCCTAAACACGCGCCGTATAAATTTGCGTGCCCGACATCGTTGTTTCCTCAGAACATACTCAGCTAGGATCTATTTTATAGTTTCTAACTCGAGTCTCGCATGTTTACACATGCCACATCCTTCAAATCCAGTCGATGACAATCGCGTTCGCCCGTCATACCGAGCACATGGCCGCCGCCCTCGGGCGTGCGGTCGCGAGGACGTTTGACCCGCGTTCTGCGCGCACTGGTTTCAGTCGCGCGGAATGCTTGTCAGCGGGTGGAACGTCAGTCTGATGGATTATCTCTGTATCTGTAGTTTCTCTTGGAATAAACTCGTCTACTGTCTTACCTCTGCGTGAATTTCTTCCGCCAATCACTCCACCGCCTCTACGGGTGAGGTACGTCTGAGGAACTTGACTATGTACTTGGATGCTCACAGTATTTCTACAGTTGTCCTTGGGCTCGGCTGTTGCGTTCGAGACCGAGACTCTTCCAGTAAAGCGTGCTCGCTGTTGGGCCTGCGGGCCGCTCGAAATTTCCAGCTACGCGTAGTCTTGACAGTGCCAAACATGGTCTAATCACGAGGTGAGTACTGGGCCAATCAGACGACGATAGCGCCGCCGGAGCTTTGCGTCAGGGCGATCTTTTAGATTTCACCTCGGCGACTCGTGTGCGGCCTGTCGAAGGCAGGGTTAACAAGACTAGAGCCACAAATGCACCTCTTCTCGTCAAGTGGCCTAGCAACCACATCTACACCCTCTTCTTTCGCATGAGCCTGCCCTAGACTTCCACCAAACTCCGGGACTCGCCAGGTGGCTCATATGCAGATCCCTGCAATTTGGACTCTCTCTCCCAATCCATGACGCTGAGGATGCCAACACGACCGAGGTGTTCGCGGGCCGATAGCGGCCAACCTTGACGACGTCAAATATATCAGCAGTGCTCGCGCTACGCATATCAGGTGAGTAGTCGCGGTTTGCCCTCCCGGATGAACGCTGAACAATTGCCCAGAACTTCTCCAGCTCCCGCTGGACCGCGACGCAGGTCATGTTCGGTTCGACGTCCTCCAGTGAACCGGGCGACGTGAAGGCGCCACCGGCAAGAACCTGTGGAGCTACCGGTTCGGCTTCGCTCCAATGGCTTGTCAACAGAAGCACAATGGACCTTGCAGGCGTAATAACCTCTGGAGTTGACCGACCCACGGGGCGCTGCACGCGCTGGTGTAGCGACTCCTCAATTCGCGCATATCTGTTTAGGGGGACTCTTGGTATGGTCTAATGCACTCGTGATGGCCGTCGCAACACTCTCCAAACACGCTTCGAAACTTCACTCGTCCACTTCGGCCTCCCCGAAACTCAACATCCCATTCTCGAAAAGGGTCAGGAACTGCTTGGCGATCTCGTCGCCCAGGCAAGCCCTGAGATACTCGGTCTTGACGCCTGCGCCCTCCCACTTGCGCGCGCGCCCCCAGAGCCACCGGACCGTGCGCAGGCGGGGCCGGCTCGTGGCGACTTCGTCCAGCCACGCGACGTGCTTCGCGACGCACGCGGAGAGCGGGCGGAGGAAGGCGTTCGCGGTTCGTGCCTTGCCCTGGAGCACGACCTCCAGCGTCAGCGTGTGCAGGCTCGGCGGCGCGTCCGAGGCGAGCCGCGAGACGACGCGCAGCGCGACATCGTTCGAGGGCAGTCCCGCCCACGGCTCGGCCAGGAAGGCGAAGCGCAGCGTGAGCGTTGTCAGCACGCGGCAGTTGTTGATCTCCAGCGGGCGCAGATCCTCGTCTTGAACTGGATACTAGTCAGTCGAGGTCATCTGTCACCCAAGGATGCGAGGAACGTACATCCTAAGGTCCCGTCGATGAACACAGATAGATCCAGCGTAAGGTGCTCCAAACAGCGAACGCCCGTAGTAAAGAAGGGCGCGAGGTTACGGATACCACCCTGTGTGAAGCTGGCGAGCTCTAGGGACCGTAATGAGCCGTGAGAGAAGAAGGTGGTGATGTATCCCGTGTGCACCGCGGACCGGATGACCAATGATTCGACGGAAGTCAGCGATGCAGAGGGATCATATGGAGAGCCGCCCCATAGAGCTACCCCCTCTATGCTGACATTGTGCACACGATATGGCAGCACGAGTGGTTTGAGGACATGCTCTGCAAAAGAAGGCATGTCTGAGGCGCTGATAGATAGGCTGTCGATGCTACGATCCGTGTGCAGCAATGTGCCCTCGGGCGAAGAGAAAAACGTCAGCGAATGGAGGGTCAGGGACTTCAACAGGGGAAAGGAATCCGTGATGGTCCTGATGGCCCACAATGACACGAATGGTCGTTCTGCATCCCCAGGCGAGGGAGCGAGGATCAGGTGGCGGACGTAGCTCCGGATAGGCATGGCGTCTAGGATACCGGACCAAGGGAAGGATTTCAAAGCTGTAGCATCTGCCATAATCCCTCCCACCGTCATTCCTAGAAGCAGCTCGTAGAAGAGATTCTTCTGCGATGTTTGCGTCCATGAACGACACACGAGCGAGCACGCCTTGAGCGCCGGCAGATGGCCGCGGAGGCAGTCGAGGATCAAGTCGACCACCTCTTGAGGAATGAATTGCATGATTGATACCCTAGGTGGTGTGGTCAGTCAAGTAAAGGTGTCTGCACAACCAAGACAGGCCCTTTACCGTTCGAGATCGTGGTCTCAATGATGATATGGTCCTGACTGCGGAGAGACGTGCGCTCAAATTCGAAATGCTCCCACGGCGGTGCTCGATACCGAGCTCGTGGCAGGCAGACGAGTCTTATGTTCCCCCGGCGTTGTTCATGGGTTAAATACATAGGGATAAATGGCAAGAGGTTGCCTTGTGCAACACAGTTTATTCGAGCTTTTCCTCGCGACATCGCTTAGTCGCAACTAGTATGTCGCCCGCGCAACGGGGCACCTTGAGGCTCAGACTCTCTTTGAGCTCGTTGCACTAATGCCCGAAGTGGCACGAGAATTCACGAGATCTACACTCGTGGTATGCTGCCCGTCTGGCAAGCCGCATACCACTTTGCTGCTGTCCTACCAAAGCTCGGATCCCGCAGAAAGAACAGAGGTTTCGTGCAGAAGAAAACGACGTAAATATAAATAAATAGGCAGTACCCGCCGAGAGAAAAGTGTCACAACATCTGCAGCGCTTCATTCAACCTCGTTGAAACTTCACCAACCTAGGAACAGATCGTGAGAACGTGCTCAGGCGTTTTATCGAGTCCCGGCCTCACTCACGATGTGCGGAGCAAAGGCCTCAAAATGGTGTCCAGGTATATCCAGGACAGGGACTTCCGTGCCGAGGAGATCGACCCATCCGCAAACACTTGCGGCAGGGTCCGCCCGCGCCTCGAGAAACACGCGCGACTCCGAGGCACCGTCGCCGTCCTCGATCACGAACGGCTCGGACGAGCGCAGCATCACGGCTGCCTGCGGGACCACATGGCTGGCGGGCGAGGCGGACGGGTCGTAGTCGACCAGGGCGGCGCTTGCGTGCTGGATGGACGCGCGCGCGAGCCTCGACGCCGGACTCGAGCGCTTCGCCGCGAAGACGGCGTCGAGGGCGCCGGTGGAGAGCGGGGCGCGGGTCCCCGGGTGCGGCGCGTCGATGAGGACGAGCCCAGGGACGTCGACGCCGTGCGCGACCAGCTGACGCGCGACCTCGAACGCGATGACCCCGCCGACGGACCAGCCTGTCGCAGCACGTGAGCACAGACCTCCGCGCCCAGGATGGGGGGAGCGACGAACCTCCCAGGATGCAGCGTGAGCGGCCGGCGAGCTTCTCCTGGACGAGGCCGACGTAATGCGATGCCATCTCCAGCAGACCGCCTTCCCACCTGCCACCGTGCGGGAACCTTGGGTTGTGGATCCCCCAGACCTGGCGACCAAGGCTTGAGAGTCGTGAGTACGGATGCGCAACGCCGCTTCCATCGTGTATCAAGAACAGCGGCGGTTCGCGAGAGCCGCCGCCATCCTGGAGGAGGACCGGGTTGACCTCGATGCCGAATGTACAAGGCTGCTCGAGGGCGGGGAGATGGGGATCCCTTTCCGGCGGCCAATGGTCGATGATCTCGCCAGCCACAGGCGACACACTGCTGTGCACCCCCGCGCCGTCGTCGCCCTTCTCTGCCTGCGCCACACGCAAAGTCAGCCCAGACCCCCATTTGCGTCCCGCAGGCAGTGAGAACGCACCTCTGCGGCAGGACTGGCAGGAAGCTCGTCGACACACGTCGTCTCCGAGTCCGTCGAGGTGGCACAGGGCAGCACCGCCTGCACCGGCGCGAGGGCATCGACGACCGCGCGGACGGTCCTGCAGGTGGCGAAGAGGTGCTCCGGGAGGTCGTCGCCGACGGCCTGTGCGAGCGCGTGGCGCGCCTCGATCGCCATGAGCGAGTCCATCCCGAGACCGTCGAGCGGCCGGTCCTCGCCCAGGTCCTCCACCGCGACGCCGAGCACGCGCGCCAGGACGTTCTGCACCGTCGCCAGCATCGCGCTCCGCGCGCCGTCCGCGGCAGAGCCCTGGTCGTGCAGCGTGCGCTCGGACACCTGCGGCGAGGACGCGCCTGGCGCGCCCGCACGCGGCGCACCGCGGGCCGCGACGGCGGCGCAGACGTCGCGCACCGTCTTGCAGGCCGCAAAGAGCTTCTCCGGGAGCGGCACGGCCAGGGCAGCGCAGAGCGCGTGGTGCGCCTCGATGGCCGTCAGCGAGTCCAGCCCGAGCCGCTCGAGCTCGTCGTCCTCCGCGATGTCCGCGGCCGGCACGCCGAGCACGGCGGCCACCACCGCCTTCACCGCCGCGGACGTGGAAACGGGGGCGGCGGGGGCACAGGACGCGCCGGGCTGGTGCGCAGGACGCGCCGCGGGGGCGGCCGGCGGGTGGCGCCGGGCAGCAGCGGCGAGGACGGCCTCGAACGCACGCAGGCGGAGCTTCCTGAACTGCATGCGCTTCATCGCGGCGACGATGCGGCCGCTCTCGAGGTCGAGCGCATAGGCCTCGGCGCTCGCGCCGCCGTCCGCGGCGACGCCGGCGGCGCAGTACACGCCGTACGTGCGGTCGGCGCGCACGAGCTCGGGGAGCACCTGCACCGTGCCGACGGCGCTGCAGATGAACGCCTCGCCGGCGCCCGCGCTGCAGTTCACGACGAAGCCCGCGGCGTGCAGGAGCGTGTCCATGAACACGGGGTGCGCGACGAACGCGCCGGTGCCCGCGGCCGCGGGGAGCCGTGCGACCGCGTACGCGTCGACGCCGTTCGCGTCGAGCGTGATGGACCGCATCGTGTGGTACGCGGGGCCGTACGCGACGACGCGCGAGAAGACGAGGTCGTAGGCCGTGCGCGTGGAGAGCGTCTCGGCGTGCGGCGACTGCGCGACGAGCTCGCGGCGGCGCTCGACGATGGCGGCCACCGCGTGGAACTCGGACGCAACGTCGCGCTTCGACGCGAGGCGGAAGCCGCCGGAGCAGTGGACCTGCCGCGTGCCCGCGCCCGGGGCGCACGACGAGACGGTGAACCGGCCGGTGTGCCGCCCGCCAGGGGCACACAGGGCGACCTCGACGCGCACCGTGCGCGGGACGTCGGGCGTGTAGACCAGCGGGCGGGGGAAGGCCACGTCCTCGAGCGCAATCGCCGCGTCCGCCGTGGCGCGCCCGTGCCGCTCGAGGACGAGCTGCGCCGCCGCGCTCGCCATCTCGGCGTACACCGACGCAGGGCAGAGCGCGTGCCCCGCGACCTTGTGGCCCTCGACGAGGTGCGCGAGCGCGCCGAGGGGCGTCTCGAACCGCGCCGGCTCCGCGGCGCCCGGCGGAGGGACGTCCAGACACGCCGCGAGCAGCGAGAAGCGCGTCGGCACCGGCAGAGGCGGCGGCGGCGCGGCGGCGGCAGCGGCGGCGGCGCGTGCCGGCGCACGGCGGTCTGTGTACGCGACCCAGAAACGCGTCTCCGCGAACGGGTACGCCGGGAGCTCAGTGGGCCGCGCGTGCGGGGCGAGGTCCGCGAAGACGGCGCGCCAGTCGACCGCGGCCGCGCTCGTGTACAGCTGCGCGAGCGCGCCGCACAGCACCGCCCAGTCCGCGGCGCGCCGCCTGAGCGAGGGCAGCAGCAGCGCGCGCGGCGCGGCGGCGCGCAGCAGCGGCAGACACGTCGGGTGCGGGCCGAGCTCGACGAGCCGCGCGGTGCCCGCGGCGGCCGGCGCGCCGAGCAGCGCGGCGACGCCCTGCGCGAACCGCACGGGCTCGCCGCAGTGCCGCGCAAAGTACCGCGGCGTGAAGACGGACGCGTCGCCGGGCTGCACGACGGTGCCGTGCACGTTCGAGACGACGGGGAGGGACGGGGCGCGCAGCGCGACGCTCGCGGCGAGCGCGGCGACGTCGTCGAGGACAGGCTGCATCGCAGCGGTGTGGTAGGCGAATGGCACGTCGAGCCGCGTGCACTTGCGGCCAGCGGCCTTGAGCTCCGCTTGCAGCGCGTCGAGCTGGTCGAGCCTGCCGGCGACGACCGCGTCTTCGGCGCTGTCGGGGACCATGAGCCGCGTTTTCGCGCCGGGGATGCATGCGCGACTGACCTGTTGTAGCACGCGACAGAGAGCCCGCCATAACTGGGGGCCGACGCCAAAAGCCTCTGCAGCTCGTCGTGCGGCACCTTGACGGCAAGCATGCCGCTCTCGTGCAGGGCGCACCGCTCGTACATGAGCGCCGCCCGCCCGGCCACGAGCCGGAGCGCGTCGTCGAGCCCGAGCACGCCCGCCGCGACCAGCGCCGCGTACTCTCCGAGACTGGAGACCAAGGGCGGTCAGCACCCGCGCAAGGGAGCGTAAACGCAGAACGCGCGCACCTGTGTCCGACCACCGCGTCCGGCCGCACCCCCCACCCCCGCCACAGCTCCGCAAGCGCACACTCGAGGACGAACACCGCCGGCTGCATCGCGCGCGCGTCCGCGTCCCCGTCGCCCTCCCCGTCCCCGTCGCCATCCACGACCGCGCGCACGCCCGGATACCCCCACGCACGCAGGCGCGCATCACAGCGGTCGACCAGTGCGCGCACGCGCGGGACGCTGCGGTACAGCGCGCGGCCCATCCCGCGGTACTGCGCGCCCTGCCCGGAGAACACCCACACCGTGCTGCCCGGCGCGCCGCCGTCCACGCTGACGGGCACCGCGCGCGCGAGCGCGGCGCACAGCTCGTCCCTCGTCGCGCCCGCGCCCGCGAGCCGCACGCGGTGCTGCTGCCGGCGCGCCGTCGCGGTGTACGCCGCGTCCGCGAGCGCGCGCGCGTCGCCCGTGCGTGCGAGCACCGCGAGGCATGCGCGCCGCCGCGCCTCGAGCGCCGCCCCGCTGTCCGCCGCGAGCCCGAGGACGAGCGCGGGCGCGCCGCCGCTGCTGCCGCCGCCGCCGGCGGGGCGCGCGCCCGGGACGTGCTCCTGCAGGACGAGCGCGGCGTTCGAGCCGGCCGCGCCAAAGTTGCTCAGCAGCGCGGTGCGCGGGCTGCCGTCGCGCGGCGCGCACCACGGCGTGTGCGCCGTCGGGAGGACCGTCGCGCCGCCGAGCGGCGGGAGGCGCGGGCTCGGCGTGCGCAGCGAAACGACGCGCGGGACCGCGGCGTGCCGCAGCATGAGGAGCAGCTTCGCGAGGGACGCCGCGCCCGACGCGGCCTCGGCGTGCCCGAGGTTCGCCTTGATGGAGGTGATGTACAGCGGGTTGTCGGGCGTGCGCGCTGCCGCGAGCACCGTGCGGAGCGACTCGAGTTCGGCCGGGTCCCCGGCCTTGGTGCCTGGCACAGCGCGGTCAGCGCGACGCCCCACGCCCCGGGAGAAAGGCCGAGTGCACGTACCGGTGCCGTGCGCCTCGACGACGCTGATCTGCGCGGGGTCCACGCGCGCCGCGGCGAGCGTCCTGCGGAAGAGCGCGATCTGCGTCGGGACGTGCGGCTGCGTGATGCTCGCGGCGTGCGCGCTCTGGTTGACTTCGACGGCGCGGATGACGCCAAGCACGCGGTCGTTCTCCGCGAGCGCGTCGCGGAGCCGCTTGAGCACGAAGAGCCCGCAGCCTTCCGCGCGGCAGTACCCGTCCGCGGACGCGTCCCACGGCTTGCACTGCCCCGTGCTGCTGAGAAAGTGTGCGCGGTCGAGGCCGAGGTACATCTGCTCGGGGGTCAGTGTCGGTGCCACTCTCCCTGTCCAAAGGAGGGCTTACGTCAGGGCTGGTGATGACGTTGACGCCGCCCGCGAGAGCGGCGTTGCAGTCTCCGCTGGTCAGAGCGCGGCAGGCCTGGTAGATTGCAACCATGGATGCAGAGCAAGATGTGTCTACGACGACGGAGGGCCCGCTGAACTTGAACGCGTACGAGATTTTGCCGCTGAGGAAGGCTTGCAGCGTGCCTGCAGGGTTTCGTCAGTGTGCACTCTTTGAGGCACCACGCCGTGACCCTACCAGTGCTATAGTATACATCGATGTCATCCTGGAGATTCTGAACATAGTCGTTGGTGGCCGCGCCGATGTACGTGGCAAAGGTATCGGGGTCAAAGCACGGAGTCGCGCCGGGGACGTAGCCTGCGTCTTCCAGGGCGTGGTAGGCGACATGGAGGAGCAAGCGCTGTTGCGGGCTCATGGTACGCGCCTCGCGGGGCTGACGCGGAAGAACTGGTGGTCAAAGACGTCGGCGTCGTCGAGAAAGTTGCCAAAGCGCGTGTTGAGCGTGCGGCTCTTGCCGTGCTTGCCCTGGGTGTAGTCTGAGACGTTGAAGCGCGAAGCTGGGATCTGTGGCAGCGATGGAATCAGCAGACGAAGCTCGGTGGCGGAAAGGCACGTACTTCTGAGACAGTGTTGAGACCCTTTTCGAGCAGGGTCCAGAGTTTGTTTGCGTCCGGTGCCCCAGGGAACTTGGCAGCCATGCCGACGATGGCAATGGGCTCACGGACGATGGGCGTCGGAGAGGCGGGGTTGATGTGCACCGCGCCGTGGTCGTCGAGAGAAGGCTTGCAGGAGGCGGTCGAGGGATCCATGTCGCTGCTTGGAAAGCGACGCGACGCGGAGGACTTATACCCCAGCAGCCGAGGAGAAGCGACGGTCAGTTGTGAGGAAGTCTTTTGAGCGCGAGATCGTGCATTCCGATCTGGCAGGTTGTACGATCCAGAAGGAGTGAGCTTGTTGTACCGGATGGGGTGGGTCGAGACCGGAGTAAACGGACGACGGCGTGCGTCTGGCGGACACCGAGCGACCCGCCAGATGGGAAGCCGAGGCGACCGCTGGAGCTGAAGCCATGTCACTGCCCGGCGCGACCTTCGGTGGCAGCAAGTGTCCGCCGAAACGTTCCCATTGCGCAGTTCGTTCCCTGTTCGGATGGCATCTTCCCCCTGAAGGCAGCTGAGGTCCAAGTCAACGTTAGAGCGCACCGCACACGGACTATGCTAGTGTGGCCCTGTTCGCGCGGAATGGTTGCGATTGCAAAGCATGGAGGAGCAGACAATGGCGTGAGACCAACCGATCACGCTTCCGGGTTAGGGTTCCACGACCCTTGCCACCCCCAACCGTGTCCCTCCCATCCGCCACTCGGAACACTCCCAGTCTTCTCAGCTTCGACTTCACTCCATCCTTCAGAAGACCCTGATGCCCCTGCAGTCCTCGCTTCGCCGTGCATCTCCGCAGTGCTCGGGGTCCGGGCGGCCTAGACGCCCATCCCGACTGCGCTCGAGCACTAGTCCTAGCGTCGTCGAGGCACTACTGCAGGCCGTGCTTACCGTCATCCCGAGCAGATGGGTCATGTCTGCCAGCACCCTAGCCCGATACGGAAGCCCGGCACCGCTCGCACCGCCCGCCAGACTCGCCATCCGTTGTGGCGCCGCGGGCACTGCCCGACCCCTGCATTACGACACCCATGTCCGACTCGACTGCATGCACAGCGCGCCGTGCAGCCGGCGCGAGCATCCACGACTCTGATGCGCGCTCAACGCGTCGCACACCTTGCCTGTCTGGTTCCTGTTCGCCGTCCGTCTGATGGCTGGCTTGTCAAGGTGGCATGGTGTGTCCAAGTCGACTTTGCTCGCCGGCGACCGAAACGGACCTGACGGTCGGCGAGGACAACGTCTCACCCGAGGGTCAGCCATCGCATCGACAACGAGCGGCGGCCGCTCAGCGAGTCGGACTGACCAAGTGAGTATCCCTGCAGTGTCCGCGCACGGCGACCATACCCGAGCCACGGGGCGTACAATGCTGCCCGAGAGAGCACGGAGAGACACAGAGCCCCTTTGGTCTTCCATGCCGTTCCCCGGAGAGCACGCACACGAAGGCGGAATAGTCCATCGAGCACACCGTCCAACCGTTCACGGCTAGCCGCCCTGTCGCGCTAGCCCGCCCACACAATACGGCCAGCCACCTCACATGCGGGGGCGCACACGCAGCACGGACCTGGCGGCGGCGTCACGATCTACGCGGCACGCCGCCGTTGCCTCGCACCGAGGCCTCCCCGCCGCGCTCGAAAACGCGCGATCCCCCTCGCCCCGACGCGCCTCGCACGCCGCCCCGACGCAGACCCCGCACGCTCCCGCCACCCGCCACCCGTGCCGTCCGACCGCGCGTCCGCGCCCGGGCGGCTCGATCACGATCGGCCCCACGCGCACGGCGCACCATTCCTGCCGGCGCACGCACGCGCGCGCGCGCGCGCACGCCCCCCTGGCCGGTGGTCCCTGCGTGCATATACGCGGAGTTCTGCGCCCCCTGACACGCTTGCACGGGCCCCCACTCGCGCCGTTGCGCCCCCGCGGCGCTGCGACTCCGCGGGATGACACGTTTTTGGCGGACCTACCGGGCTTGTGACTGCTGGTGAAATGCCTGCCCGAAGACCGTTTGGACATCTCTCGGGGAGATGGATTTGCTCTTGTATGCTGTGTTGGCACATCTTTTGTGCTCTGCTAGCTACAGGATCATATATGTTTTACTCATATTTTCTTGGTTTGCCTACAGGAGCTTGGCACTGGTAATGGTCAAAACCTTGTACTCTACAATTCTCTACTCGCAGTCTCTGAGACCAGATGCTGTTTGAGTGCATTTATCCTATCAATGGCAGTCTCCCTGTAAGACGCATTCATGTGTGAGATCCCACATCCAGGAATGACCCTTGCAAAGAATGCTGCGACCTGGGCTTCAGCGAGAGCAGATACCGCAGAGCGTTGCACCTGGAAGTACGACAGCGTGCGGAAAGGAACCAGATCTGCAAGATGGCATGACCAGTTCCCCGCCACGGGCGCCCACTGAACGACAAGTATCCGCAGCTTGGGGCAGTTTCGCGCAAAGTCGGCTATTGTCTCGAGCTGGAGTTGGTGGCTCCTGGCGCGCACAGTCGTGAGCTTGAATATCTCCAGGGCTCTCCACGCAGTCGTGAGGCTCTGAACGGCCTCTGAGGTGAACTGGACTGGGAGGTTGTGGAGAGCGAAGACCAGCATGCTCGTCGCTTTGCACAGAGGCATGAACACGGCTTCATCGATGGTGGTGCCACCAACCACCTCCAGCCTGGAACTGCCGGTGACCTCCAGTTCTTCCAGACACGGCATCGCTACAAAGACAGCCCTCAGCTGAACAAGATCGACCGAGCGGCAGATGGCAAAATCAAGTCGCGTGAGGTGGGCCCCGGATAGGCTTCGCAGGAAGGAGGGTAGCAGTGTAGTCTCGTCCGCGTCGGCGTCGCACACAAAGATCAAGCTCTGCAATGCATCAAACCCTCCCCAGCTCGGACTGCTCCACGCCAGCGGACTGGCATCACAGAGGCGCAATTTCGCGGATGTAAGCGTCGGGAGGCATGAGAGATGGACGAGTGCCTTTGGGCTCAACTCCACATTATCTTTGATTGCTGTCAGATGGTGCAGAGTTGATATTGTGCGAGAGTAGTCGTCACAAAGGGGTTTCAGGAAGTCGAACTTGCTCGTATTGAACTTCAACTGTTGTAAACGGGGTATGCAGGTTGAGACGTACTCCAGGACATCACGTACATCCAGGTCGGAGGTGAACGGGTATGTGAGCGCAGTCAGGGATGGTTGGATAAACAGCCTGGCGTGTCTTGCAAGTCCGGCGGACGTCCAGACAAGACGCTCGAGATTCGGGAGGACAGGACCTGAAAAATGCGCCGCCAGGACCTCAAACGCTGCATCATCCACCAGATATCTTCCAGTGTCCCCGACATGCAGGGATCTGACCGAGCGCGCGTGCCTCTGGAACGGCGCCCACTCTCCGGGCAGCGGTGCGCACACAATGGTCTGCCACGGCGCGTTAGCAGAGGCCAAGCAGCGCACGAGCGCAGGATGCGCTTACCAGCGCACGGTGCAGCACATACTCCGGCTCCCGCGACTCTGCGAGCAGACGACGCGGCAAGCAGTTGACCAGAGGGCGCAGGCCCGGGAGGTCGGACCACAGCTGCTCGTGCGCAGCTTCGGCGAAGCCGACGCAGACGAGCGCGAGCCTGCACACACTGCAAGGTTCAGAACCCCGAAATTTCGCGCGACCGCCGGGCGATTTTTGCAGATTCGCCCAGAGACCTGGCTACACATGGCGAAAACAGGGGAACAGTGTACTTTCGATGGATCCTCCCAAATGTAGTAAGATAGCTATTATAGACTCAATTTCGAGTGAAAGTCCGCTGCCTGACGCCTCTGGGGAAGATTACACGTCGGCGCTACTGTGACGTCGACGCGTACGCGTCAGCCTGCGAGACTTGTTCTCGGACCCTCACTGCGTCTTCACTCCAGTCTCTCTTAGTCCTCCTCTTTCGCCTCAAGTAAACTGCTGTGGCTGGGCTCTCGTTGCTTGCCTGCTCTATCAGCTAGGCCCTCTTGGCATCTACTCTGGAACCTGGAAACTGTACCCTGGGAGCCGTACACTTGCTCATCTGCTGGCTGGTCATGCAAACAGCGCCCTGAGGTTGAGGGACGTCCCCTACCGCGCTCATTCGAGTGTCAGTTGTATGTCTACGCGTCAACCTCAGGCAGCCCTGGCTAGTCTCTAGTTCTAGACGGTCGTGCCATTTCTGTGCGCCCTGGGAATATTTCGCACGAATGCGAGGTGACACGTTATGTCCGGCTTGTGCAAAGCTTTACTCACCTACCCTTGATCATGTTTACAGTATGCAAGCCCAACACTCATTCTGCGTTGTCAGCCCAGTCGCGACCAGTGATCTCACAGATAGCCCTATGGAAGCGACTCAAGGCTCACGGGTGCGTGGGAGCAACAGGAGGTTAGAGAGGGGACTTACATGTCTGTGTACGTTGTATATATGTGCTCTTAGTGTCATGAGCTAACTGACATTATGCAGCTGCTGTGGCTTGCTGTCTGTGATTTGGCCTGCCTCTCTGACAATCCAAGAGTACATGCCTATCTTCCCCATCCACACCCGCACTGTGCCTGTGCCATGTGATAGTGATCATTTCTGGAAGTGCTATGTAAACTATGACCTGCTATAATTGGATGTGCAACAATAAAGCATTGGCTAGCCTACATATCTTGCTGCGCCTGCATGAATTCAACAAGTTTGGTAGTGATTTTGACACGACCTGCGTTTTCACCCAAATATCCTGCTAGGAGGGGAACGGTGAAAGCACCTGCCGAAACGTAACATTTACGAGGGGATTTTCGACTACCCACTTTCACTCGGAAACCTAGCTATCGACACCGGCGCGCGGCGCTTCTTCACGGGCTTACCTGTGGCTTTTTGCACGGCCGGATGGGGCGAAATTCGCACCTTCGCAACCTTGCAGTGACAGCGTCTGCCGATGGCCGCCTGCGTGCGCAACGATCGCGCGGACAATCTCGTCGATGTCGAGACAGGGATGCATCGCCAGCGGCGTGAGTAAGGACGATGAGAAGCATGGCAGGAACCCTCGGCGCGGGGACGCAGCCCCCGGACAGCGAGCCGCCGATGAATCCTCCACGAGAGCCAGACCCTCTCGCTGCACGAGGGCTTCATGCCGGTCTTCAGCATTACAAGATATCCTTGCGCCTCTAGGGTCCTTTCAGAGGGCCCCCACTGCTGGCCAACACTCAAAGGGGCTCTGCCGTGCAGCGCAGACGAGGATCAGGACCCCGCACACCCTCCTCCAGCGTCACGTCCGTGACAGGGCGAACGCGGCCTGTCACGCGCCTCCCTTGCCCGGCGCCGCCAGCTGCCACCCGCAGCACGCCGGGCAGGCCGCCCCCCCACGCCTCGGCGTCGTCCAAGAAGCAAACGGGCCCGCGGACGCGCGGTCTGGTCGCCGCAGGACGACGCGCTGCCCGCGGACGTCCTCCTCGCGGCGCAGGCCCAGGGCAGGAGCCCGTCGCGTCCGGGCGCGACGCGGTCGCGGCGGACCCACGGAGACCGCGCAGGAGTGCCGGAGCCGCTTCGCGTGAGGTGCGTCGTGCCCCGCGCCGCAGAGAGAAGTGTGTGTTCGTCGCGCCGGAGGAGGCATGGGAGAAACTGTCGCGGGTGCGTGCTGTCATCAGTCCTTTGATGTGGAGCCCGTTTGCTAGGTGCAGTTGCGGTACAAGCGATGGCAGGACAACCGCTGGCCGTTGTACGGAAAGATGAAGCTGTTGTGCCTAGTGTCCGATCCGACCCCTTCGGGTGGCACGGAGCCTCTGTCGGTCCCCAAAGCTGAAGATGCTGCGTCCCAATCATGGTCTTTGCCGCAAATCCAAGCTAACGATACCTGTGCTTTGCCCGACGATCGCGTCATTCATCCAGATGTGCGCATATCTCCTTCATTAATTTGTGCGTATCCGCTCATCGCATGTAGCCACCACAGGCCTTGGGGCCATCTAGTCTGTCGCATATGACACCCCTGTGAGGGCACACAAGCGCGCTATGAGTCCGCCACGCGACACGACACCGCAAAAGCGGATGCGTCCTTCGGAGACTAGTGGCGACAGTGTGGACGTCTTCTCCGGCGCTGTACCGGGCCCGCTCACCGTGCAGACCACGTCTTCTTGCTTGGAATCCGATGTCGATACAAGCACCATAGCCCCCTTCTTCGCAGACCACCCTCGACCACGTCTGTCACTCTGCGTCTGAAAGCCGAACGAGAGCAATCCACGTTTTGAAGACAGACGCGAGGTATACACCCGACGAGCTGGTTCCAATTATCGAGCTCTTTGAGCGACATCCTGAGGTCGTGGACTCGTTCCTTGCTATCTCTGCCCAGAGCGTGCGCTCGCTGTATATCCGACGGGCCTTGACGCAGCGCGCCCCTGGTAACTCCTGCTGTATCACGGAAACACGCTGTGTACTGCTCTCTGCTCTTACATACTGAACTAATTCTATTGTTTGATAACGGACAAGGCTTAGCATTGAGGGAGCGACCGCAGTCTTGGCGGTCATTCCTACTCACCTGCCTAATACGGTGACATCGCTTTTGTGATGCGTATTAGGCGCCAGAAGACCCACCTGCGAGCCGCATTCACGTTCAGCATGTTCGCCAAGTCACCCCCATCTTCCAGTTGACCCTCAACTACCCACCACGTCTCGCTTCCTGCGCAGAGCATGACAGGGTTCCGAGGCCGAGTCTTCTTCCAAGTGCTGCGTCCAGCTGCTCGCCAAAAATACTCGTGCCAACTTTCGCGGCGAGTGAGCACCGAATCCGTGCTTTATGCTATGCGTAGCTAACCAAACTTACGCATTGTGCATTCTTAGCGCGAGCGTTCTAAGCTGTCTTTTGTGAGCGACTGAATGGACTGGACGTGCCCTGATCCCGAGGGCCAGCGCCCGGGGACCCGAGTAATGTTTCCATGAACCGCCACCGCCACGACGAGACAATTGCTAACCCTAACTCAGGTGCTAAACTCGTTCCTCGCGCCACCGGAACGCGCACCATCGCGCGGCCGAACCTTGTCGCCCCACTGCGACTCCGGAACGAACCACGCTAGCGACCGGCCGCCCGTCTCACAGACCCTTGGTGCGCTAGTGGGCTAATCCAAGACCGGCGATGGCCAGCATGGATCTATTCCGCCTTGTTGCGAGGGACATGAATCACTCAAAGCGAAGATGCCGGAATTCCTTACGATCGAACGGACCGCTCGCGTGGTGTTGCGGTCTACCCGCTGCGGACGAGGCAACCATTGGTCCGTGGCAGCTGCGGCATCCCCAACTATGCAGAGTATGTACTGGTCTCGCACTGTAACGCTCATCTGCTCAATCCATCCCGTTCAGCCCCTCCATACTTGTACCGCCCTGGTTTAGGACATGTCACCCCAGAGACCGGACGATGCCGACGGTGGTCTTCCCCACTTCCAACAAACGGTGATCCTGCTTATTTCGACATACGTCTCATGCCATATGTATATATACATTGGACGGGGTGTAGTGTCGATGCTCCCAGCACTATCCACTTTCCTCTGCGATCTCCATTCACCATGGCCATCACAACCGCATCTGGCGAATCCTACCCGGTGACGTTCATACGCCCCACGTTCGACGTCTCGAAACCCAGAAAGGCCGAGGACGGCTACCTGCAGTCGCTTCCCGACCTCGTCGAGTTCAACGCGACGTACAACGGCAGCCACCTCTTCTGCGCCCAGTATAGCACCGCCCTCTCTGCACCGCCGTGCTTGATCACCCATGGCGAGCTCCACGATGCCGTGCTACGCGCTTCGGCCTGGCTTGCCCTGCAGGGTCTTGCGGAGCGGCCGCACACCGCGGAGGGCAAAGTCGTCAAGTCGCACCCTGTCGCGATGCTCATGGCGAGCGACGTCGCATGGTTCATCACCTTTGTGGCTCTGCTGCGTCTGGGCGTTCCGGTGAGTGACTGCGTCCCCAGCACACACGGATGGGCCCTGACACCTGGACATCTCCTGCCAGGTCCTGTGCATGTCCGCTCGCCTGTCCCCGCAGGCGGTCGTCCACCTGATGCGGAGAACGGGCGCGAAGGCGGTCCTTGTGTCCCCGCAACTTGACGCCCTGGCGAGCGAATCGCAGGCCCTGCTACGCGAGGGCAATCGCCAAGGCCCTTCGCCAACATTTCACCACATGCCGGTATATACAGAGTTTATGAACCCTGCGAGCGCACTCGACCCGGCGAGTGTCCCCCCGCCGCCGAGGCAGTCTGACCATACCGACCGGAACGTGGTCATTTTGCATTCTTCCGGAACGACCGGTGAGCAAAACATGTCACCTTGTCTGAGTAACCGATTCATGAAGGCCGTGCAACAAGGTCTGCCGAAGCCAATCTTCCACTCGCATGCTTACCTACTCGGCTACTGTGCATGCCACGAGCTCGCACCCGAGCAAGTGGACGAGGCGCTGAATGTCTCGACGCTTCCGCTGTTCCACGTAAGCTCCGCTCATGATGTCCGTCGTACATAGCGATGCTGACGTCCACAACAGGGATTCGGCCTCTTGGCACCCTGCTTGTCCCTGTCGATCGGGCTACCATTTGCCCTGCCTGCGTCGACGACGATCCCTACTGGACCATCTACATACGAGATCCTGCATTCCTCGGGCGCCACATCCCTGCTCACCGTCCCCTCGATCCTGGAGGAGCTCCACCAGCTCCCCGATGGCCGAGGCATCGAGGCGCTGCAGCGCCTACAATTCGTTGCGGTCGGCGGCGCGCCGATGAAGCACTCCGTCGCGAAGGCCCTCGCCGGCGCGGGCGTCCCGCTGCTGAACCACTGGGGCGTCACCGAGATTGGCGCCATCGCGCCCATCGCGGTCCCGGGGCCCGACACGGACTGGCGGTACCTGCGCCTGCGCCGCGACCTCGCGCTACGCGTCGAGCCCGTGCACGACCCGCCCGAGGGCTTCGTGCGCCTCGTCGGCCGCGCGCCCCTCGCGGAGGAGGATTTCCCCGTCGCGGACCTCCTGACACGCAACCCGGCAAACCAGCACGAGTTCGCGATCGCGGGCCGCGCGGACGACCTCGTCGTGCTCGCCACCGGCGAGAAGGTACGTCCGCACGCGCTCGAGGCCCGGGCGGCCGAGCACCCCGCGGTGCGCGCCGCTCTCGCGGTCGGGGCCGGACGCTTGCAGCTCGCCCTCCTCCTCGAAGTCGCGCCACACATTCCGCTCGACGTTGCAGACGAGGCCGCTGTTCGAGCATATGTCGACGACGTCTGGCCATCCCTCGATGAGGGGAATGCGCAGACGGACGGTCATGCGCGCGTCGCGCGGGAGATGGTGCTCGTCACGCACCCCAGCATCAAGCCGCTGCTGCGCACGGCCAAAGGTAGCATTCCACGCAGCTCGAACGCAGAACACTTCAAGCACGAGCTTGATGCTCTGTACGCCCGCGCCGACATCGCTGGCGCAGAGCAGCTCCCGCTCGGCGACCCCGACGCGCTTCTCGAGGCGGTCAGAACGGCCGTGCGCGCCGCGTACACCATCCCCAGGGCTATCAGCGACGGCGACGACTTTTTTGAGCGCGGCATGGACTCGCTCCAGGCGACGATGCTTCGGCGGAGGTTGAACGCGGCCGTCCTTCGGTCCTCTCACGGACAGACTCCCAGACCATTGCCACTCGACGTCGTCTACGCCCACTCGTCGACCAACCGGCTGTGCAAGGCTATCCAGGAGCATTGTGGCCAGGAAAGCGCAGAGACCGACCGTATTGCGCACATGAACAATGTTGCCGAAGAATACGTTCGGAAGGTGGCTGAGCTTCGCCCTGCCCAAGAGCTGGCTCCACTCCTTCACTTGGCCGAGGGCGCGATCGTACTGCTTACCGGCAGCACCGGTAGCCTTGGCAGCGCCCTGCTTTACGAGCTCGCCTCATCGCCGGCCGTCGCCAAGATATACGCCCTCAACCGCTCGGGTGGTCGGTCACTGCGTGAACGGCAGGAGGCTGGACTGCAGAAGCTTGGCGCCGCGGTAGGCGACAACCATTGGGGTAGGGTGGTGCTCCTGGAGGGCGAGCTCAGTCAGCGACAATTCGGGCTGTCTGCAGAGATATACAGCGAGCTGCGGCAAGTCACCCACATCATCCACAACGGTGAGTCTGGACGGGCAATGCTCTCGATCACGGTCTGACGCGTCTCCCCAGCCTGGCCGATGGACTTCAACCGCACACTCGACTCCTTCCGGCTCCATCTCGACGCCGCGACACACATGGTGCAGCTCGCGCTCGACAGCACCGCCGCGGCGCCCGTCAAGCTCCTCTTCGCGTCTTCCATTGCCGTCGTCGGGCGGCACCCGCTCACCGCGAGCGCGTCGCCGATCCCTGAGGCGCCCCTCGCAGACCCGCGCGCCGTCGACGCGTTCGGGTACGCCGAGGCGAAGTGGGTGTGCGAACGCATGTTCGCGCAGGCGGGCGCGGCGTTCGCAGGCAGGGTCAACGCGACGAGCGTGCGCATCGGGCAGATGACGGGCGCAGAGCCGAGGGGCGTGTGGAACGCCGCGGAGCACATCCCGATGCTCGTCAAGTCGTGCGTCGCGGTCGGGCACCTGCCAGATATCCCTGGAGTGCGTGTTCGCTCGCTGCCGCTTGCCGTCCGTGCCTGACCGGCTCTGTTCGTTGTGGGCAGCACGCGTCCTGGATCCCCGTGAACCGCGCCGCCCGCGCCTTGTCCGAAGTCCTCTTCTCCGCTGCGTCGCCGTGTGTCGTCCACCTCGAGAATCCCGCGCGGCAGCCGTGGGCTGCTATCCTGGAGGCCGTCGGTGCTGCGCTGGGGCTTCCGCAGGCCCGGCTGCCGTATGCGGAGTGGCTCGAACGCGTGAAGGCGCACCCGGACCCCGAGGCGAACCCGTGCTCAAAGATCGTCACATTCCTTGAGCACGAGTTCCTCCGTATGGCGACGGGGAGGGTCGTGCTCGACACCACGCAGGCGCGAGCGATCTCCCCGACGTTGAACGCATCGACTGCAGTGAGTGCAGAGCAGGTTCAGGCGTACGTGGAACACTGGAGACGAGAGAAATTCATGTAGCGATATTCAGGAGGACGGGTTATGGAATCATCATTGCTATCAATGGCTTTGAGGGTAGAATCCATCGACCTGAACCGCAAGCTTCAACCCTAACTAGCACTATCAAAACGGATCATGGGACCGCCGCGGAGACGGCTCCTAAGAGACGATAGCTCCATCTCGGACGATAACCAAGTAATTCGACCAACCGTCAGTGACGCAACTAAGTGTACCTCTTTTCAAGCTGGCATCCGAGCGCATGAAGCGTGATGATAAGAAGACATGTACATGTGCAGTACTGCCTCTGGCCCGCAGACCTCGAACGAAAATCAGTGAAGGTAACTGCGAGAACTTTTCCAATGCAGATGCATCGGGTCTGCACAAGGCTCCCATTTGTGCTGACTCGCCCTGCATTCTACACGGTCGTGGCTCATGGAGCCCTCGCCAGCTATCAAGTCCGAGTCTAGCTGTGTGGAAAACCATCAGACCGCAATAGCTCACCAGCACAAACGGAGGAGAGATAGGCAAAAAGCGCAAGCAGAACCGGAGCGTGAGGCGGAGGATGACCGTAACAGCGTTATGTCACGTCTCGAGTCACGACCGATATCCGCCTGCGAGCATGCTGCTCGTTGAAAGATCTACAGCCAGGCACCCTGACAGATGAACTCTGGCTTTGTTTGCAGATAGTGCTGCAACGCTCCATAGACAGATGAGCAACCAGAGCTCCAGGAGGCTCTGCAAGACATCCAGCACACTGTCACGGCTCGCGCAAGCGGACCCGCGCAGAGGGCACGCCTGACGATGAGTACAGCCGGCCCAACATGCCTCGGCACCAGGTCCAATGGTTGGTACTCACTGCGCTCTCCAAATGCTCTGACACGGCTACTGACAAACTGTCATTCTAGGTGCTGCAGCAGACGGTCAGGGCTGTACACGCTGCTCTGAGTCAGTTTGAGGGGGAACTCGCTATGGCATGCGTGCGAAGCTCTGGTGAGGTGGCTGGCCGCGACCTGGGCCGCGAAGATTGCGGGGCGCAGCGTCTGCGGGCGCCACGCATTGTCCTGACGGGCCCGAAGCCAGACCCTGGCGCGACGGTGCTCTCGGCCGTAAGCCTGGCACGTCTCTTGCAACGTGCGCACAGAGCGCCGCTGATTGCTCTGCAAAGTTTCGTCTAGTCAATCACCGAGGCTCCCGGGCGCTCTTCGGGACATGGCTACAAATTGTCAACCCTGCCACGTCGGCACGAAAACGATCGCGCAGGCGGCTCCTCCGGCAAGGTTCTTGCTCGACACTTGCACGGGTTTACGGACGTGGATAGTTCTATCGGTGATGGTGAACCTTCGCCTCCAGCAGAAGCTCGTTCCTGTCGCGTACGATCGCTGGCAACTTTCCGGCGGTGGTGGCTTCTCGGTCGCTTGTCAAATGGACACTGGCCCTCGCCGCACCGCCGCAGTGCACGCCAAGCACGACATTGCTACGACCACCCAGCGGCGTCACACCGCCAATTTTTCCTACCTATGCAGCATGTCGACTGTCGAGTCGATTTTGATAATCGTCTCGCGCCATCACAATGGCGTGCTTGATCACGGAAGGTTGGGCTGCCATCTACGTCGCGCTTTGATATTCCGTGCTGGCTTCGCGGCCGATGACATCGCTCGCCATGCGCTGCGGCCGTGTGTGACGGTGGCACGCGCCTGCATGGTCCGCTGCGCCACAAACTGCGTTGGGCCAGCCCGCTGGAAAGCGGCAGCGGCAGGCGCCGTCAGCAGACATTGCATCCGACGCCACGGTACGCCTCGTGCCCAGTTTTCATTGCATTTCCCCACTGACCACGCTGCACAGGCGGCACTCAGCAGACCCAGCAAGAAAAGTCAGCCGAAGAGCTCCCGTGCCTGCGAGAACGGTGCGGTTCGGCCGGTTCTGAGCACGGACGGCTTCTGGTTTGCGATGCTGCTGTGGGTCGAAGGACGAACAGGTCCGGAAGCTCGCCTTGCGAGGCGTTCTGGATCGTGAGCACTGCCGAGCGAACGCTTCGATGAAGCCTGACGTCACCCCAGAAATGTCTGCACTGCAAGGCGACGATGTTGAGAGGCCTAGAGGTCGGCACGGCGACTGGTGTCGGCTATATACCTTGCTTACGGGGATACGGTGCGGATCGAAGGGCTCGACGCGCGGCAGAATCTGCCTTGGCGGATCGCCCCGCGCACCACGGCCCGCAATCGCGGAATCGGCGCCCTTGTCTGGCGGAGAGAGGACGGTGTAGGCAGGAACACGGCCCTATATGCACAGGACAATTCTTGGGCTGCACAAATCATAGACCGTGCGCGATCGGTGGCGAATATGCCCCTGGCGATGAGGACGGGGCCTAGTCCAGGCCGTATGGTCGCGCCCTACGCCGGAGATGCGGTGGCCGCACTAGTAGTGCAAGCGGACGTCGGCTATGGAGTGCTCGGGCGGACTTGCCGACTTCAGTTAGTACGTCTATCGTTCAAATAGTGGGGTGACTCTGCATCGGGACCGCTCGCTGACCTAACAATGAACAGCCAAGGGTGCGGGGCGCGGACGATTCTCCCCTCCTAATGACTTGCCCTCCCGGCACATTCGAGGGTCACAGGAGACCGTAATTGATCGTATGTACCGTACTTTCTTTCTTGGGTGCGGCTGCCTCATTACTTCCTCAAGACCAGCTGCCAGGCATGCTGAGACAACGAGGACGTTCTGCGCAGCAATTCCCTCGTTGTCCTCTTCCTTGAAACGCCCTCTACCGGACTATCCGCACTCCGCCTTGCCCGGAACTCGCTTGTATTTTGGGGACGTCGGTATGATGCGCCACATGTGGCTGTCTGTCGCGGCAAGCGACCGCGACTAAACCTCACACTCGGAGGGCGCTCATCACCGCCCATTGAGTGGAAGCGACGCGTGACGCTGGGACGAGGTACGTGCCGTGTGGCGTCCTTGTCGTCATACGCGACTGACCCGCCGCGTACGCAGCGTGCCCGAAAACAACGGGATACCCGCGATGCTGGGGGTGCATGTGGGCCGCACACGGGCTGCGAGCACTCTCTGCCTAGAGTTTGACGCCGCCGCGAAGATCACGCATTTCTACAATACTCACTGCGGGCGGCGCGGAACTCGGGAGAACAGGCTTCCTGTCCTTACAGCATATGGGAACGGCTTCTGCCATCTCGCAGCTGCAACGCGGCCGTCTGGCGTACCGCAGCAATCGGCGTTCTCGGCTTTACCTTTGGCGTCGTACCTCTAACGTGGCGGCGGTCATTCGTGCAGTGAACAGCCTTCCTTCTCTCGCACCGCGGCGCATATCCAGGGTCAGTCCATCCCGCGAAACATCTGCATCTGTGCCTGCTAACAATCTACGATGGACAGCTTCTGTCAGGGCTACCTGCAGCCCTTCGGCATCTACTTCTTGGACCGTGTCTGCGCAGGCCCGTGCACGGCAGCCTCGAGGATTCATGACAGGAGTTTTGCCCATGGGGACCGGAAGGGAAGAGTGGCCCTGCTCATTCCCCTGTATTATTCGTTGACAAGGGGGTCCGATGCTGGCTGCTGTCAGACCCTGCGCGCGCTTCTCCGAACGGTCGGTGGTCCTATGCAGCACGGACGATGGGATCCGCGGGAAAGCGCGTCCTCCGAAGGCCGCATGTTTCACGCATCTTACATGGCGGAACATGGCGTATCCGGCAGGACGCTGCACGTACGCGCCCACGCTGGCATGGCTCGCGCAGCTAACCCGGCACGAGAAGCAGGCGTCCTATCTGCAGGCACAGCGCACGGCCAGCAGCGCTGGGCGCCGCCGGCGGCAGAACCCGCACGCCGCTTATCAAAGGCGCGCCGGGGCGTGCGTGCGTCGACGTAGCAGCCCTTATGTCGCCGACAGAGGGTGCCGCAGAGGGGCCTGCAGCGCGCACGCACGGGCACGGCCCCTGTCAGCGCGGCCGCACTTCCGCCACCCGGGGCCCTGCCAGTGCGAGAGGCCCGTGCGAGCACGCCGCGTCCGCGCACGGCCGCGGCGCCTGCGGCCCTTCGCACTGCGTCCTGGCGCGCGCGCGCAGGCCTGGCGTGATGCGAGGGCGATCTCAGCCGCGCCGCGGCCACCTATATGAGCCTGGGGGCTTCCCCCGCGAGCACCGATCGACGTTGCTCTCTCCGCCGCCGACACAGCGTCCAGATCTCAAACGCATCCCAGACGGCCCCACCCCCCATGGACACTGTGCAGATGCCCCGCCCGCGCAGACACTCGGCTGTCCCCGCGCACCCGTGGGACTCCCCGCACGCACAGACGACCCGCCGCGCCGCGGCGGACCCCGCCCGCGGTCCGCGCCCGCGGTCGAGAACGTCTGGCTCGCGCAGCCCGCCCGCGCGGCGTGCGCCGGCGACGGCAGCGACGACACCCAGAGCGAGGGCACGTCGCCCGCGAGCTCGACGGAGAGCTCGCCGCCCTCGACCCGGCCGTCCTCGTGAGTTCGCGCCTGCCTATGCCCGCACCCCCCGCGCAGCACGCCTGACCCGAAACTCGGTTGCCCACGCCAGGCCTCCCGTCGCGCCCGCCGCGGGCAAGCCCACGTCGCACGCGCCGCCGCATGTCGCGGGCCTCCGCGCGCCGCTTGCGCACACCCGCGCACCGGGCGACGCGCGACCCCGCCCGCTGTACGTCGTGCTCGAGCGCGCGTCGATGGAGCTCTGCCGCGCGCCGCCGCCCGCCACGCACGGCCGCCACGCGAAGCAGAAGCCGACGCTGCTGACGTGCGACGACCACCAGGGCCTGCTCGTGCGCATGGGCCGCGAGGTCAGCGACGCGCGGCCGGACATCACGCACCAGGTCAGCCCCGGCTCTGGCTCGCGTTTGGCTTCGTGCACACACCATCGCTCACGCCATGTCGCACCACCAGTGTCTGCTCACGCTGCTCGACTCGCCCCTGAACAAGGCCGGGCTCCTGAAAATATTTATCCACACGACGCAGGACCTGCTTATCGCGGTGCACCCCGACGTCCGGATCCCGCGCACGTACAAACGCTACAGCGGTCTCATGGGTGCGTGCTACCCGGTGTCTCCCAGGCGTGCGGTGCGTCCGAGGGCTGACACTCGATGCAGTGCAGCTCCTGCAGCACGGCGAAATCCGCGGCGTGAGCGACGCGCAGGTGCTCATGCGCATCCTCGACGTGAGTTCTCCGCTGCCTCCCGGCGAGGCGCCGCGGTTTCCTTTCCGTCCTCTGCGGGGAAACGCTGAACGCGGGGCTCGCCACAGCATCCCGTCGCACACTACCTGCCGCCAAACACGGTCAAGCTCGGTGAGTCGCCGGGGGCACCTGCCGCAGCCCACGCAGCCCACTCACCGCGCGCTGCGTCTTCCGCCAGCACTCTCGGCAGAGGGCAGCATCGTGCCGGCGCCCGAGCTCGTGCGCCGCGTGCCGCCGGCGCACGCGCTCGCGCTCTTCGTCGGCGCGCACGCCAAGGGCCCGGACGACTTTGCGGCAGGCGTCGTCGAGGGCCGCGTGAGCGTGAGCAGCTACGCGCTCAGCGCGTCCGTCGTGTGTGGCAAGGTACGGCGGTCCTCCTTCGCCCTGGCGCTCCGCGCGCACGTCGGACGCGCCATGCTGACCCGCCGTCGCAGGTGTGCTGCGCGATGGAGGATCTACTCGGGATCGTGTAGCGTCTGCGCTCGTCTCCGCGCCGCGCCGCGTGCTGTTGGGTGGGGCACGAGACGGTGCTTGGCCCCGACGTCGCATCGGACGGTGCGGTGCGCGGGTTTGGGACTGTCGGTAGGGCAGGGGGACAGGCATAATTGCGTAGGGCACTGCCATCGTTGTACTGTTACGGCTACGGGGGCCCCAGGCGGCGGGACGCCCAGCAAATCCGAGACACCCACATTGCGCTTTCAGGCAGGCGTGCACGGAAACGGGCTGGCGGTTGCGACGGAGCGTGCCTTTTGGTGATGTATGTGCGTAGCCTGTGTCCGCGTGGGACGATGATCTCATGCAGTACCGCGTCCGACGTTCTGTGCGATCGCAGGGGCGCGGGGAAGACGGGTGGGAACAGCAGAGGATGACGGCGACGAGGGAGAGAGGGCGAGGCCCGTGCGGGCAGGCCTGCTGTGTCGAGTGAGGCCATGCTGTGCTGGTGCTGTCAGGACGGATGATAGGTGCCAGCGGGCGTGCAATGCACGCAGCGGGAGTTTTCTGGGGTTGGTTCGTAAATAAATCCGATGGTAGCACGGAGAAGACATTAGAGGAATGCGGGAAACATACCTCGATTGGGGGCAGTGGCCCTTCGGAGCTTGAGGGGGGTCGGGGGATCGCTCCATTGGAATGGTTTGGGTGCCGCGAGCGCAGGACGCGCGAAAGTCGCTATGGCTGGCGCAAAGAGGCGGCTCGCTGGGCTGGCCAGCAAGGCAAGTAGCAACACCCGCACGGTCTCTGCAAAAATTTCGTGCGCACCGTTCTCCTGCGACGGCGGGGAGCAGAGAGCGCGGGCGGTTAATGCGGCGGGGAGTTCGGTTCGGTTCGCCGGCGGCGGTCAAGCGAACCGTGCCCGGGCGTCCGCGCAAGTGCTCCTGCTCCTGCTCCTGCCCAGTCCCCCTCGCTCGCCCTCGCCCCCTCGCCCTCGCCTTCGCCCTCGCCTTCGAGAAAGAAGGTCATGCCTGCTGCCCGAGCGTCGAGCTCCGTGCATAGCGGTATTGCTGTGCTGGCCTGGAGCACGACTTGTGCGCTGAATAAACTGTTCGTCATGGACAGGGCAAGCATCAGCGGGGCTTTCTCATACGTGCCTATAGTTGGCTGCGACCAAGCCCCGACCGCTCCCGGAGGCGACGTCAGGCGGGGTGCACCCTGAGCCTAGGCGGGCTCCTGCTTAGGAGAGGGCGATTGCTGCTTGTGACCGAGCAGTGCTCTGCGCATGGCAGAGCTTGGGAGCTATTCGTTCCGAGCGTGAGTAAACGTCCCAGCGGCTCTGCCGCACTACACGCGTGCCCCCCCATGCATCAGCCATGTTTCGCCGTAGTCCAGAACGCGGCGGCGTGCGTGCACGCCTCGTCGTCATCTTCCAGCCGCTGCACAGGCTGATATCACATGTGCCCAAAGCGGGCAGGGAGGGCGATAAGCTGCCTTCGAGATCTCCTCGGGGGACTTTGACTGGCGCAGGCGAGGCCCGCAGCCGCCGCGGTAGGGCGAGCTGGCGAGTGCAAAAGCCCTGCAGAAGAGAGAGAGAGCGCGCGGGCCCCCCCCTCCAGGCTATTTTCTTCCTGTGACCTGGGATAGCAACGGATGTGGGCTGCAGTTCTTCCGACGAGCGAGAAAAGGAGGAGGGTGTACCGGCGAACTGGGTCCGTATCAGACCCTGTTCCGCCGACCAATGGACGAGGAGAGTGATGCCAATTGCAGACTTGCTTGATCGTCTCTGCTGGGGTGTGACGTGGGCCTTCTAGCGCGTGGTAGGCCTGCTGTCTCATACCATCAAGCTTTACGCCCATATGTTTGTCCCTTATTGAGATCCATAGCGAGATGTGCTTATTGCGATATTATTGACATGCCAAGCGTCCCCGACTTCCTGTCATGTTCGGAGGTGAAAAGCAAATGCCACTGGTACTACAAGAACGACCGCTTCTCGCCAGCATCCCATCACTTTACCCTGTCCCTCCAGCAACACTACTAGCACCGTGGTTGCGCTTCTCCCTAGCGTGCTAGCGTCGACATCTGCAGCAGTAGGAGGCATGTACCGACACGACGACGCTGCCCAGCCTCGCGACCGCCGTGCGTGGACAGAGGAGGAGGACGAGCTGCTGCGGCAGGCCATCGAGAAAGGCACGCCTTGGGATGATGCCGTTGTGCTTCCCACAGACATTGACTGCTCTTCGCGCAGAGGACGGGGACGCGAACCCACCGAGCAAGTGGCACGCCATCGCGAAGCACATCCCGAACCGCACGAACAAGGACTGCCGCAAGCGGTGGTGGGCGCAGATGGCGACGCGCGTGAGCAAGGGCTCCTGGAGCGCAGAGGAGGACGAGCGGCTCTTTGCGGCCGTGGAGGAGCTCGGCACCAAGTGGGCTGCAGTCGCCTCGCGGGTCGGCACCCGGAACAGCGGCCGTACGTCGTTTTCTTCTCGCGCGCGCGCGCGCACTTGCGCTTCCCGCCGGCCCTGCATCGCTGACCTCACTCTCCCACCCGCCCCAGAATGTGCGAAGCGGTGGAACGACGCACTGAACCCGGCCATCGACCGCAGCGGATGGACACCCGAGGAGGTGCGTCGCACGCCGTGTGCATGGACGCTCGCGCTGACCGTCGCGCAGGACGACCGCCTGCTCCGGGCCGTCGAGCAGCAGGGCCACTCGTGGGCGAACATTGCGCGCACATACCTGCCCGGCCGCACAGGCCTCGCGGCCAAGAACCGGTGCGGCCTCTCTCGCGCTCTCTGTGTGTGTGTGTCGTCATCGGCTGATCGTCGCCCGGCCGGGAACAGGTACAACCACCTCATCCGCGGCAGCTCGGATCGCGCCCCGTCCGCGCGCGGGCGCCGCATGTCCGCCGCGGCGATGCGCCGGCGCAGCACCCGCGGCTCGTCCCTCTCCAGCGTCTCGACGCCCTCGTCCCCGCGCTCGACCGCGACCCCGCCGCCGCCGCCCGCGAGCGGCTCCGCGAGCCCCGAGAGCGTCGCGCTCCCGCCGACCCCGACCGAGCTCTACCTCCCGCCCGGCGCGCTCGACTTCCGCAAGTGGCCCGCGCCGCTCTACGACGCCGCCCCGCACGCGCAGCCGCAGGCGCAGCACGCGCAGAGCGAGAGCGAGATGATGGACATGCTCCTCCAGCACTCGTTCGGCGGCTTCCTCGACCCGCACATGGACCCCGCGCTCGGCGCCCTGCACGCCCCGTACGCGCTCGACGGCGCGTGCGCGCCCGGCGTCATGCTCAGCGACGCCGGCGCCGGCACGCCCGGCGCCGGCGCGCACGCGGACCCGTGGGGCGCGCTCGCCGCGTACCCGTACCTCGACCTCGCGCTCGAGCCCCCGCCGCAGCTCACGCCGTCCATGTCGAGCAGCGGCGAGAGCAGCGTCGACAGCACGCCGCAGCTCGGCCACCCGCACTTTGCGCTCCGCACGTACCCGCACGGCGCCCAGCAGCACCAGCAGCACCAGCAGCAGCAGGGCGGCGCGAACTTTGGGCAGTACATGCCCCCGCTCCCGAGCCCGCCCGCGCCGCTCGACGACCCGCGCCTCTCGCTCGCGACGATGTGCGACCCGTACGCACATCTCATGGGCCATGCGCCCGGCGTGCACCAATAGCCCCGCAGCGGCGCAAGTTCGTCTCTTTCCTTGTTTACCCGTGTCGTGGTGAGCACCCCCGGTGAAATTTGTTTTTCGAGGTTTTCTGACTGACAGGCGCAGTAAAATACCGGCTCTTGTAGCACTAGACTATTCTATGGACGACCCCCGCTATGAAGATGACGACCTCCCCGCCCCGACGCCCTGAGGCCCCCCGCCTGCAACATGTAATTTTATGACGCACCTCCTCTTTCTGCTAGTTTATGCCCCGGAACTGTAGTTTAGAGACCCCTGTACACCCGAGTTTCCCGTCCTCTTCTTTTCTTTTTTTTTCTGTTCTGTTCTGCTCTTCGTGCCCTCGGCCGAAAATACGAGTGTTGAAAACAGACACCCCGGTGCGACTGCTGATAGACTGCGTGCCGAGGCCCGCCTGCGGCCGCCACAAAGGTGCTGGGATCGCATGACGCAACGCTGTGGCCGCGGGAAGGGGCGCGCGGCCTGGGCCGTGTCCAGAGGGCGCTGCCCAGCGGGCAGCAGGCGGGTGGGCCTACGTCATGCGCTGCCCGCGCTGCGTGCCACTTCCCGTGCGTGGCGATTGACGGGGGGGGGGCAGGGTTCCGGTGCGATGAATCAACGTGCACCTCCCTTCTCGCAGGCTGGGTGTGATTGCGATCGCCTCCGCCCATCGGGCGTGGGTGTCCTGAGAAGAGGCCGAGCGCGAATCTGCGCGCGACGCAGATGAAGGGATGACGATGTGCTTGTGCGGGCTGACGTCTGTGCGCACCTCCGCGAATCGTCCCCGTTCTCCAGCACCCCGCTCTGGCCAGGGCACACCCCGGCGGATGCGCGCCCGCTGCTCGCTCTGCACGCGCGCAGAAGCCCCGGCGAGGATCAGGCGGCATCTCGGGGGCGGCCTAGCGAGGAATACGCGGAGGGGCCGCGGGGGCCTAGGCCGCCGGGGCCTCTGGGCGCAGGCGACAGGAGCCCCGGAACGTGCTGGGCTGTGGAACAGCGGGACGGGTGCGCCGGGGGTGGGGGAGCCGTGGGGAGACGCACTGTCGGCGTCCGGGGATGTGCGCGGGGGTCGACCCGCCGCGAATGGTCTAGCGGCACGCATGGGGCACACGCCTCAGAACGGGATCGTCGCACGCCGCGATATGGGCACGATATGGGCAGCAGGAGAGCCGCTGGTGTCTGTCGCTCGCACGCCAAAGCGGCCAAGCATCGGACGCGCCAGGCTGGCGCAGCACGACGAGATACATGGGGGGATGCAGATGGTCGGAGAACGCTCCCGGCTCGCATGTCGACGCCAGCGTGGAACGGCCGTGAGAGCGCACAGGCGCCGGTGCCGGCGGCCGCACCCGCATTCTGCCTCCGCGGCGCTCGCGCCTGATCCGCGCGCCATCGCCGATCATGGGCGCGTGGCGCCGTGCGGCGGGGCGGCGGCGGGCGCAGGCGCGGGGGATCCGCTCCCTTTCGGAAGTGCACCGCCGGCGCACCCTCCAGCTCCTGCGCACGCCCTGGGCGCACCGACGGCGGCAGCAGCACTGGCTGGCGTGTCAGGACGCCGCGGGGTGCCCAGGGCCGGCGCGACGCAGCAGCCTCCAGGGCAGCGGTGCGGAGCCCTGGCGGGAAGCTGACGTCGTGGCGTGACGTAGTGTGCTGATGTCGGCCTGCGTCGTCGCTCAATGGAAAAGGGGCGCGCGCGCAACGCTAAAAGGCTAATCCTCGATGCAAACAACCCGCACGTCATCGTCCGCCCGCGCGCCCGCCGTCCCCCGGCGAATACGCGGAGGCGCGCTCACGGCACCCCGCGGAGGTGTGGGACAGGCACGGCAGGTACGGTGCAGACTATATACGCCGCAGTCAGAGTAGCCTTCGTAGGTAATCAAAGGCGTGTCTCCCCCCTTAGGAAGCCCGCACCGATACGACGGCCCATTGGTCAGCCCGCGCACTTCACCTCGCGATCCCGTGACCCGAGGCACCCTGCTCTGCTCAGCAGCGGGCGTCCTATTCATAAGCAGGCTTCCGCAGCACAAGGTGCTCCAGCCCATCTGTGCAATGATAACACGGTCGACACTGAATACATTCACCTACCTGATACCGCGGTCGGCGGCGACAATGGCAGAGGATCAGGCCCTCTTCGTGCCCCGTGCCACACGGCTTCGCGACTCGGCGCCGCTGCCCTGGCGTCGCGACAGACATCTTGGCGGGCGCTCGCACACGAGCAGCGTGCTCAGGGCGGCAGAGCGTGTCCTCTATCGCCTCCGTGGTAGAGTGATCGGAGGCGGTCTCTTCGCGCAGCGGGTTTCCGCGTGGAACATGCCGCGCCCAAAAACAGTGGAGGCGGTGGCCCGGGATGCGGCGGGGAAACAGGGATTCCGGGTCCATGCCTGGTCGACCGGACAGTGCCCAGCAGAGAAACGCCCGTTCCTGATTGTTTGAACGAGCCTTCGTGGGCGCACGGACAAGACTCACGAGGGAGTACGCATTCAGTGTGTGCAGGCGAGCACAGGTGACGGCTAGGACCTTGCACGGGGAAGTCACGTAGGGGCAAGAGGCCACAGCGGGCCGGCGCAGGGCGAGTCCTGGGCCTTGGCCGTCGACTGTGACCTGGGTCGCCGCCGCGGATGTGAGCATCAAGAATCAGCCTAACGCCTCACCGCGGCCCGTGCCTCTGATGAGTCGCGTTGTCCCTTCGAGGAGACGAGGGTTCCTGCGGACGTCCGCGGGCTAGGATGCTCTCGGCACCAGACCCACGCCTAGCCAAGGGTCGCCGGGCGCACACCCGACAGCATCTGCCAGGGAGAGCGCTGTCCCTCCCGTACATCCTACCGGGAGGGCCTGTGTGGTGTCGCGAGATACCGGGACGACGAGGACTTTGATGCTTCACAGCGTATGTCTGGCCGGCGCCAGAGCCTGGTGCCTCGCACTGTCCCAGGACGGCGTGCATGGTCTCTTCTCGAGGCTTCTGCTCCTTGCAGCACCATATGAGCATGATACCGAGGGGAAACGAGAGAATACATCACCTTGGCTGCAGCGGACACTGTACCATCCTTCTGATAACACGCTTCACCAAGCATTAATAAAGCAGCCTCGGCGACTCACCTTGCATGTTAGCAAGAAGCCCCCCGAATTCGCGCATATTACACATCCGTCGAGAGCACGCGCCCACAGAAGAGGCGTCCGCGGAAAACCGCACGAGCGAAGGGCGCGCGCGGTGCCGCGGCGGGACACGGGACACGGGACGCGCGTGGCGGCCACGTGGATACCCGGATGGAAGGCGGGGCGCGGGCGCCTCCCGTCCCCGCGCGGACGATGCCCGGCGGGCGTGCCCGCCTGTGCTCTGTGTCCTCGAGCTCGCCATCCCCAGTGCTGGCGGCGAGGTCTGCTTGCGCGCCAAGGCTCAGCGGGCGCGGCGGAGCTTGCGACGGCGTGCTTGGCCTTTTCTACGACTCTGGTCCCTGCCACGACGCCTCGTCGACCCCCCCCGGTCGCTCTGCCATGTCTCTAGCTGTTATACAGCGTTCGTCCTGCCCCTGTCTAGCAGCACACTGTGCAGACATGCCCCGCCACCCCAGAGATGCACAGCCAAGAAGATATACGCGCATGCACCCAACTCGACACACCCTGCCAGCACACCACGACTCGTCCCAGCGAGGAACGCTCGGTCTCCGCAGTAATACACGTCCGAGTCGGCCCTCGGGACGCGGAGGCTTATAGGGACAGCCGGGTGCTCTAGGACGGGGATTGGCTTTACAGGTCCGTCGTGCCGTCACACTCCCCGCCGCAGCCCGCTCAGCGCGATAATAGACACACCGCGGCGCCCCGCCGTGCTGCTACATAAGGCAGGCCCCCGCGCCGTCCACAGCAGGTCAGCACGGGTCCCTCGAGCATCCTCTGCTCGCAGAAAGGTCCGTGCGCCTGGTTGTGTCCGCGGCGCGGACGGCGCGGCTACTCGCAGAGCCGGTCCCGGCGCGCGCCCACCCTCCCCTCCGACGCGAGCTTCGTGCGCCCTCCACCACCCCCCCCTGTGCGCCCTCCCGCCAAGCCAGCAACACACCCGGCTGTCGCGACACATCGCGATTTCACCTGCGCGCGCCTCGCCCCTCCGCCTCCGGCGACCTCGTCACCCGGAGCGCGGCCTTCAAAAGGACGGGGGCAAGGGGGCGCAATCCTGCGCACCCGGGATGTCCAGCTGCTCGTCTTCTCCGCAGGATGGCCAAGGACGGGGACTGGTCGCCCGTTTCCGCGTGTCCGACAGGCAGCTGGCAGGCCCCCGACGGCCGTCCTTCGAAGACTGCAACGAATGCACGGAAGACACGAAGCCCTTGTTTCCCGCGACTCGACGTGCCAGCCAGGAGACACACGCGGGGCCCGTGCCGGGCTCGACAGCACGCACGCGCTCGGCGTGCTCCGTGAAGATAGGCGAAGCGAGTTGCGGTGCGAACGTCCCAGGTGACGGGGACTATCGCCGCCGCTGCATGGGGCAGCAGTTGCGTACGTGCATATCCCTCTTTCGGTTTCGCCGACGCCGTGCTCATTGTACTCGTGCAGCCGTAATGGGATAAACTCCCCGAAGCTCGCGTGCGGGCACAGCCGACGTCTGGCACATCCAGGGTGTCTTCCTGGCCGACAACGCAATTACGTCGCGGCGTGCGCGCGACGGCACCCACGCTTGCGTGTCCGGCGACGACCAACGGCGCTGCGTCGGCCGCCGTCGAGGAGTGGGAGTCCCGCGGAGGCCGGTGCTATTGAGCAATGCGACAGGACGAGGGAGGCGCGGCGGATGCTGGACCGCTGTCGCAGGGCGCGTATCAAGGAGCCGACGAAGCCCGAGATCGACGTGGACGCCACGAACGTGGCGAGGGCTGCACGCGCATCGCACAGCACAGGCCCTGTCGCGAACGCGCGAACGCGCGAACGCGACAAGTGCACTCGGACGAAGGAAACGCTTCGCGGGACGGCGCCGGCCTGCTGGGCTTGCGCGCACGCACCCCGGTTTGTCGCGGTGCGTGCGCTCAGGGGCCCATAGCTCGGGATGACAGCAGCCTGGCGGAAATGCATGCGCAAAACGCAGAAGAGCAAGCACACCGCGCGTTGTCTCGGCCGTGACGCACTCTCGCCATGCAGCAGCTTTCCCGCACATCCTCCAGCGTGCCCGCGGGAGGCTCCATTTTTGTGCTTCTTCGCTGTCTCGCGGGCGTGAAGGGACACAGACGGGTGTGGGCGGGCGAGCCTGAAGCCCGCGGCATCGTGCCAGCACGCTGACCTAGGAATAGCACCGCTGACAGCAGATGTGCTTGGCATCTGTCGACAACATGGCCCGCCGCCATCTCATCTCGAACTCTCCCTGCCGAAACTTTTCTCTGCATTCGAGATGCTTCGCGGGAAGCGTGTGTGGTGCTCGCAGCTCGTCGTCCGAGCTCGCGCCACGGCCGGTTCGCGCGACGGCACAGGCGCCCGGCGTTGTTCGTCCGTTTCGGGGCAACTCGGCGCAAGGATCCTTCCGGAAACGGACACGGCATCTCCCGCCCCGCCCACGCGCGCCCCGATCTGGCAAGCGTAGTGCATCGATCCCCCTCCGCCTTCGTGGCGGCCGGCTCTGCGTTCTGGCTGGAGGGTCTCGCAATGGGGGGTCTCTCCTCGACTGTGGGCCCCTGGTGGCGAGTCGCGCAGCCTGCGCTGCCCCCACTCCGCCCGGCGCCTCTCCCGCGCGGTATAAGAAGCCCGCGGTGCCGCGCCCCCCGCGAAGCCCTCCGTCGCCCCCGCGCGCGCGCGCCCCCTGCACGCCGCTTGCCGCGCCCGTGTTGACGCGGGCCCGCGCGCTGCGGATGCGCCTGCACACAGGCTGGCTGGGGCCCCCCGGCGTCGCGCCTCGCGGCACGGCGGCTGGCGGCCCCCGCCGACCCGTTCCTGTGGTCGTAGCAGCGCTGCGTGGCAGGCGGAGGCCCGCGTGACGTGTGCAGTGCGGGCGGTGCGATGCTGTGCGTCGTCTTTTTTCGAGGCGTCTGTTCAGTGGGCAACTCACGAACTCGCCGGCAGGAGTCATTGGATAACCCTCGTATATGCGTGTGGCGGATGGCGTGCTGGGCTGCGCCGCGTATTATTGGTTGTGCGTCCGAAAACAACGACCTGTGAGGAACGCTGCTCGCCTCTCATTTCCACAGGTGCAAAAATACCGGGACGTCTTATTCACGCTTGGCCAGCGGCGTACGTAAGGCTGGCGCGCAGTGGTAAGCCTGCACCCTGCAGCTTATCGAACATTGATCCTAGCTGTCGACTCTGGGCCCGGCTCTCATAGGTTGCGGGCGAATCCGAGCCCCTCCGAGATGCTTCCGTCTCCGAGACTCTCCACCTCGCGTGGGGAAGAGCCGACCTCGACCCGCCCACGTGATGCCAAAATTGCCATATGCGGTATGTTTCCGTCGTCGGGTGCTGGGCCGACAGCGTTCGGCTTTGCTCTAGGCGCCGATCTGGGTTCTCGAGGATTGTCCCGCCCAGCTGTGAGTTTCTCCTCGGCCCTCGCTGGCGGTCAGGTCGCCCCATCCATCCCAGGAAACATATAAAAAGCATGGCGCGCCCGCGTCGCCAGCCCCTCACTCCCACTTTTATCTGCCGCCAGGCAGGCAGCCTAACATTCGCCACAACCCCTTTTATACGCCTCGTCTCTCTCACGACCTTCTCACATTCTCCCTCGCCTGTCCCACGCCATGGCAGACACCCCAAGCCGTGCCTCGAGCACCATCGCCCCCGAGCCCTACCCCGACCGCTCGCCAGAACAGAGCGCAACCAACGTCGCCATCCACAAGACGCTCTCGCACCATGACTCAAACCGCGCGGATCTCTCGTTCCCGTTCCAGTCGACGAACACCGAGCAGGGCGGCTTCACAGAAGAGTACCGGACGGTCACCAAGGAGGGGTACATCCAGGGCAACCTTGCGCTCCGGCCCATCCCCTCGCACACGTCCGACACGCCGCCCGCGCTGCGCGACCCCGAGAAGGCGCGCGCGCTCAGCGACAAGAAGCTCGTCACCTTCGTGCCCAACGACCCCGAGGACCCGCGCAACCTCTCGAACTGGTTCAAGTGGTGTAAGTGCCTTCGCGCCCCTCGCGTTAAATTAGGGTTTGGCGCTGATAACGCGGTGTAGACATCACGGCCGTGTGTGCCTTCTCCGTCGTCGAGGTCGCCTTCGCGTCCGCGGTCGTCACCGGCGACTTCAAGGACATCATGGCAGAGTTCCACATGGGCGACGTCGTCGTCGCCCTCAGTGTCACGCTCATGGTCTGTGGCTTCGGTATCGGCCCGCTATTCTGGTCGCCAATGGTAAGCCGCCACCCCCTCCCAATCGCCGCTGCGGCAGCATGCTGACTACGCGTTGTGCACAGAGTGAGCTCCTCGGCCGCCAGCTGCTGTGGATCATACCGTCCTTCATCTACGTCATCTTCATCATCCCCTGCGCCGTCGCGAAGAACATCCAGACGCTGCTCATCTGCCGCTTCTTCTGCGGCATCTTTGCGTCCGCGCCGCTCACGCTTGCCGGCGGCACGATCTCGGACGTGTGGGACAACGAGGAGCGCGGCTTCGCGATCGCGCTCTTCGCCGCCGCGCCGTACGGCGGGCCCGTGCTCGGCCCCATCGTCGGCGGCTTCGTCGGCGAGACCGTCGGCTGGCGCTGGATCTTCTGGGTCCAGATGATCTTTGCGGGCGTCATGGCCCTCTTCAAGTGCACGATCCCCGAGACGTACGCGCCCGTGATCCTCAAGCGCCGTGCCGCGAAGCTGCGCAAGGAGACCGGCGACCAGAACTTTGCGACTGAGCAGGAGCTCTTCAAGGTTCCCCTCTCGCAGATGCTCCTCGACACGCTCGTGCGCCCGTTCGGCATGCTCGCGACGGAGCCGATTCTGCTCCTCCTGTCGCTGTACATTGCGCTCATCTACGGTCTCTTGGTAAGTCGCGCGTCCGAGTCCGACGTTCGATCCATTGGGTGCTGACACAATGCCTCCAGTATGCCTTCTTCTTCAGTTATCCTGTCGTCTTTGGCGAGGACTATGGCTGGAACGACGGCCTCGTCGGTCTGACCTTCATCTCAGTGTGGATTGGCCTCGGCCTCGCGCTGCTCGTGACGCCGCAGCTCGAGAAGAACTACCGCGCGCGGATGGCGGCCAAGGGCGGGAAGGCAGACCCCGAGGACCGGCTCGTGGGCATGATGCTCGGCTCGGTCTGGGTCCCGATCTCGCTGTTCATCTTCGGCTGGACGTCGCCGCCGTACGTGCAGCCGGGCGGCGGGAACTGGGTCGGGCCCGTCGCGTCCGGCATCCCGTTCGGCTTCGGCATGGTCACGATCTACTTTGGCGCAAACGCGTACATCATCGACGCGTTCCCCGGCTACGTCGCGAGCGCGCTCGCCGCCAAGACCGTCGTCCGCTCCGGCTCCGGCGCCGCGATGCCCCTGTTCATCACCGCGATGTACCACAACCTCGGCAACGGCTGGGCCGCGAGCACCTGGGCCTTCATCTCCCTCGGCATGATCCCCATCCCGTTCCTCTTCTACCGCTACGGCAGGTGGATCCGCTCCAAGTCGAAACGTGCGGCCGCGTAATAGGCCCGCCCTCTCTTCCTCCATAGATGACCCCCCGCCTAGACGACTCGTCCCCCGGACTCATTACATTTTTTTTTTGCTGCATCACCACGCATACACCATCTGTCGACGCACACACTCTTGACGGGTTCACGAAAAACGACTGCACGCTAGTTTCTTCTTTTTCCCTTTTTTTTTTACCCCCTGACGATTAGAATACCACCGGGCATTATTGTTATCCTATATTGCACATTCGCTATTATTGACGTTGTTCACCATGCTCTGTGTCTGTCCTGTATCATTTGCAGTAAAAGAATCCACCAGCTCGTTTACCTAGACAAGTGCGATTTGTGTGATGATCCCAAGCTTGTGAGGGTCCACGGCAGGAGTCGACTACCCCAGCACGATGGCAGGCTTTCGCTACCGTCATGCTGGTGTACTCGAGCGACGCGGGAGACCGGTGTGCTCGTCTTGGACGTCCGCTCGCTTTATACGTCCGCCACGGTCATCAGATGCGCACCCGCAGACCATGCCGTCTACCGAAATCTCACCGCAAAGCCATCAATTGCCAATGCAGCTCCGTACACGGAGGCTATAGCTTGAGCTTGAGTATGAGCATCTCACGATGGAGACCTGTGAAGAGGCACAGCGCCTGAGAATTACTGAATATTGTACTCTACCAACGAATGAGCTAATGTCCGAGTTCGCCCAGTATGGTCCACGACACCACCGAGCCCCTGCATCTCATCCCACAGCTCAGGTCGTATCCCTGACTGGCCCCTCCGCGACCCTTGCCTGCACGCATCGATCGCACCAAACATGGCAATCCCCGCGTTCCAGGTCCAGGCACACATGCCTTGCGCCGGGGTCTTCTCTCTCCACCGCCCCTCCCTCTGCGCCCGCGGCGTCGTACGACACGGGTCCGTTCGCTCAGCGCTCGCCGCGCGCGGGCGGGGGCGCGATGTCGTCGACGACGTCGACCGTGAGCACGCCGCTGGCGGCGAGCGGCGCGAGGCGCTGCTCGACGAGGGCCTGCACGGTGTCGAGCGCCTCGGGGAGGACGTGCTGCCCGCGGCGCGGGCGCAGCTCGACGGCGAGCGCGGCGAGGCGCGGGAAGCGCGCGAGCTGCCGCCGGAGCGCGTCCCAGTCGACGCCGTCCGCGAGGTGCGCGCGCAGCGCGGCGGGGTACCCGCTCAGGTGCAGCACGACGCGCAGCGTCTGCAGCGTCGGCTGCAGGTACCCCAGCAGCGGCGCCACCGAGCACAGGCACCACTGGCCCTCGTACGTGAAGAGGTCCCCCGTGACGTGCGCGCCGCTGCTCCAGATCTGGAGCTCGAGCGCGCGCAGCACGGCGAGCGACGGCAGGTTGAAGGCGTGCCACGGCCCCGGGGCGTCTGTGGGTGGCGCGGGGTCAGCGGGCGTCGCCCGTGGCGGGTGGGAGGCGGGGGGACTCACTGAAGGCGCGGAGGACGGTCATGTCGGACATGTCGAGCCGGAGCTCGTCGAGCGTCGTGCCGATGACGCGGAGGAGGTTCCCGAGGACGTTCGCCTCCTCGTCGTTGCGCACGGCGAAACTGACCTGCCGCAGGTGCTGCGCCATCTTCGCGTGTATCGAGTCGAGCACGGGCGCAGGCGGGATGCGTGCGTAGTTCGCGTGCACCTGGTACTCGCGCAGCTGCAGCGCGTCGGGCACCATCGGCAGCGCGGGCCCGCGCAGGTTCAGCTCGAGCGTCATGTTCAGCAGCCGCAGGCTGTGCAGCGGCGAGAACGCGAAGAGCAGCTCGAAAATGTCGTTCAGCCGGAAGATGCGCTGCGCGAGGAGCTCCTCCGTCACGACGCGCGAGAGCGTGAGCGTGTGCAGCGCGCGCGGCGCCGGCGGCCACGCCTCGACCGTGCGCCCGTCGGCGCCGGTGATGAGGTTGCGGTCCCACGAGACGTTGTCGAGCGAGATGGCCTGCAGCGCGGGCAGGCTCTTGAGCACCGACGCGAGGATGTACGGGCCGACACTGCGCACGGCGGGCGACCGCGACGTGATCCCGCCGTTGACGCGGAAGGTGAGTTCGCGGATGTAGTCGCGGATGTGTGGTGCCTCGTCGAGGAACGCGAGAAAGTCGGTGAAGCCGCGCCCGGGCAGCTCGCCGCGGACGCGGAGGGCGTAGAAGAGGTGGTAGCGGCTCGAGCTGAGCCACGCGGAGGAGACGAGCGCGCAGTTCTGCAGCGAGGGTTTGTGGTCGTGCAGATGATCGATGATGGCGTCGGTGAGCTCGGTCGGGAGGTCTGGCGGGATGGTCAGGGATGACATAGCGGCGGTGACGGGGGCTGCGGTGTCCATGTCGGTCGTGGGGTGGGATAAAAAGGACGAAAAATGTGCGGAGGACTGAGCGTCGAGCGGGCTATCGTCAAGGAGCCTCGAGGCGCGGTCGCTACCTATCTTCCGGCACGCGATCGATAGCGAATCACGATCGGCCCTGTGCGATTCCTGTGCTCAACCTCCGCGCCTAAGAGTATATCACTCCCGCTCCGTACCTGTTCCCGAGAGAATGGCTCGCGATGATGCAAGGTCTTGTGCTGCCACGCGTCGGTGGGCAAGCAACGAAAGGCGGATAGGCAGCTCGCTCTCACCGTACGGGGGTTTATATATCAACTGCGTACCGAGCGTTCGCGCGGACACTGTATGGACAAATGAGCCGGTCGTTACTGCCGAGGTTTAATGCATACGCACCTCCGAGGGAATGATGACGAGGCGTCCACCGACAGGGATCCCACGCAGTGGTCCACATTGTTGGCCATGAAAAACACCAGAATCCACATGTCGCTTTCACTGGGCGCTGCACGGATCACAGAGGTATCTTGTTCAGTTCATTCGATGGGCCTGGGACCAGTGGTGCAATGCTGATAATGCCATCAACGTGACGGGATACAAAGCCCGCTGCAACAAATGAAGGCGCAGGCGGGGTCGGCTCCGTTGGCTGGGCGTGAAACGCGGCGGAGGTGGAGTGTTGCCAGCGGAGGTGAAGTTGCCTCGCAACGAATTGCGAGTCCTCGGTAGGCAAGACTCGGAGGAAGCCGAGCGGATCGCCGCGGACTTTTAATGGCGGATGGGAGCCAGGTCGCGAACGCAAAACGGCCCTCTGCATGTCGCTCACACGGTCAACAGGGGAAGGAACTTGCGCATCGAGACCCGGGAACTACGAAGGCGAGGCAAAAGAAAAACACTGACAACTTGTCGGCCAGGGGGCCACCATTTACTATAGGGAGTGTACGACATCGAAGGCAGTAGGATGAAGGAGTGCCTCCTAACTACAGCCTGCGTTCCTTTACATCCTGCAGTATCTCGTAGGGCCGTGACATTTGTAGTAGCGATTCTACCGGAAGCGTAGAGCTCGGTATCTGTCCAGCAAACCGACCTAAAAGTCGCACTGTCTCCAGAAAGAGTATAGTATTTGAAGCGCTAGCAATACTTGCTCTCCATCTCCTGGAAGACATGTCGTATCTAAGTTGTGTCTATCTCCGTATCCTTCTTGCTTTGAATTGTACGGGACGAGCGCCTACATGCGGTTTGTGGCGCCCGGCAGGGCATCAAGCCGCACTGATAGAACCCTAACCCCAGTACCCCCGCATACGCGGAAGCGCAGACGTTTTGCGTCGTAGAAGCCTCCTACATGTGTCGAATATGTATGCGACTTCTGTAGACTTTTCCTACTATTTTTGCAATGCAGTCACAGTGATCCTGATTGCCGTATCATGCTACCAACACGGTTACCTTCTGATGCTTACTGAGTAGACGCTGATATAAGTAAATGTTCTTACCTGTAACACTTGCTGATAAGCTGTTCTTACTGACTCCCGACTGGTGTATTCTGCCTCCACACTCACGCTGCCTGTACCTCGTGCTTTTGTACCTGCCGGGCTGTTCTCACCAATGCATCCGGAACCGTTATCGATATCTGCGTGCATCGTGCCTTTGCGTCCTACGTTCACGTCGACATGACCCTCGACATCGCCCACGTCCGCGCCAGCTTCCCTGCACTCAAGTCAGGGTACATTTTCGCAGACAACGCAGGTGGCTCGCAGTGCCTTTCGGACGTCGTCTCTCGCATCTCAGACTACCTCCTGAACACGAATGTTCAGCTCGGCGCGGACTACTCGGTCTCAGTGAAGAGCACCAAGCGCGTCGCCGAGGGCATCGAAGCCGTCCGCGAGCTCTTCAACGCGGAGAGTGCAGACGAGATCGCGCTGGGAAGCAGCTCGACCATGCTAGCGGAGAACCTGGCGAGGGCGATGGAGGGTGACTTTCAGGATGGCGAGGAGATTATCATCACAGGAGAGCATGAAGGTATGTACTGGCTTTGCCATCCTCGGCTGCGGCTCGGCCCTCCCAACTCCCATTTGAGTATGTTCTTGAGCTCTCGTCGGTCATGTTGGAGGTCGCTGTCCTCAGAGCTGCCTAAACCTGAACGCCGTCCTCCGTCGTCACGGTCTTCACTTGTTGCTTTGCCGAACTTGTCCTTCTGTCCGAGCCTTCGCACGTTCCGCCCACAGCCTGCCGCGTTCAGCCCCCCGTCCGCTCGCTAACGCTCTCGGCCTGCCACAGCGAACGCCGGGTGCTGGAAGAAGCTCGCAGCGCGGCGCGGGCTCACTGTCAAGGTCTGGCCGCACACGCAGTGCCCCGAGTCCCCGAACAATCCCTACGCACTCTCGCTGCGCCTCGAGACGCTCCTCCCGCTCATCACGCCAAAGACGCGCCTGCTCGCGTTTACGGGCTGCTCGAACATCCTCGGGAGCATCGTCCCTGTGCAGGCCATCACCGCGGCCGCGCGCGCACGCGCCGCCGAGCTCGGGGCGCGCAAGCTCGAGGTCTGCATCGACTGCGTCGCGTACGCCCCACACCGCCGCATCGACGTACGCGCGTGGGACGTCGACTACTGCTTCTTCTCGATGTACAAGGTGCGCCGGCCCCCCAGTGAGCTCTCACCCCACACTGGCTCATCCTGCACCCCCTGCAAGGTCTACGGCCCGCACATCGGCGCGCTGTACGCGCGCAAAGGGAGCCTCGCCAGCTCCCTCTCGTCGCTCGCACACCACTTCCTCGCCGTCACCGACACCTCGTACAAGCTCCAGCCCGGCGGCCCCGGGTACGAGCTCGCATACGGGTGCACGGCCGTCCCTGCGTACCTCCGCGGCCTCGCGCCGGGCGGGGCCCTCGATGATGCCTGGGCGCGCGTTGCCGCGCACGAACAGGAGCTCGTCCGCCCGCTGCTGGCGTACCTCAAGAGCAGGGAGGCGCGCGGCGTGCGCATCGTCGGTGAGGAGACTGCAGGGCCGTCCCGCGCGCCGACGGTCTCGTTCGTCGTCGTCGGGGACAGGCCTATACGCAGCAGGGACGTCGTCAGGGCGTTTGACGCGAAAGAAAACGTGCGTTTGCTGCGTTACCGAGTCTCAACACTGGTGCTGACATGGATGAGACAGATTGGCATCCGCTACGGTCATTTCTACGCGTACACTCTCGTCGACTCCCTCAGCCCCAAGCTCGACCTCGACGACGCCGTCGTGCGCATCTCGCTCGTGCACTATAACACCATTGAAGAGGTTCAGACTATCATCAACATACTCGAGGAAGTCTTGGCGTAACAATGGCCATGGACAATGATAACGTGTATCATTATCTGCGACTGCTCCGGTTTCTGACACCGAATTGGATTTACCAGTACTCCAGCTCTGCGCAAGCATCCAACGTCGGTCAGAGTGCTCCAGGTCTCTGTCGTACCGTAGCATGACTCGGCCCGCCCTCACGCGACGAGGTTCCCGCCTGTATGGATGCGGCCGATGCATTGCCGGTGCAAGTCAGGATCCGGCCAGGACGAGCTAGAGAAATGTCTGCGAGGATGGCTGCCTCATGGCTCGAGCGAGGGGCAAATGTAGACGACGACAACGATGGTGCTGAACCATAGTAGTGACAGCGCTGCGGGTTGGATAGGTGTAAGGTCGCGGCAATCGGTTACGACGGCGGATGGGGAGAGACGGGTGCATTGCCCTGCGATGACCGAAACCCAGCAGCTAAGCGATGGAGGGTGTGCGGGGTCCTGTTCCACGCCCATGCTGCCCATGAACTATCAACTAGCAGCGGAGATGTGTGGTTCAGGAGCCCTGCCCTGCCTATATCTATCATTACAGCATATCCAGACCTGGCTCATGAGACGAGAATGCCTCGCGAGCGTTCTCCAGCGGCCCACTATTCGGGAGCGGCATCTCACGACGCGGCTCTGGCGCGCGAACCTCTCGCTGGCATCAGTACTATCATCCTCCGTCCCCGACTCGCATTAAGTCAGCTATGCACCCCTGCCTCAGCATCGACGAGATTTTTCAGGAAGTCCTTGGACACGTAGGCGGCCACCGGAAGACGTTGCGCAGCCTTTCGCTCGTCTGCCGTACCTTCGTCGAACCTGCGAACGAGCAGCTGTGGTCCGACCTTCCGGACATACGACCTCTGGTCAACTGCCTGCCGTCCCATCTCATATCCAAGTCAGAGACTAAGCATGGTGCTTTGGTGCGATTTCTCTGCGCTCACGCTCTGCTTCACCCCTGCTAACGTGCCGCGACAGACCATCGTGAACGCACCGCTGCGCGCAGAGTGGTCGTCGTTTCAGCGGCATGCCTGCCTCGTAAAGTCACTGCTTGTCGACGACGCTCCAAGATATCTGATGGATGGTGCAGCACTTGCAATTTTGGCGGCATACTGTCCCCGCCCCTCCCAAACCTCGAGCGCCTCGTCTGGATGTCCAAGGCGCTTTTGAGCCACGCCATGCTTTTTGTCCAGCCAACATTGGTTTCCCTTTCGTACCCGTTTACCTCGATGATGGACGTACGCAGCGTATTGACGTACGTAAGAACCGATATTCCCCGTATTCAGGAGTTGAAGTTCAACCAATGCCCGCCCGGGGTCCTGACGTTCCTCCGCGACGAGCTATCTGGGACGATATCGCGCCTACGATACCTCACCACATTCGAGAACGCCGAAGTGCCGCTGAGCCCCCGTGCCCTCTTGCACCTCTCACGCCTCCCGCAACTCAAGACTGTGGCACTGTGCATTGACAAGGCCAACCACCAGGCATGGAGCAATCCTTCGTGGGGGCGTTTCCGTGCGTTACGGAACCTAACTTGCCTTACCACCATTCTTGCAAACGGGGACAGATCTGTGGCGTCGTTCTTGCGCACCTTATGCGGCGCACAGGTCACCAGACTCGAGCTCTGCCTCGCACCATGGGTCGACTTCGAAGACCTGGGGAACGCTCTCGCCACCTTCCCACATTTGGAGTGCCTGGAGATCTCGGGTGCTTCTCCACATGCCTGGGGTGATACAACGATCGACGGCCGCATCTTCGCGTCTTTGCGCGAAGCAACGAGCATGCGAAGCTTTACTCTCAGAAATGTCCCAGTGCACTTCACTTCAAGGGACATTCACGACCTGACGGCTGGATGGCACAACCTCGAGGTATTCACCATCCATGTTTCCAGCAACAGCTGGCACCAGCTCCCTCTCGAGACCCTTGCTGTTTTTGCGCGGAATTGTCCCGAGTTGCACACCCTGGCTGTTCAATTCGAGCCTGTAGCAGGCGGATGGCAGAACAGCATCCACTCTATCACACCCTTTTCCAACCTTTCGCAGCTTGACGTCCAACAATCCACGGTTGCCCCCGAAGCGGAAGGACAAGTCGCCGCCTTCTTTGCGAAAGTCTTCCCATACGGCGAGATCCGCCACGGTCGCGTTGGGCTTCGAGAGACCGCTGAACCAGTTTTTGAAAGGATAAACACTCTCAAGCGAAGCCTGGTCGCGCAAGTAGGCCATCCCGGTCCTGCACCGGTTTCCGAGGCCAGCGGCCTACTAGTAGCTCCGAGTCACGGTCTCGTCTAGTCGCAGTCGCCCGAGTGTTCCTTAGTTCATGTCCGTCATCTCTACGACAAAACCCGTATGACTACTTTACTGATGTATAGGGACTTGGAGGGCTCGAAAGGGCAATATTGTTCTCTCTACGACTCATCGACACCGCTCGCAGGACGACGGAGGCAGAGCGTGACATGACATCGTGATGATGTGACGGGTCGTCATCCAGCGAGAGCGTCACGCTTTGCTCGAGCTCGTCTTTGCCCGCGACGTCCATCTCCCCTTTCGTCGCTTGCGCGACAACTGCATGACTGCATGACACGGATCATTTGCTGATGCGTCTGGTGGCGATGTTAAGACATTTCGTGACTCTACTACATTTATCAGCCGTTAGGACTTTGACATCGAGGACAGGATCTTAGGGTTTGCACAGAAGATCCCGCGTCACTTCTGCGAGCGTGCGTTCGCTCTGCGTGATACGCTGTAATGAACATCGCGTTCGGACGGAGGGAGACAAGGACCCGGAGAACCCACCTTACTGTAAGTACCCTCGCACGATCTCGACGCGCTCACCCAGATCCTTCACCCCCTCCCCAATCTCCACGAACGGAATGCCCAGCTCCGTCAGCGTTGCACGGAGATGGGCATTGTAGTTCCATGGGTTCTCCAGGGACCTGATGCCGTCATCTTCCAACCATTCCTCGACCGGTTGAAGGAGGACTACGGGCAGGCTACTGTTAGAGATCGCGCATGTCATGCCAGAGCATGCTGTACATACAGAATAGCGACTCCCTGTAGAATGGAAGGGTGGCTTGGAACATCGGGTCGTGCATGAGCCGTCGCCGCTTCGCCTCACCGTCTACGCCGGACGTCGCTGCGTAGACGATGGGGTCGACAGCGGACCGGTCGCTCAGGAGTAAGATCGTTCCGTGAGACGTGGGTTGCTTTCGTACTTCTGCTTCAGCCTTGAGCTGGGCGACCATGATGGCGTGTTGCATCTCGACCTGGTGCGTAGTGTCGCGCGAGAACCCCTGAGTGCGCATCACCTCTCGCGCTGTCTCTCTGATCCACCTTCCAGCCTCGACGGCGAGGGCTTCCGCGGTAGCTTTGCACAGGGTCGTCTTGCCTGTCGAGGATGCACCAACAACGAAGATGGCTCGCTGAGAAGTGGCTCGCTGGCCCATGTTCTGTGCTGTAGGCTATACTGTGAGTTCTGGCCATCGCCGTCTGTGTCCCATGAGCTAGTCGCAGGGAATACTGACCGTTCTGCTGCAGGAGAGGTGTTTATGCAGCCGCTGTCGTCAAGGGAATGTCCTAGCTGTCCCGAGCGTCTTAGCGTGCGACCCAGGTGCGCAGTGCAATGGGAATAAGGTTGACAGCTGGTCCTGACTGCTGCGATAGCCCATCGATAGCGTTCGCAGCTACCTTGTCCACGATATCGACCTCTCTGGCCTCGACGAACCTAGCATAGTGTCCTCAAACCATGGCTTCCCTCGTCCTACGCGACCGTCCAACGCCCGAGGACGACGCCTGGGACTTCCGCATCGCCTTACCGCCACTCACTCGCACGGGGATGGGTCTCCATGTCTCGTTCTCCCCCGAGAAGATCACGCTCGACAGGACGCTGTTCCCGCAGAACCGCATCCTGCAGAACGATGACCTCTCCCAGTTTGTGCTCGTATCATTCGAAAAGCTCCGGTTCCCGGACACGTCGCCGCGCGTCGCGCAGGAGTACATGCTCCGCTTCTTCAAGGCGGGCCTTCTCCTGAACGGCGCACAGTACCGGTTCTACGGTCACAGCAATTCTCAGCTTGTGCGTATCTCGGCGCCTTTACACACGAAGGAATGCTGAACGACCTGCAGCGATCCCGCAGTTGTTTTCTGCGCCGAGCAGAGACTGACGAAGAGCTAGACAATCGAATCTATGCACTCGGTGATTTTCTGAAGATACCCAGCGCAGCAAAACGTAGGCTCCATATAAATCGTCGTGGTACTCGTTGATGCTGACCCGTCCTTGCAGGAGCAAAACGTATCGGCCTGTTATTCTCGGAGGCGAAACTCGACTGGATCTTGGACCCCCAGCACACGAAGGATATCGGCGACATCGAACAAAATGGAGAAGTGTTCTCGGATGGGTGTGGTCTCATATCAATCAAGTTCGCGAAACAACTCAGCAAGCACAAGCGCATCCTGTATCATGGGCGACCCTATACCCCGACTGTTTACCAAATTCGGTGAGTCGCAAAATATGGAAAACGCTCTTATTCAAAAGTTGACGACCGTTCTTGACTAGGTATCGTGGATATAAGGTGAGCACCCCGTGAATTTATATCCTACAGTTGCTCACAGTCCGCAGGGTGTCCTTATGCTGGAACCTCGACTGACGAATGACCATGTACACTTCCGCAAAAGCCAAAAAAAGTTCACCGCCACACAGAACAATACCTTCTCCATAGTGGACCACTCTGTCCCTTTCGCGTTCGGTCGGCTCAATAATGACATCGTCGTGCTACTTTCAAGCCTTGGCATCTCTACCGAGACATTTCTCGCTAAACAACGCGCGTACCACGACTGGCTGCAGAAGGCATCAGACCAATGGGAAGCCGCCTTCGACCTGCTCTGCGCCTCCGGCCGGTACGCGGTGGCGGAGCGGCTGCTGCTCGAGGGTGCAGACGCGAAGGCCATCCGGCGTGAGGTGCGCGCGGTCCAGAACAGCGAGCTCGCCGCGCTCCGGAAGAACGACCGCCTCCGCGTGCGCACGCTCGTGCCCGCATCGCGCCTGCTCTTCGGCGTGTGCGACCCCTACGGCGTCCTCGCGCCCGGTGAGGTGCACGTCCGGGTCATGGTCCCGCGCAAAGGTCCTACAACGCTCGCAAACGTTGACGTCCTCGTCGTGCGCAACCCCTGTCTCTACCCTGGCGACTGCCTCAAGCTTCGCGCGGTCTACCGTCCTGAGCTTCAACACCTTGTCGATTGTGTCGTCTTTGCCAGTCGCGGCCGTCGTGCCGCACCGTCGATGAGCTCGGGCGGCGACTTGGGTACGTCGGTCCTGTATTTGAGATACCCGTCGTTGACGGGGAATCCATCAGACGGTGACAAGTTTACTGTCATTTGGGACCGTGACCTCGTTCCTAGTGTGGTCGCTCAGGTATGCTGTACAAACCTCGCAGCTTGTGCTCATCTGACCTGCGAACTAGCCGTATGACTACCCAGCGCCCCCGGAGCGACCGAACACCAAGATTACTCGTCAGGATCTGGCGAAACACTTCGCGGCGTACAACAGGTTCGTCCTTTTGTGATCCAATTACCTCCGTGCCCAAGCTCGATGATCTAGCATTACTATGGGCCGCGTTGCTGCGCTCCACGCGAAGTGGGTTCGTTTGAGCCCTGCGGGGGCGATGTGCGCCGAATGCCAGGAGCTCAATGCCCTCTACTCGCTCGCTGTCGACGGCGGCTCTGTCAAGATTCCTGATCGCCTCGTGAAGGTGCCCAAAAAAGAGACAGACGAACCTTACGTGCTCGAAGTCCTGCACGACGCCGCGCGGGCCTTTGCCGAGGGGTTCCACCAGGCGGCTGATCCCACCGAAGCCATTGGCGTAGACGGGGGCATCACCCTAGAGGTTGCCGAGGACATGGTGTCCAGGCTCATGTCGTCAGAGCATGCGACAATGTCGGAGTACGAGATTCTCTGCAAGGCGGCCTCCATCGCTCGGAAGTATAACATCGACATGCGCCGGTACTTTGGGCACATTGACTTCGGCGGATTGAGCGTCGCGGAGAAGTATGCTGCCATAGACATGCTCAATCTGACTGACGAGGAGATCCCATATGTCTGGAATAGGTGAGCATTCTCTTTGGCCGTTGGCGCTATACGTTGCTCAACGTGTCTGGTAGCCTGGTGCGCTCAGAGATTCTCCGACGAAAGGATCTGGAATCCCGAGAGTTAGGAGGGCCACTCCGTCTGCAGCGGCTCTATTCATCCTCGATCCAAGGGCGTGCAGCGTTCTTCGAATATCTGAAGGAGGCCTTGCAGAACTACAATCGAAGAATGGTGATTATGAAGGTACGCTCACGATACATGCCTTACCCTGATATCGTCCTATCCTAATCCCATTGTCTCACAGACTGACCACCGATTCTCTGCTGGCATCTTCTTTCGAGGACCGATTCCATGGGATGAGGACGTGAGTGTAGCGACCATGAATCGTCTATCTCTCCATGAATCCTTCCTACAGTTCGTCATAGGCGACAATGTATTGGCCTGCTCATTCCTACCGGAGTCCTCGAAAGTCATATCGACCTACAAACGTGGTGTCAAGGGGTGGACTCTCTCCTGTAACGACAACACGGTACAGCTTTTCAATGGGCAGCGCCAGAATACGTTTATCTTCATCACTCGTCCTCCCGCGCAGTCAGGCTCAGACATCATCACCAGCATCGCTCTGCAAAACTTCTCTCGCTTTGTACAGCAGGTGGGCCCATTCCTGACACCTGCAATGTCGGAGCTAAGTATTCGCAGCAATACGGACGCATGAATCGGGAGCCTGTCACCTCGCTGGAGATTCATGTCGTCTCCAACCGTGATCGTGTTGCCCACCAGCTGTTCGATTTGCGCTTCGACTAGTGAGTCCTTTCATACGATCCACAACAAATTCTGTGGTGAACTGTTGAACTAGTGTTGAAACACGGGAGACCCTGCACCGGTTTGACCACCGCCCGGGCCAGTATATCCCCAATTCTCTTCTAAGCGTCAACTGGGATGAACACACTCCGGAGGAGCGCACAGTCCTGATAGGAACACCCGCAGCTGCCTCCCAAGTCTTGGACGACACCGACCCTGAAGAGACCATGCGATATTTCTTCACGGCAAGGAAGCATCGCGCAGAAGACAGGATGTTCCATATCTTCGAGGCGCTCTTGCGCAAGCCCGAGCTTCCGCTCGAATCCGTCCTTCTCGCAATGGCTGAACACCCCCCTCTGGCATACTGCGTTCTTAAACGGTTCCTTCACGAAGGCGCGACCTCAGCCTCGACCCTTACGGAGCCTGTTAGAGCAAGACTCGCGATCGCCGTTCTCACGGAAACCGTAAGATCCGCGAATGAACTCGGGATGGCAGCCCTTGCCGCTCTCGAACGCCTAGCCGCGGATATTGCGGCCCTCGATCTAAGCGTGTACCTCAATCTTCTCTGGCTCGCCGTCCACAGTGTCCGGTCATTCCAACTGGTCCAGGAGATTCTTCTCGTTCTACAGGACAGCCGTATGTCGGCAGACCAGGCGCCCGCTGCTGAGACCTACGCGCACAAGCACGCACTCGCTGTGATGTTCGACCGCGCAGAGGAAGCTGCGAACGATTGTCCATGCGACGACCAGGGGCGTCCGCGCCGTCAGAGGGACGCTCCTATTGCGACGAAGCTCCTTCCGATGCCGCCGCCGAAGGAAGAGGTGGACGGGCAAGCAAATGTAGAGCCGCAGGCCGAGGCTGAAGAACTAAGCACTCCCGTACGCGTCATGGCTCATGTCCGCGTCGACCTCTCTGTGCCGATTCGACTGCATGCACACGTTCGCTTGAAGGTGGCTTCCACGCCAGAACACTCGACGCTCCCACCCGCGATCGTTGACGCTCTCGTCGTCCGCGCAAGTCGCGGAGAGCTCGTGCTTGATGTCCTCCAGCCACTCCCGCCGGAGTTTGCCTCTGTGGATTGGCAAATGTACCCAGCTGGTGGCGTTGTGACCTCCAAAGCCATGCTCGAAGCTATCCGGAGGCTCGCTGTAGAAGGTCGAGAATGCTGTCGCTTCAAGGACATCATCTTTTCGGAGCCGGGGGCTCGGGTTGAAGACGATACAGTGGCGATCCCAGCAGAACAGGAGGCAGATCTGGCTCTGACGTCTCCCCTCAATGACAGCCAGAAAGCTGCAGTCGCAGCTACCGCGCTTGGGCGCATGAGCTTGATATGGGGCCCGCCGGGTGGGTGCAAACCCTATAGATATAAATCATTAACCTGACGGCTGGTACAGGGACCGGGAAAACCACAGTTGTTGTGCAGATTCTCATTCGCTTCTTGCGCCTCGACCCGGAGGCTACGATCCTCATGACAGCGTCGACCCATAATGGTACATACTTCTAAGTCTCATCACTGTGGCCGCTTATAACATGCGCACTAGCGGTGGACAACGTACTGGAACGCTTCGTAGCAGAGAACGAGAAGATTTCGCTCCTTCAGGATGAGGAAATTCTACGTGCCGCGACAGAGGTCTCCAGAGTCAACAAGGCGCTGCAGAAGTACACCGTTGACGCGAAACTCGGAGGAAATTTGAATGAGAATCCTCGGCTCGTGCAGAAGGCTCAGAAACGGGTCAAAGACGCGCGTATCGTCTTCACGACATGCACAGGTGCCTCGCTGGGCATCCTTCGCAAGGCTAATTTCGACATCGTGCTCATCGACGAGGCGTCCCAGATAAGCGAGCCAGCTGCTCTCATACCGCTTGTCAAGGGCTCTGGTACGGCGGTCATGGTCGGTGACCAGTATGTCTTATGATATGTATCAGCAAGCAAAACTACCATGCTAACCATGTTTTCAGTGTTCAATTGCGCCCCACCGTGCAGGCGATGGGCAAGGCACTCGAATTTGACCGGTCTCTGTTCGAGCGGCTATACATTGGTTCTTCTTACGGAGATATGACACGGAATATGCTTGAGGTTAGTATAGACTTGTGGATGTCCAAGCAGACTAGATACAAGGCTGATATCGATACTGACCGCAGGTGCAATATCGATTCCCCAAGGCGATCGCGGGCTTTCCTTCTGCCGAATTCTACGAAGGACGGCTTGCCACCGGGAACCCAAACACACATGCTGTAGCCAAGCTCTCGCTCTCGCGATTCCCCTGGCCTGGGCCAGAGCGCGACGGCAACGTCTTCCCTGTCGTCTTCGTACCCTGCCTTGCCGAAGAAGACTATGGACGTTCTTCAAAGAGCAACAAGGGTCAAGCTGAGCTCGTCAAGTACATAATCAGCCTTTTGAGAGGGCTGCATCTACCCGAGCAACGATCGCATGCGAGCGTCTCACCCGAGGAGAACCGCGCGAAGGTGGACGCAGAGCTGCAAGCGTTCTCGATAGCGGCGCTCACGCCATACTCGCGGCAAGTCCAACTTCTCCGCCATACGCTACCATCTGGGACCGTCATCAGCACAATAGATGGGTTCCAAGGCCGCGAAAGCGACATTGTGGTGTTCTCTACTGTGCGAAGCAACGCCGATGGGGATCTGGGATTCGTCGAGGACGCGCGACGCCTGAACGTGGCGTGGACCCGGCCTAAAGTCGGGCTGATCATCGTCGGCGACCCTCGGACACTCAAGCAATCAGCCTTGTGGGGAAGGGCGCTGAAGCACTGCAGAGAGGTGAATATCCCGCCGTTAGAGCTGCCTGAGGCAGGAAATACCACCATGTAACACGCGAGCCTCTGGTAAGCTGAGTGACGGCCTGTATACGGGCCATTCTCGAGACCATGGATATGAAATGCAATGGATCAATTATTCCTGCGCCCTAAATGCCATACAAGCACAGGTGAAGTGTCGAGTAGTCAAATGATACGAAAAGCCTGAGCACCGACTACCGCACCCCAGGAGCTAAGCTACGAGCCCGGGTGAGCATCACATGAAGGCGCTGCTGGCCATGGAGCATCGGCAGCCGTATATGGAACTCATGCACAATAGCGTCGTGGTTGCATTCGTCAACGCCTTTCCAAGTCACTTTTAGGACGGAGGTGATTCAGTTCGCCAGTTTAGCCACGCCCTGTACATTCAACATAGGCGGATTATCCGCTGAGAAGCCGGGCACTGAACATAAATGACCCAAGCCAGCGGAATATCAGATGCAAAATTAAAGTCGGGAGTTCGACTCTTACTCCCGACGGCGGTCGCGCCACCGCGCTAAGAGCATCACATGGAGCATGGGAATTGCAGACCATACTTGGGTTGCGAGTAACTGACATACTAGTTGCGTCAAAACTACATATAACTACTTCATCAATCTCTCCTGGTCGGATGTACAGAATACCTCGCCTACTTGAATGTCGTCTTCTACAGCACGCTCATGCCCCTAATGCCCTCATTGCACGCTCAGAGCGCCGTCGAACCGACTGGGTACAGAGACAGCAGTACACCTCATTGCCTGCCTGCATCTCCCAGAAATGGCACCCTCAGCGGACGATCCTCCCGTTGCCGCAGAGTTTTGGAAGCAGCTTGAGACGATGCTGCTTATGTGGCCGGCCGTGCGCAGGCTCCTCCTGCAAGCCATGTACCCGGGCCTTGATTCTGACCCCCAGGCAGGAGATGACAGCAAGGCATGCTTTGAGGAGTAGTTCCCGCTCCTACGACTGGAGGCTCGGCTTAAGGTCCTTGTCAAAGAGTCCACATAGTTCATGCGCTTCTGAGACAGCTTCTCAATTAATGCCCTTCACTGGTCTGCTTCGCTCCCATTGTTCCATAACCTGGCGGTGACGAAGAGGCATAATATACATATTCGCGACGGTGATGTACAGTATCATGGATTAGCTCAGGCCACATACACTGGCGGCGCGTCTGTAGAGTCGGGGTAGAGAATCAAGGGCATGCCGTCGAGAGACCTCACTTTTTCTGGCATCGCAGGGAGCCCTGAGACATCGTATCAGCGTCGCGTCCCAGTGGTACACCACACGATACTCACGGGACGGTGCGTATGGCACGTTCGGAACATACGGGATCTCTGCATCGTCAGCCGCTCTTCGACGAGATCGACGTCGGCGCCGGACGACGAAAGCCGCGACAAGCAGCACTAAGAGTGCGAACACGCCAGACAGAGGGAGAAGCGCCCGGAGCCTGCGATGCAGGCCCCCACGGGGGCCTTCCGCACTGGCCATGGCGATGGCCGTCGCGCCGACAGGGTTTGCACCCGGGTCGTAGAGCACGTAGTCGAAGCAGTAGCTCGCGTCCTTCGCGGTGACCACGAGCGTGTGCGTGCCGTCAGGCATGGTCGGTGACGTGTAGAACGGCCGCCGCGAGACGTACTGCCACGAGTTCGCGGCCATGAAGACCGTCGGCGGGAGGTTGTCTAGCGTGTACGTCGCTATCGCATTTGTGCCCGGCCGCAGGCAGCCAAAGACAGAGATGGACTTTCCTGTTGGATCAGGGATCATGCCTTCATTCTGAAACGCAAGCGAATTGGAGGACATACCAGTGAAGGTGAAGCGAAAGCTCGACTCCGGCTCGTCAGAGTAGGCTAGAGTTCTGCACGCGTTCAGCAGGCAAACAGGGCAGCAACAGATCAGACTCACTGGTTGTAATCCGTCTCGCGACCCGGCACATCAAGCCAACCCTGGGAATACAGGATATCCGGGCTGGTGTTGTCGACGACGACGGACCTCATGCTGGAACAACTATAGCGAGAAGGTGGCGAAAACCAAGCGAGCAAGCTCGGGTTGCACCTGCTTTATACTCCAGGGCAAGGTTTGAATATGCACCGATCAACAACGCGTGATCTGCGTATCAGGGCCATACCGCGGCGCGCTCGCTCTGAGAAGCGACTGCGCACGTCGAAGACGACCACTTTTTGCACCGAACGGCAACTGCGTTCCCACCCTACCATCGAGCATCGCGTCGACGGGTTCCTCTCACTAGACACGTCCGCGGCCAGGCGTGCCTAACTTTTTGCTCGCCCCGCGCGGTCGCCGCTCGATCCCGCCCGAGCTTTGTCGGCGTGGCTGACTGGCGCATCAGGACACACGCCTCGAGGCCAGTGTTCGGGCGAATCAGCTGTGTGCTATCGACGGCAGAGAGGCAAGGGGTATATATTTACAACAACAGTGCGAGAGATGTCGTGTATACACATGCTACAAGAAATGCCAAATCCAACCAGCCTGTGCAAACCCGTTGCAGGAAAATGGGTGATGGAAATGTTGGAAAAGAAATAGGAAGAAAAAACCTAGAACCCGTATCCTGTCGTGCCAAACCCAGTGCCATAGCCCGCACCGAACGCATTTCCGCCTAGCGCGCCCAAGGCTGTCGCACCAAGCTGCGCCGCGCTGCCTCCAGCACCGGCACCACCAGCACCAGCACCACCGCCCACGCCAAAGGCACCGAGGACCGTGTTCGCGAGCGTCGCGACGTTGTTGACAGTCTCCAGCACGCTTGTGCCGCCTCCCGACTCGCCGCTCGTGCTCGCAGGCGCAGGCGGCGCGCCGCCAAACGCACTCGCCCCGACCGCGCCCGCGCCCGCGCCCGCACCGAGGGCTCCCGCGGCATACGGATTGAACGAGTACGACGGGCTCGACGCGCCAACGATGTTCTGGATCATCGCCTCGGTGCGCTGGCGCGAGATCGCGGCGACGGTCTGCGTGCGCCAGCCGAGGTACGAGGCGTAGAGGTTCGGGTCTGCGACCGCGGGGAGCGCGCCCCGCGGGAACGGCGTCGGGAAGGGCGCGCCCGTCGCAGGGTCTGCGAGCGGGAACCGCGCGAGGCTCTTCGTCCACGTCTCGAACGCCTCCTGCGGCGTCGCGCGCGCCTCGTAGACTGCGAGGTGCAGCCACCCGCGCCGGTCGACGACGGGGATCTGGCCCTGCGGCGTCTGCACGTAGCGGAAGGGGATTGAAGCTGTCGTGTAGAACGACGCGAGGTACTGCTGCACGAGCTGGCACTGCGAGGGGGGTGAACGACTGTTTCGGGGAGAGGGTGGGGACACCTACCTCTTCGGGCGTCGAGCCCAGCTTGCCCATCAGCCAGCCATACTTGGCGGGCTCGACGACACCGGTTCCGCGCAGACCAGGTATGTCGCATGACTGGTCGAGCCAGAAGAATGACGCATCCGACATACGAGAGAATATTTGTGTCGGGCGGCCGCTGGCGTCGATCAAGCTGTGAGTGTCAATGTCGTGAAGCCATACGTCCGAGCCCGCAGTGATGTCCACGCAGTCAATGAATACCGCATGACAATTGCGGTGCATATTCGGGACCGAGTGAATGTGTTCATTGAAGCGGTGCGATGATCGCGCGCGAGTTGCAGCGACGCGCGGTGACAGACACGTCCCAGAGAAAGGGACCGGGAATGGTGGTATGAGAAGGAGGGGAGCGTCATCTACGTTGAGTTTCCAATGACTGTAGCGAGAACACCATCCACGTACCTTCCATAGAACTGCTCAGGCGTGAGCCCACTCGGGTGTGGTGAGTCGAACGCAACCGGCGTGTATCCAGTCGGCGACTTCTGCGTCGGCGGCGTTGGCTGCGACTGTCTGGGTGGCAGCGCGGGGCGATACGCGGGTGGGGCATTTGGAGGCTGCTGGGATCCGGCAAAGTTTCCGTAGAAGGACGCCGAAGCCGTGGGCGACGCTGCTGGCGGCGACTGGGGTGGTGAGGCGGGATACTGTGCTGGTGGAGGAGTATACTGGGGCCTCGGTGGGGGCTGCCCCAACGATACGACACGCGAGTGTCCTGGCGTCGCCTGGAAGCCCGCGGTTGGGGAGTAGGAGTACTTCATCGTGCTGCGAGAGGGGTGGTGGTGGTAGAGAGAAGAGCGAGGGAAGGCCGGCGAGGGCGGAGAGCGAGTCAAGTCGGGTAGTCAGCACGTTCAAAGTGATTGATATAGACCCTGTCGTCCTTACCGCGCACTGCATGTCTGCTATCCTGTCCGCCATTCCGAGAGTTCCAGACCCTCCGTGATAAGCCCACGTCGCCTTTGCACGGCCTCCGTTGTAAATCTCTGCTTGCCGGCGGTGCAGGAGAGAGTCTTGTCCTCGACTTGAGATGGCGGCTCTGCGAACGCGGGGCAAGCGCGTCTCGTCGGTGATGGCACGCGCTCAGGCACCATCATGGACGCAGATCGTCCCAGGAACGGAGCATCCTGTGCTCGCGCCTGTCTAATCGCGGTGGTCTCTCCTGCTGAGTCGTGGACTGGCGCAATGCATCCATACACAGCCTCGCTTAGTCCCCCAGGCGAGGTCCCCATCCAGAAAGAAACTTGGCGATGCAAGTCAGGCAAAGCGGTCCGCCCGCCTACGCCGAAATACCTGCGCTGAACGCACCCTGGAGCCTCGGAGATCACTTGATATCGCCTGAGCACAACAATCCTCGGTTGGGGACCCGCTTTGAGCCCATCGCCCACGTCTTCCCCCTATCGTGCGGCCCGCTCGACGATCGTCCACCAAGCCGTCCCGAAAGCAGTCGTGCCTCCACCTCGCACCGAAAAATACCTTCGCAACTCGGAGACCACCTCGACAGCGATGGCCTACCAGCCGACAGCATACAGCGCCTCGACCGTCGCGCCAGAGGCATTCTACGGCAGGTGCGCCTGTGCCATCACCATCTCGTCTGCGCACTGCTGATGGCGAGCACCCACGGGCTCGTCGCTGCCCGCCAACGTCCTGGGTGCCGCGCTGCGCAGCCTCCTCGACGCAAATGGGCGCCAGACGGAGGTATTTGTGCGCATGGCCGACGCCTTCTTCTTCTGGCTCGACGCCAACTGCACCGTCCCGTGGCTCCGCGGCACGGGCATCGTCGAGCCCGCAAAATACGCCTGGATGTCCGGCCAGATGGGCGCCAGCCCCGAAGCAGTTGCGTCGCCCACCGAGCGTCGCCGTTCGCCGTGCACTGACCACCCGCGCGTGCAGTGCGCGCTCCTCCCGCAGTGCCTCCCGTCCCTGTACACCGTCGCGGGGATCCCGCACACCTTCCGCGGCGGCGCGCCCGTGCTCGAGCGCCGCGGCTTCCTGCACCTCGCCGACTTCGAGCTGCGCGCATCGCCAAATGACGCACACCGTCACTGGAACGCCGCGCTCGCCCGCTTCGCGCTGCGTGACCCGCGAACGGACGCACTCTTCCCGACGCCCGTCCCGCGCGCCTCGTTTGCGCTCTTCGCCGAGCCCGCCGCGCAGGCGACGTACACGCAGTGGCGCGTGCAGTCCCTCGCCGCCGCCGGCCACGCGCGCGTCGCTGCAATGCTCCGCCCCCACGGGCTCGGTGCCGCGCGTGGGCTCCGCTCGTACTCCGCACCCATGGGGTATCGTGCGTTCGGGTATGCAGGCCTCCCTCGTCCTGCGCCAGCCTCGCGCCAGGACGCCGGCGGCAGCGGAGACCACGCGACTGTGCTCGACACGGTGAATAACGTTGCCACGCTCGCAAACACTTTTGTCGGCGCTGCAACGGGCGGCGGCGGAGGTGGTGGCTCGGGGTTAGGCCTCGTCGGCGGGCTGCTTGGCGCAGGGCTCTTCGGGGTTGGCGGGGGATTCGGCGGCAGTGCGGGCTTTTGAATCCAAGTCCTCGCTGCTCTGTGATATTTTTTTGTGGATGATTCCACGGGTTTTACGATCAATAATCTCGGAGGCTATGGATGGACTTGACTGACATGGTGGATATATGCGTTGAATCCGCGAGGCTCAAGCACCTGTAAATTTAACTTGTTGTAGGTCCTCAGAGAATAGGTTAAGGAGGGATATGAGCGAGATTCGTACCTCTGCGAGCGAGCTGTTTGGCCGTCTGAGCATTATGTAAGCACGACAAATCCATCTTGGGATATGTGCTTCCCACGCCGGTCTGCGAAGGGTTTGCCTCTCTGCGACCACGATACTCGTGATCCAACGCAGCGTCCAACGCCTTCTATAACAGCCAGTATGGCGAATCGCAGTGAATACATGCTGCTGCGCAGTGACTGCGCAAGAATGTCTCAAGCGCTTTCGCAGCAGGCACCCGCGTTATAACCCTCGAGAAGGTGGTGTATCACATGCCTGTCGAGACTCCGAGATTGTGGTTGATACACACTTGAGGGAACCTTCTCTGGAGTACAAAATTGAGTGTGATAAGGCGGAGTCGTCCCTGTTGTGCCCGCCTGCCTCCTTGCTGACGCTTCACCAGGATGAAGGCCGTTCTCGTCGACAACACGAGTCCAGACATCCGGTACTCCACGGGATGGCATGACGGGCCGCGTCATGTCACCGATTATAACCAGTGAGCCTTTATGTGATGCTACTGGGCCGCCAGGCTGGACGCACCTTCAGAACAGTGGCATACTCTGATGTGCCGGGCTCGAGGTTTCACTTCACGTTCACCGGTACGTCTGCATATTTGTCTAGTGTTACCACCCGCGAGCAGATGGTTTACCCAGCGCCGCAGGCACATCTGTCGCCGTGCTCGGCTGCATCAAGCCTAACACCAGCTCGCTCGCGACGTACACTCTGGACAACCTCCCGCCCGTGCGCTACATGGGCCCGCACAGTGACCAGTACGCCTCGACGCGGCTCTTCTACGGTTCGCCAAACGTGCCCAATGGCAGACACACGCTCGTCGTGACCGCGATGGACGCGAGCTACTGCTTCGACTACCTCCTCTACAACCCTGGCGCAAACCCTTTGAGTCCAACCGCCATCGTCATGCACATGGTCAGCCCAGGAGTCGACGGGCCGTATCAGAGGTTGAGCATATTCCTGCCCCTGTCGTGCATCATCGCACTCGTCACGCTTCTCAGTGCGATCTTCCTCGTGCGTCGTCGCCGTCGCGCTCGTCGACGGCAGGCCGAGTCAGAGATTCCATACGTGCCAAATATTCCGTACAAGCCGACTGGTAAGCCCCTTTCCTCGACGTCATAGAATGCATCTCTTAGCTCTTGCCGTTGCCCGTTACCAGGTCTCCCTGCCGTCCCAGAGAAAGCGAAACCTATCGATGGCAAGCCTCCGATTATCTATCCCGCCCCAACCTACTCTTCAGAAGCGCCTCCAGCGTATCTGCCGTGAACGGACTGGTATGACCGTGGTATGCACTGTGTAGCGACTCTGTTGCTTTTAGAATCAGCAGTCTCTACGCCGCAGACTTGCCTGGCACATACTGGTGGTCTGATTTGGCTCGGGATACGTGTCCCGCAGGGTGAGCTAGTGCGCAGAGCCGGCCATGCGCACGACCCAATCTACACCTTTTGCAGGACAACCGCTGGTACTTGGCTGGTTCTGCGAAGCATCTGCTGCTCTGTCGACAGGATACAGGTCTATCGCCTGCTGTCTGCGAGCGCTAGATGTTGACTGGTGATAGTAAGACTGCCCCAGAACCCATGTATTCTGTCAGTACTGGCAAGCGTAGGGGAAACTAGCGGGAATAGTGGCTCCTAGAGCTTCCTTGGAGCTCTGGTAATGCGCGCCGCTGGCCGCTGGCAAAGAACGCAGAGGTGAGGTTTCCCGGGTCACGGTGCCAAGGGACCCTTCCACTTCAACTCCCACGTGGCCTTTCTTATGGCAGTGCGACAGGCGGCTCCCACGCTCTACCAACATCTTCACTGGAACGACAGGCTCGCCACAGCCGTCGTCCATCCGTATACAGGGGTGCCTACAGTCTGTTGTTGTTTTACTCTGTCCCGACTATATGCTGATAGTTTCTGTTCAGTATACCTGCAAGTGGCATGCATCGCTGCCTGGCGATCCAGGAAATCGTGCGCGAGATCGTGCAGTGGACAGCGGCAGGGCTCGCAGACCGCGAGCGCGGCTCTCTCGTGCAGATCGCACTAGTCTCGCGCCTGTTCTACGAGCCCGCTATGGACCTCGTATGGGCCCGCCTGCCCGGCCTCGGTCCCCTCATTCTGTGTCTGCCAGAGGCGACAGTGAAGTGGAAGCCTGGCTTTCCATTTAGCGCAGTGAGTGTCCTGAATCAGACTTCCCGCAGCGATGCGGATGTTGACCGTTGTGCAGAGGATTACACGCTGTCCAGTGGGCAGCGAATGGGCACGGTTCGAATCCTATGCCCGACGTGTACGGGCGGTTTTTCTCCAAGGCAGCGAACCACCCGGGGACGCGACGCTCGCCACAGATATGGCATCGCTGGACATGATACGCGGACACTTCCCGCGACCCATCTTCCCGCGTCTGCGCTACCTCAAGTTCACAAAGGAATTCTGCCACGTCACAGAGAGCTTCATGCACGACCATCTCGAGTGCGTTACAATGTACGGTGTACACTCCGATCTCGACTTCGTCACACTTGTGCAATGGGTAGAGACAAGGGCGCCTCACCTTCGTATGCTCCACATGATGCATGGGAATCTATTCGACGCAGGTCACGAACAACCAAGCATACATCTGTCCAAGTCCGTATGCGCTCTTGATCGCCTCGAATCTCTGGACGGCTGGTATCATCCCATATCCGCAGAGGCCCTCCTGCAACTCTCGAACCTCCCCAGATTCCATGCTCTGGCCCTGTCCGCGTCCCAGGCGCACTTACGAACGCTGATGTCCCGACCATTGGCCGCTTTGCGGCATTGACTTCGCTGAAGCTCGCATGTGCCCGAAGTACAACACCGGCGGATTGGACGCAATTTCTGTGCGCTCTGCGGGCGGCGCCGCTCACTGACCTCTCTGTTCTTGCATACACAACTGGCGGGCCCTCGTCCGAGATCATGCCCCTCCTCACTGCGCTCGGATGTTTTCGCATGCTGCGCCGTTGCGAGCTGGTCATCGACGCGCCCGGCATTTCCGCGTACCCGGTCTGGACAGACAAGTACCTCGACAGCAGTGCCCTTGACGGGCTGCTGAAGAACGAAGGCCTCGAGCACCTCATTTTTGAACGCGTCCCGCTTTCGTTGGCCACGCCGCTCTGTAGAGTGTTTGCCGAGGCGTGGCCCCACCTACAGGTGCTTGTGCTCGCGCCTGTACAGGACTTTGACGCACATCCCGAAGCTCGCGCACCACTACACGACCTGATGCATTTTGCGCGGTGCTGTCCCCGCCTACATTCGCTAACGGTTGAGTGCACGTCTCCCCTCGGTGCCTGGTCGTGGCAAGACCCCGGGCCGACGGTCCCGCCTTCGGATGTGAGAATGCTGGATTTGCTCACCACGGAGCTTGAGCCAGCCGCGGATGGATTTGCGGCTTTTCGTACACGATTCTTCCCTGATGCTGATCTCGTGTACTATCAGCTCGAGGACGAGGACTGAGAGGAGTGTTGCGGACACGGGAAGAACTAGGTGTTGAAGTGCAAATATACCGAACCGTGTATTAATACAGAACACATGGCTTTAATCCCGAGAGCTCGTTCCGTTTCAGGATGATCGCATCCACCCAAGCTTGTGACAGTTGTATTTCCTACGATTACTTCAAGCTTCTGCCCCACGTTTGGGAGGATCGAGGGGAGTGAAGTTGTAACCCTAACCCGAGCTACGTGTTCGACGCTTGGGAGTGCCTGCGCCACATGCTCTGCGCTTCCTCTTCGACCGCCACCTCTCGTCGTTACGGCTGCTTGAATCTCACCCTTTTCCATCTAAAGCACAAGCCCCTGCATACACCCCAACATGGGAAAGCTCAATATCGCGCATCACAAGTCTTATCATCCATACAGACGGGACAACATCGAGCGTGTCCGTCGGGATGAGGAGGAGGCACGGCTCAAGGAGGCGGCACAGGAGGGGAAGATGATGCTCGCGGTGCGTAGACAGCCTTGTCTTGCAGTAATTCATGTCCTTAACTTGTCTGCAGGACGCCGAAGCGAGAATAGAGCTCTTGCGCCAGAAAGCCGGACTCTCGAAAGCGGTCAATCACCAGCGGGACGACGCCGTCGACGATCAAGAGCCACGAGCAGGTCCCTCCTCACTCACTAGTGGCGGACACATCAATCTCTTTGAAGACTTTGAGCAGGTGAGCGCATCCTTGCCGCGTGTCGAGCACGGTCTGACCGTTCTCCAGCAAAACATGGCCATCATGGTCAAGACCACACAGAAGGGCAAGAGCGCACCCGTCACCGCCGAGCAGGGCATTCCTCTCGCGCCGTCCGAGAAGGATCGCAAGCCATGGTACTCAGACCGTGACCCTGAGCGCAGCCGCGAGCTCGACGAAGACAAGAAGTGCGTCTGCCTGCCTGCCCTCCCCGTTCCATCTGCTGATATCTCGCCAGATTGCGCGACCTGGCACGCAAGTCTGTGCACGATCCGCTCACAAGCATCAACCAGCGGCTCGCCCAGGGCTCCTCCCCACCGAAATCCCGCCCACCACCACCGCCTCCGCCATCCGCACGCAGCGCGCCAAACAGCAAGGTCGCAGAACGCCTCTCGCGCGAATCCTCGGAACGTCAGCGCGCACTCGCCCTCATCGCACGGAAGAAGCGTGAGATGGAAAGCGCGACGCCGAGCACCGTGCGTGGGCCGGACGGCATGGACGGCGGCTACGGCGACGTATACAACCGCCGCGAGGTCGAAGAGGCGCATAGGCACCGGGACAGGAGGGACGATCGCAGAGATAGACGCGGCTCGGGACGGGATGAGTGGGACAGAGGACGCAGATGGTGACTAGTGACTCGTGAGCCTTCGTTTCTTCTGGTTGCTCGGTCGCGGGTTTGACTTTGCGGGGTAGATGCAGCTTGCCATGTGCACCCTATCGACGCTTTCTACCTACCGTGCCTATACATCGGCATGGTCCGAAGTCGTCGCTGGGCAATCCTCAGGCAGGCGAGCGCAGCTGCACAATCATCCAGCAGCAATGAACAATACGGAGAAGCTGCCGCATCAACGGCCGCGCATGCAATGCTCCTCCTCGGCTCTGGAATCTGCCAAGAAACAATCATTGGCCGATCTGAACGCAAGCTCATCCTCCCCCATTGTACTCGTCTGCATCAGCTGAACGATGCTGAAGATATCAACGAGTCAGCAATTGTGTCGGTTTGACAAACCTCACGACTTCACTGCCCGCTTGCACGCCTGTGCTCCATGTTATCTCCGACGCCTCGCGACAGTTGTGCTCTCCCATCTGAGGTCTGGCCTTTCATCCTTCAGCTTGCTTGGAAGCCTTTCGGCTTTCTCTCCCAGCCGTACCTCCTTGTGGCACCCGTGACCCATATCGCACCCTCTTCACGGCTAAGAAATCCCTCATTGCGGTAACCTTCATCGAGGTCGTCCACCAGACCAAGCCCTCGCCCTGCATCCCTGCACACACACCCGGCTTCTCTGCCGTCGCTGTGACACCAGTGCAGTTCTGCCAAGTGTCATCAAATTTAGTTCAAGCATGCCACCTTTGCACTGTGGATCCGTCAGACTCTGATGTTCCATTTGTCGGATGCTGCAAGCAAGTGCGAATTCTCTAAGCCAGCCTGTCCGCCCTAAGACCTATCGTGTGTATTATGCGTTTAGCCCTGTGTCTATACCTGACCGCTTTTCTTCAGACTGGGCTACTGATGCACCTCTGCTTTGCGCTCTCGTTGACACCTGTGCTTGGGTCGACGGGAGTTTCTGTCGCAGGAACGCTGTTGCTTGAGCTTATTCGACTTTCCGTGGCATCATGACATCATGCACATTCCTTTGTCACCACGACCCTCGTATCTCGAGTTCCCAGCCCACATGTGCAGCCGGCTAGCCCACACCTTCGCGAGCCTTTTTGTGTCTTCACAGATCCCCAAGGACAGCCTGACATAGCTTATCACTCGTAGCCGACCATGTTATGGAAATGCAATGAACGCAGCGACACTGGACCCGCGCGCACACGTACAACAAGCCCGCCTACTCGGTCGTGCAAGGAAAGATGGACGGCATTTCCTCCTTGTCTCGTAAACCCGTGCGCCATCGGACGCGGATGGCAGGTCGCTGCCACCAGCTGCGCGTCACCGTCCCTCTCCCGCTCTGCTCCCGTGGTCGCTCCCTCGCTGTAGTGCGCACAGGTCTCTGCGCACGCCGACGTGGTCCTGCGTCACCTGTTCGCACGGCATTCAAGGGTCGAACGCTTCTCCGAGGCACCCGTATGCGCTTCGCTGCTGGGCCTGGGACGCCAGCGCACACGCAGGCGACCTAGTGCGCGCAACGCGCTCTGAGCCTGCGTGCCCGCAACCCACCCGTGACCTGCGCAGCCCGCGACGCCCTGCGGGCGTGCACGTCGAGTACGCTTATCTGGCAGCTCGCACGTCGGCACGTCGCCGGGCGGGGGCTGGCTAAACTCCGCGAACGCACCCGCTATTGAGCCCGGTGCTGGTCGCATGCCGTGCCTGGAAGTTCTGTTGTGATCTGTGGAGCGCGTCGACGTCTTGCGTGCTCCTGACAATTCGTGTCCCGGCATTGGCTCGCGCCCTAGCACACCTTCGAGGGACGTGTGCGGGCATGACCGGCCGCAGGAACATATAAAAGGCCTACGGAGGAGGCTTGTCGGCCTACCAGCTCACCTCGCCAGCCTTTGCGCAGCGAACTCTCTCCCTTACACCACCCACATACCCCAGCTAGCGTGGTGCTGCCTCGCCACCGGCGGCTCTCCCGCTCTTTGAGCAAGGCTGAGGACAAGCGGCAGGCGACACTGGTGGACGCCGCGAGTGCCCTCAACTGCAGGAGCCCTCTTTGACCCTGATCTAGCAGCGCCACAACCCGGACCGGTCTGTAGCCCCCGCAAGTCTGCGGGTGGTGCACCGTCCGCGTCGTGGCGGCCGCAAGGATCAGTGGTCAACGGGGGCTCCTGCAGCTTGCGAGGCCCGCACCCACAGTAGCCAAGCACGGGCACCTTTAGTGTGGTACGCGTCGTCATCTACTTTTGAAACGTTGTGCTCACAAAGTGCAGTTCGATCCTGTTGTAGCACGTCTACGCTGTCTATCTACCTTAGCAAGGACTATGCTGTGACAAATTTCGAAAATTTGAATACGATTCAGCTGCATCGGCGAAAGCAGCCGCTGGCGTAATTTGGAATGTATAGAGAGAAACGATCGCAGCGGATTCGCATGAGTGTATATCTGTTCTCTTCACCGCATTCATATCATTATTGGTATACAAATCGCAACGACAAGTCTCCTTCCTGACATTTGCTTCGGAAGTGGAACGCTAGGATACATGGTAGCCAGTAAATCGTACGCAAGATAGCGATACAAATTCCCCATCCATGGTAGCGATCAGCGCGAGGCTGTGTACGTCGGAGGCGCATCCAGCACGGTGCTCTCCGCCGCAGTCTGCGCCTCTCCGCGACTCTGCAGCAGAAGCTCGCGGCCCAGCTCGCTCATGCTTCTCCCATGGGTCGTCGAGCCGGCAAGCGGGGAGCGGAGAGCCGGCACCGCAGTCCCTGCCTCCGCTGTCGTGTGCTGATACAGCACAAAGTCGCTCGAGTACGATGAATCGGGCCGCGGGCTGAGCGGTTCGGTCGCGAGCGACGGTGTCACCACCGACGCCTTTGTGTTGAGCGTCGTCGGTACCGAGGCACGGTGCAGCAAGCCTGTGAAATAGAATGACCACATCAGCTCGGGTGTGGCCTTCAGGCATGCGTGCGACGCTCACTGGACTGCGTGTACGGGGTGCTCGACTGCTCGACGGAGGCCTGCAATCTCGCCAGCCGCCTACGCTGGAGGAAGACTACACGGCTAGCAAGCCGAGCAGCGCTAGGCACGGCACGAGCACCGCAGGCAAGATGACCTTCAGGTTGTTCGATTTCCCTTCCCCGGCAGAAGGACCTGCACCCTGGGAATCTGGTGGCGGCGCTGAGCTACTCCCCGGTTCAGCCGAGCCATCCGACGGCACATAACTGAGATAGTCGACGCAGTACGTCGTCCATGGGAGCCCGATTGTCGAGACTGGCGCAGTCACGACAAGCGTGTGCTCGCCTGCAGGGACATTGGGCGACTGGTAGAACAGCCGCCTCGACTGGTATTCTGTGCCGTTCTTGTTCGTGTAGCTCACCGGAGCGAGGCTGTCGAGAGTGTACGTCGAAACGGCCGTGTTATTCGGCAAAATGCAGCCGTACACAGATATTGCCGTCCCTGTCGCACTCGAACGTCAAGCCAGACGAAGCCACAACAGGAATGACAGGCGGACCATTGAAGGTAAACTGTAATGCAGAATTTGGGTTCCCGGAATACGCTGTAGTCCTGCAAAATCGTTCGCTCATACGTGAAACAGATGAAAGACAAGACCTACTGGTTGTAGTCCGGAGTATTGGTCGTCTGGTTGTACCAGCCCGTCAAGTAGTCTATATCAGGGCTGGTATTGTCGACGATGACTGCCTGCATGGTAGCAAAGAGTTAGCTCGGGGGCAAAAGCGAACATGCCACGGATGCAGCGGCACTTATGCCAGTCCCTCTTCCGTGTAATACAGCCGCGCCATCTTCATCTGTCAGCTTGAAGCACTCGGGACCTCGATACATGGGAAGTAACCGGACCACATCGGGGTGCGGCGATATACACCGTATCAAGCGTCTTTCATTGACTGTTCGCAGCGATTACCCACGGTTGATCCTTGAACGCAATCCGCCCTGGATCCGATGGTGTCCCTGATCACAACTTGCACTGTTAACATCATGCAATAGCTTATAATGATGCACGCAAACCCGTGGTGTATTGTACACATGAACATGTTCTATAGATGGATCAATGCAAACCAAAATGCCTCGACGGGCCCCGAGCCTCCCTTACGACAAGTCAAACCCGGCATTCGACTGAATCGCCTGCAAGAGCTTCTCCCGTAGCGTCCTCTCGTTCTTGTAACGCGGCAGCTGGGAGAATCTCATCGTCAACGAGAGGAGTATGAGTTATGTGAAAGCGAATCCCCACCTTCAACAAGTTCACGCACGTGCTCGCCGTCGGCAGCCTGTTCTCGTCCGACCCTGCATCACGGATAGCAAAGTTCGGCACGAGCTCCTTGAACCCTCTGCGAACGCAATCTTGATCAGTACACTGATCTTCAGCGCAGTGAAAGACTTACAAGAGTGGTGGCCGGCTACAGCTCGTCGCAAAGCGGAGGAGGGCTCGCCGCTGGTCCTGGTTGAACGTGTTCACGACCCGCCAGAACATCTCGATTGTAGGTTCATGGTCGTCGAAAAGCCCGCCATACTGTGTATGCATGCGAAGATCGACAAGGTCAATTGGCGAGTTCACGCCGCCAAGAAGAATTTGCAACTCTTGCTGGTTGAACATCCTGCAACCGCATTTGTTGAATATACGCGTGGAGGAAAAGGCCGAAAGACACAACCTACCGCAACCATTTGGGATCGATCATCTCCGACAAGCCCTCGAAGAATGCGTCACTCTGACGCTTGATCTGCTTGTTCAGACGATAGTGAGAGACGAGATAAATGTACTGCAGCCGGTTCTCGCGAGTGACAGGCACTTGGTCACCGTTAGGGATAAGCGGGATCGTCTTAGCCACGCCGAACTCTATCGTCCAAACCGTCAGCAGAGGCGAAGGCCCAGTAATACGTTCGACGAACCTTCGGTGGTGACCGCAAATGTGAGTGATAGTTCTTCTGGATTGCCGGTGTAGTGCTTCAAGAAGATGAGACCTTGGTACAGCTCCGGATCGAGAGATGCGAGGTCGTCTAGGAAACTTTGTTTGCCCAACCACTGACAAGGAGCGTCAAATCAGCATGCCCATGTCAGAAAACTCGACCCATGCCCACCTTGGCCAAGAAGAACCCGGCGAATGCGACGTCGACAAGGATGCCCTCGTAGAGCGCTTGCCCAGTATGCGTCCGATAAAGCGATACCATGCCAAACTTCCCGCTGCGATGTCGAGGTCAGTACTTCAGCGATACGTCAGTGGACACAGGTGCTCACATTCCGTGGCATACGAGTGCGGATTTGGATACAACTCATTCTTCTTGTTCGCGAGCCAGAGACCGCGATCGGTGTCGAAGACCTCCTTGCACAGCTCGGTGAGGAACTCTTTGAAGACACCACCACCGTCAATGCCCGCCCTATACATGCAGCAACCCCGTTGAGCACGACATCAGACAAACAAAGTAAGGGATCCACGCACTCTTCTTGCCCAAACTGGTCGATAAACGTGATTGCAATCGGGCCCTTAAGGTCGACGTCGCCCAGGCGGTTGAACCCATCTTCTGCGATCCTTCCACGGCGCACAGTGACGCGCACGGGCGGGTTGTATCCCATGTGCCGACTACGCAGATTGTACCCGCGTGCAGCCGCGTCGTTGTGTACAAAGCCCGGAAAATGCTCACACGCACGTCGAACGGAATCGCAAAAGGGATGTTGTTGAGTACTCCAAGACGCGGCGACAGCTGCGCAATCTGCCGTTTCGACAGGTACCGCGGTGCGGTTCCGGTCGTTTCTTGTGACATTTGCGACTCTTCGTAGCTGGAAGAACGGAGTCAGAGAGATAAAAAAACCAGTTCTGGTCTCAGGTACGCACATTGCGGCATCTACAAAGGGGCCGATGTCAACCTGCGACGTCATGAGCCAGTGGTCTGGCGGTGTAAACGGGCGTCTCGAGCTGGCAGAACAGGAGTGAGTATCCTGGCCAAAACTGCGGACTGCAACTTACTCTCTCGCATGTATTGCCTGCAGAAGCTTTGTCATCCGTTCTCGTGCATTCTCCAAGGTCAAGTTAGGGATGCCAGGAATCGTGACTTCATTGACGTTCGTCTGGTCCTCGCGCCAGTACAACAAGAACACTATATTCAGCAGCTGTTTGCTGAACGATGTGATTTCGTCCAGCGTCAATGGGTTCCGCGCTGTGATCGTGGTTGTTGCGGTGTTAGACGCTAAAGTCGCGGACGACAGAGTGGTTGGAGATGACGAGAAGAACTCGTCGTCACCCATGGTGAGCAGTGCCTGGTTGTAGAGATCGACGAGGAAGAGCAGCGGAGGCCAGTGGGCGGCATGCGCGGGATCTGCGTGCACCGTGAGTAAGGGCTGGGAGCGAGCTATGATGACGCACCTGTCAAGGCAGTGACATTTCCTGCATTCCAAACGGATTGCGTCTGACATATCCACGATACACCTCCCTCACAAGCCCTCCTCCGCTCCATGCTACAACAGCCCCAGCTATCCGGTCTCGGCGGCTCGGCCAAATCGTCGACAGCGCCTGCAGCCACCCGACCAAGGCTTCCTTCGTCGCGTTGCTCGTATGCTTGTATGCGGCAGATACAAGTGAGTTCAGGTGACTCGGCGACGGGAGCGTCTGCAGCCGCGTGCGAGTCTTGCTGTCGAGGGCTGGTAGTGACCGCGAGACTGCGAATGTCGAGACGACCTCTACGCGGGTCCGCGACTCGTCTTCGCCTGATTCGTCGTCATCTTCTGCCCAGCCATTGTTCTGAACAGCATTACGCTCCGGAGGTTCGAGTGCATGGATTGGTAACGCCATCATAGTGTCCGTGGTCAGCCGGAGATAGGCTACCATCGCGGACGCAGGCAACGCGCCATAGCGTGGAGGAACAAATGCAGCGAGGTTGGCCAGAAGATTGACGCGTGCTTCGTCGGTAGTAAGTTGTGCAAGTATGTGTGGGATGGCGTCGACCGTAAGGTGTTGCAGAGGAATGCGTGGTGCCAGGAAGGTGAGAGAGTTGAGCGGGAGACGATTTGGAAGGAGTGGTATAGTCAGAACACTTGCAAAGAAATGCACAAGTGAGAGAGAAAATTGGGTTGACACAGGCTCTACGAGGGAAAAGGGCAGGATCGATAACGAAACCAAGTCGACAGACTTGGTGCTGATTTCGACTGAACAGGCTAGGAAACAGTTAGTCACAGCTACAGAGAATCTGGGGAAAACGCACAATGTTTTGTATTGCACGCGCCAGCAGGCTGTGATATCCGCTCTTTAGCAGGTGTGAAAGCAGCTCCAACTGCGCGCCTGAGACCTTGGAAGAAGACTGTGGGGTTAACAGGGTCTCGACCACTTTCAACTGCGATGCTGCAGATGGCGACCTAAGTACGAAGTCAGCAAAGCGGAGTGAATCGAAGTGCGCGCGCATACAGTGGGCTATCTGACACGGCCTGCAAGATGAGACCAGCGACCTTGCGCAAGGAAATCGTCCAGGATGGGTCAGACGCAGCCTCAATCAAGTGAGCTGCAGGCATCATTCGTTAGCAGAGTAATGGAGGACCAAGACACCTCTACTCACCTGCGTTATCCGCGAGCATCGCGTCTGCCCACCGCCCCAGCAGTGTCGTGTCCTTGCCCACGAGGACGAGACATCGAAGTCCAGTGATGTTCGTGACATTCTCCTCGAATGTCCGGCGAAGCTCGCTGCGAACGTGCTGGGCATGCTTGCGGCCGCGCCACCAGCTCTGGATACGCGTGGCGCTTTCTTGCCTCCTGCGCATATCGTTCCGCTGCATACGCCGTGCCTTCGCGTCTTGCAGAAGGGAGCTTTGGCTCGCAGTTGTGGTAAGTCCACCTAGGTTTATTTCGCGCCGTCGTTTTCCGGGGCCATCGCCAAAGAGGGGGAAGTCCATCGTGAGTGCGAGGTTGAGTACACGGTGTATGTGTCGAACTGCGAAGTTGTCTCTAGGTTTGGTAGAAAGCAAGAGCGGCAGAGACAAAGATTAGAATACCAAGGTGTGATGAATGAGATGCAGAGGAACGAGCGGTGTTGAGGAGATGAGCGTCGCGGAAGACGTGCAGAACGACGTCGAGGCCGTTTGCGTCAGCTTACGCGGCGTAAGCGCGAATTTGTCAGCACTAATTATCGACGCGGCAAAGCCCGCGCGTCCTTTCCGGGATCCCCACCTCGACTCGCTACACCGTTCACCATTTCCTTTTTTGCGCCATGCAATACCACAACAACAGGCCTCTCTCACCATAACATAGTCTGAAGTCAACCCGCAATTCTTCTGGAAAACTCATCCATCCAGCCTATGCGGACCTATCGCGACAGGGATAGTTGCAGGAGCCGTCGATACGCAATCCGGCTGCTGTGCAGCAATGGACCACCTACCAAGAGTCGTGGCTGCTGCATGCCCATCCCGTCAATTCGCGGCGCTCGCCACTGGGCGGGCGTGCCCTTACTTTCGGGCTTCGGCACCCGTCGAAGTGCTACAGCGGTTGCGTGGTGGCTCGATGGACGCCGATACGACTGCGAGAGTTGGTGGATAGGTCCGCAGTGCGTCTCGTCTCTGCTTCATCTTTGCCAGCATCCGTGGTGCCTACCTGCTGCGGCTCAGCTCCATCTGCTGCAGCTCGCCATGCGACTGATTTCTGGCCCTTCTCTGTCGCCCTCAATGCTCCATGTGCTAGCGTTATGACCCCAGCGTCATTTGCGCCGGACCTCCTGTCTCGTCGCCTTCTCCGCAGTCCCTCAGACGCTAGATGGGTGCCCTGACCAATTGGAGTACATGCAAGATGGTCAACTGCACTTGAAGTCGTGTGCACAAGTCGTGAGCTCTGACTACCTCCGCTATATTCACGTCCGCTCTGACCTCCGTGTCACTCAGGGAATGGCGTCCAGACCCCCATATCGCTGTCGCCATGACATCTGTATTACGTGCTGCTGTCTCGTCGCTTGCAATTCGGGCAACCCTGTCATCCTGCTCGAAGTTGAAATGAAGGTGCTACCCTCAAAAATATTAAGGTCTGCTCTCGCTGGGCTTCGCATCGATATTTGCAAGAACGCCTTGCACGATCAGCTCCCGCGACCGGAAGCACCATGCCCATCTTCTGGCTGCGCGTGGTGATGCTCCAGAGAATCTGTCACCTGTATGGTTTACATTTGACACAGGATCTAGCACATCAACCCATCACCGCTATTTTCTCACCCGCGGTTGCCGGTGAACGCTCAACACGTTGATCTAGTCATAGCTCTCGAAGCAGCTGACCTGGAAGGTTCCTTCTGGCGTGAACCATGAATTCTTCGGTGTGCGGACTTCCCGCGGCCTATTCTTGACCTCTTTGCTGGACGCCGCCGCTCACTGCAATCAATGCTCGCAGCGGTTGTCGCCATGCTTTGGGTGTCTCAGGGGGGACTTGCAGACAGACATCTCGAGGCACCCGCGATTGCGACCACAAGCTGCGGCGCCGACGCTGCAAGAGACGTCCGGGGTCTAGAACTCCGGAACCTTCCGCGCGCACGATCGCTCCCGTTCTGGGGGCCACGCACCAAATGAGGTAACCGCGCTCCGTTTGGCGACGTCACTGCCACTCCCCGTGCACTCGTGCAGGCGCCGAGGGGTGATCGCGGGCGAACACGTATAAAACGGTCTGGGGTCAGCCATTTATTCGTCCCGCTCCCTCTCGACGACCGTTCATTTCACCAGCTCGTCTCTACGCCGCCTAGACACCATGTTCAACATGAAGTCCCTCGCTGTCCTCGCCGCCGTCGCGGTCGCAGCTCATGCCCAGCAGTCGTCGTCTATCCCCACCCCCGACAGCTGCATCACCAACTGCATCACCCAGGCTGCCTCGGCCAACGGCTGCACGAACATGTGAGTCTGCACCTTTTCCATGTGCATTCAGCATTCTCATGGCTGTCTCCGTCAGCTCCGACTTTAGCTGCCTGTGCACGAACACTGCGTTCCAGCAGGCTGCTGCCTCGTGCCTGCAGAGCAACTGCTCCGCGCAGGACGTTACTGCCGCTCTCGCGCTTCAGCAGCAGGAGTGCGCTGCCGTCAGTGGTACGTGTCATGCGTTTTCGTCGCGCGGACTGGGTCAGCTGACACAGTTCCACCAGCATCATCTGGCGCTAGCGGCGCGACTTCCTCGACGCCTTCTGCCACGTCCACGCCGGCGTCTGTATCTTCTGCCGCGTCCTCCGTCGCGTCCTCGCTCTCGAGCGCGGCCTCCTCCGCCGGCTCGTCGCTCTCCTCCGCAGCTTCCAGCGCGTCGAGCAGCCTCTCCGGCGCCCTCTCATCGGCGACCAACCCCTCCAGCAGCGGCTCGGGTTCTTCCACGTCCGACACCGGCGCCCCGTCCAATACCGGAAACGCTGCCGGTGCGGTCGCCGTCGACTGGAACACGGTTGCTGGTATGGGCGCTGCCCTCGTTGGCGTCGTCGCTGGTGCTGGCCTCGTCCTCTAGATTGTGTAGAGTTTGCACTTTGCAGGGATGGACTTCTGTTTGGACTTCTATTATGGATATTACGCATACATGTTCCCCTCGCGAAAAGTAGCCTTACTGCCGCTAGCTGCCGCCTCCCCGAGGATCATGGCAAGGTATCCTGTCATGTATTCTACCCATTCAATGTTGTAATCTTTCCCGACTGCTCGCGTGATTTCGCAAGAGTACCCTTCTGAACTTCGGAGGTCTAGATGGGATACGGCTCAGGGTTCGTGAATAGCGGTGGCTCGCCGTGCTGCGTGTCGTGCGACGACACTGACGTAGAGATCCTCAAAGCACAATGATCAAACGTTGTTTGCGGTCCTTGCTCGCCATCTAGCCGACTGCATGATTCTGACTTGTGCCTGTGATATTTTACACTACGGATATTGTACACTGTACCGCAACATTTCGTAGTTTGCTAGGCTGGAGTTGCGCGTCGACGCGAACGCGTCCCGGTGCACGCTCTGTGGAGCCACGGGATCGCGTGCAGCGTGAAGTGTTTCACCGCCGTCGTCGCTTGGGTGCGCAGCCGACAGGCACTCGACAGCGAGCCACTCACATGTTGACCACAGACCACGTCCTGCCTCACGCTTTGAGAAAGGTCCCGTGTTGCCTCTAGACTCCTACGGGGCAGCGGTGCCCGCCCTGCCAACGACGGGCTCGCTCGCCGCGACATCGTCGGCCGTACGCTGCCGCCCTGCGCCGGGCCCTCCTTCGGGTGAGGGCCCTCGCTTCGCTTTGGCCGTGCTGCACCTGGGGCACGACGAGCGCGAAGCGGGTGCCATGTCCACATGCAGCACCCCGCCGCTAACATACGCATCCCCGACGAGCATTGCGCAAGCGGACGCACCACATGCACGCCGCGGTCAACTGACCTAGCAGCCCCCGTCTCCTAATTTCGCGCACGCCGCCTTCTACGCTGCATGGTCAGGCCCAATTCGGTCCGCCTCCCGCGACTCCGTCTCGGATGTGGTGCACTGCCCGCTCGGGACGGGCGGCGGTTGAGGTGCGGAGAGGAGCCTGCGAGAGCAGTCGACGCCAAGGCGACGCTGTGCACATGGCAAGATGGTCAGTTGTCGACGCCGCTGTTGGGAGGGATGCAACGCGCGGGGATGCCTCGCCGTCGGTGGGCGAAGGGGCAGCGCAGGGTCACGGGACGTATATAGCGAGGACGCTCGCACGGTTTGCCTGTTTCGCAGCTACGACCTTTTTCTCGCGATCCTCGACGTGCACTCGCTCGCCCTCGTTCGGCCCCTTCTGCCTGAGCTAGCCCCGACGCCGCTTCTGGAACCAGACGAGGTCACGCAGCCATCAGCAGGCCCTCGACGAGCGCACGCCGCTGTTTTTAGCTCTTGCCTCCACACTCGTTTTCTCCCCCGTCCTCTCACAGCGAGGCCCACTGTCCTTTCCCTTTGTCTTCCCCCTACTCCTCAACTCGACTTTCCAGCTTTTGATTCCCAGCCGAGTCCGAGAACAAACCCCCTCCGGAACCTTAAAGTCAAACCCGAGACAAGATGTTCAACAAGTGCGCCCTCTTTGCCGCCCTCGGCGCCGCGATGCTCGCCGCCGCCAGTCCCATTGACACCAGCGCCGTGCCGACGTGCGTGAACGCTTGCGCTTCGAGTGCTGGTGCGAGCTCAGGCTGCTCTGGCTTGTGAGTTGCTTCTCTGCTGCTCTGACACTGATTCTCCGCCTGGGAAGATGGGGGCTGATTGTCGACTTGCAGAGACATCAACTGCATTTGCGCCAGCACGGCGTTCCACGATGCGTTTGCGAGCTGCCTCGAGTCTTCATGCGACGCGAGCGATGCTGCTGCAGGCTCTGCGTTCTTCAACGATGCTTGCTCTGCCAGTTGTGAGTAATCCTATTCCCAATTTTGTTTCTTCATCGAAGAAGCCGTGAGATCTATACGGGCGGTCTTGATTGACCGGTACCGGCGGTCAAACGACCTGAACGCACGCATATATGCAGCGGTTTCATACCTGCTATATGCGTGTCATGGTTACGTTGTTCACGCAGCGTCCACCGGTGTCTGTTCGCTGTCCTGTGCCTCAGAAGTCGTCGTATCACTGCAGCATCTTGTCACCATCATAGCCGGGCATAGCGGCGGCATACGCTGCCCGATATCGACAACAGCAGAGAGCGACCAGTCGCAGCTGGGGCGTAGCGGAGTACGGCAATGCCACACAAGCCCCAGTTCCTCGGCTACGAACATTCATCTACGCGTGTTGGGTCCCAGTTCTAATGAGTATCTCTTTCCAGCGTTCCCGTCTCAGGTCCGCGTCGCTCGCCAGGATCTGACAGACCTCTCTGCAGCGTCTAGCGTATCTAGCAGCCCACCTGCAGCATCTTCTGCTACCACGGTCACGTCTGAGCTCCCGTCTTCACCTGGTATGTTCAGATGCGTTGGGTACGAACGTGTGCTGACCTCGCACTGCAGGTGGAGCGACCAGTGTAAGCGAGTCCACTACCTCGCCTCACCTCACGATCTCGTCCGGGACGACCATCATCATCTCAGCGACTCAGTCTTCTACGGTCAACAGCTCCGCGCTTGGCGCCACGTCCAGCTCGGCCTCGGGCCCGCATTCGTCGAGCGCAACGACCCCGCCGACGGTCATTAGCACCAACTCGGCCGGAAGCGTCGTGACCACGATTGTTACGCAGTCCACGAGCGCGGTGCTTCAGTCTTCGAGCAGCCTCTCCAGCAGCACGCCCCCGGCCCCCGTCTCAGGCAGCCACCCTCCGGGCGGAATCACTGTCCCACCGGCGTCCTTGGGCGCGCCGACCTCGACCCCGAACGACCTCCCGTCAATCACGGTCCCGGTGCCTTCGCTCCCCAGCAACAGCCCGACCAATACCGCGAACGCGGCGTCCCGTACGGGTACGCACGGACTTGTCGGCGCTGCCGCCGCCGGTCTCTTGGCTTTCCTCGCCTTCTAAACAGCTTCACTACACCCCTTATTTATTGTCGATAAGAACAGTCTCGCCAGGTCCTTCCCAACCACTTGTTTTGCTGTTTGGTTCGTGGCGAGCGGCGGCGACACGCCCTTGCCTCTTGTTCCCGTTGGCTTCGGGCACTGTCGGGAATTGCGCCTATCGCCCTCTGTTGTTTTGGCTAGTGATCTGTTCGTTCCTCTTCCTGTTGTTGTAGCCTTTTACCCTTTGTCGTATCCCCTGCACACTCTCCCTCGGACACCGTTCCCTCGATCACGATATTCTTTGTGTGCAATATACCCTCTATTGTGAGAGCATCAGCGTGGTGCGAATGCCACTTTACATGTGAAAGCCCGTATTGTCGAAGAGCTGGTATTGTAGGTGTGAATTCAGGTGTGAATTGCTTAAGATTGGGCCCGAAAGGGCAGGTCCACTGTTTTCGAAATTTGTTCCAAGATACTCTGCCGCCCATGCACCTGCACCCGCTTGTGTTGCATCTCGTTCACGGAGATTGAGCGAGAAGGCCATGACAAGCGGTACATGGGCGTAGAACCTACTGCAGCGATCCAGCGCGGTACGCACGAGGAGTCGGGCATGGGCTCGGGCTCGAGCGCAGGTGCTCTCTGCGATGGCGTCGGCTGCGGGAGAGAGTGGGACGGACGTCATGTTTGCTTTCGCTTCCGCTGCTGAGCTTGACGTTGTTCCCGAGACTGCCGATTCGTGTGAGACCTTTCGTGGGGAGTCAAAGGGTCGTTGGAGATGAGGGCTTGAGCGACGCTGCGACAGGCCTTGTCCGCAGGAGACTGGCATGGCGCACAGCGAGGCAGAGAGGCAGCAGCGAACACGGATGGGGGCTGCAGGGACGTCGGGGATTGGCCGTGGGCGCGAGGTGGTTAGGAGAGAGTGGAGCCGTATTTGGATAGATGACTTGTGCTGACGAGCGTGCCGCGGCCGTCAATCAATTGCACATCTGGGAACGAGCATCCGGTCGTCGGCGACGTTGGCGACGATGAACAGAGGGTTACGGCGGGTGTGCTTTGGCCTGTGCGAGGCGAGGGCGCTGGGTGCAAAGCGATGAGGGGTGGCGTGGGTGGCGCGGTGGGTGGCAGCGAGTCGCGACTCGCCTTCGAGTTCGAGGACTCGTCGCGGAATCAGTTCCGGGCGCTTGCAAACCTTCGAGCGACCCCGCCGCTGCCGCCGGGCTGCGAGGCGTGACGTTACCCACTATATCGCTAGCGTGACGATGGTCACGCTGCCTGCGCTCGCCGTCTGAGCAAGCGTCCCGTCCCTTGTTCTCCTCCATCCCCCCGCTCCGTCTTCCTCTTCACCGCGGGCACCGTCCCAGCCCCGTTCTCTGTCGCCCACGACCGCACCCTCACGACGTGCTGCTGCTCCGCCATCGGCGCACAACGCCCCCGACGAGGACGACACCTTACGAACGCCCCCCTCCGGCTGTGCCCTCTCTTGTTCTGGCGACACCGCCGCCCCGCGTGCGTCCCGCGCGTCTTCCTGCGTCCCAAACCCTGTCTGTCTGTTTCGCTGCACCACTGGCGTGCACGCCATCTCGTCCGCCACTGCCTCTGGGGTCGGTCCTGACGCTAGGTTCCCGCCGCCATGGGCAACTGTGTATCGACTGTAGACCGCGAAGCCGCGGCTCGCTCGCAGCAGATTGACAAGCAGATTGAGGAGGACTCACGCAAGTTCAAGAAGGAGTGCAAGATCTTGCTACTGGGTGAGTGTCCCCTCTATCTCGCACTGCAGGGAGGGAGGGAGAGCACAAAGAGGGACGGACCATACCGCTTGCGGCGATGCGTCTATGAAGTCACTGGCGTCGCTCCCTGTCTGTTTATGTGCCGGGACCACTGGTTCCAGCGGGACGGGGTGCGGACGTAGGTCACTGCATTGGCGACCGCGCTCGAGAGGTGGGCACACGGTCGCCTATGTGTTACTCTGCATGTCTCGGCTTCACGCCGTTCTCTCCGGTACATCATGAAAGTCTGTAGTTGTCGAAGGGGGTCGACCTCTCCTAGGCGTCCGCTGCATATACCCGCCACATCCGTTGCACACCGCGCCTTAGCGGTCTTTTCAAGTCTCTACGCCCACTGTGCCATCGCACACTCCGTTGCCAACCTCCCTGTCGCTCAGCGCACCCCGGCATGGGTCCCTTTGTTGGGACATCAAGCCTGGCGCACGGCAGCGGTTGCGTTACCTTATATCTGATGGAATGCGGGGGACCCGGCCAGCCCGCCCGCGTGGTGCGCGAGCGTCCCGACGGTCTGTCCTCTCCTCGAGTTCCCTGCCCTCCTGTATGACCGCTATGTGCGCGAGATGTCATACTCATCATTCTTGCAGGCTCCGGCGAGTCTGGAAAGTCGACAATCGTCAAGCAGATGAAGATTATTCATCAGAATGGCTACACACGTGAAGAACTCCTCACGTTTCGGCCAACGATCTACAAGAACTTGCTCGAATCGGCACATCACATCTTGCTTGCCATGCGCAAAATCGGTGTGGACTGCGTGAACCCGCAGAATCGAGTATGTTACACCGTCTTGTTCGTTGCGCCGAACTGACGATTGGCTTAGGCAAACGCGGACCGCATCATGGACTACGAGGTCATGCCGTCACCAACATTCTATTTCTCCGAAGAGATGGCGCAGGCGATCTACGACCTCTGGAAGGACCCGATAATACCGACCATTATGGATCATAGCAGCGAGTTTTATCTCATGGACAGCGCATCTTAGTAAGTTCATGAAATGACCTTGGGAGACTCGCCTGACAAGGTTCGCTGCGCCGCGCAGCTTCTTCACGGAAGCGCTCCGGATAGGTACACCTGATTACGTGCCGACCGAGACCGACGTGCTGCGATGTCGAGCGAAAAGCACAGGCATCACCGAGACACGCTTTAGCCTGGGCCCGCTCTCGTGCGTAAACAAGTTTAATTCACTTACATGCAGTCTCCCTTATGACTTGGTCCAGAATACACATGTTCGATGTGGGCGGTCAGCGGTCAGAACGAAAGAAGTGGATACATTGCTTCGAGAGTGTGACATCGATAATCTTCTGCACCGCGCTCTCCGAGTATGATCAAGTGCTCTTGGAAGCGAGGAATCAGGTGCGTTACAGACCCTTGGTCTCCATCGTGTAGTGCTCATGTCCCGCAGAACCGCATGGCCGAGTCGCTAGTGCTCTTCGACTCGGTGATCAACTCCCGGTGGTTCCTGCGCACCTCGATCATCTTGTTCCTGAACAAGATCGACGTCTTCAAGAACAAGCTGCCAAAGGTCCGCCGCGAGCCAGCTTCTGATTAGCGCATATACTCACATCTATGCAGGTCCCGCTCGAGAGGTACTTCCCGGAATACACCGGCGGCGCCGACATCAACAAGGCGGCAAAGTATATTCTCTGGCGGTTCATGCAGGCGAACCGCGCGCGACTAAGCGTCTACCCTCAGTGAGTAGCCTCGCCGCCTGTTAACAGCCTCCCAGGGTGCTGACGGCTTGCAGCCTCACGCAAGCAACAGACACGAGCAATATTCGATTAGTCTTCGCGGCGGTGAAGGAGACTATACTACAAAACGCGCTGAAGGATTCGGGATACTATAGCCAAGGCTCACAGTTTTGCTTGATTTAGGGGACTTTCAACGGGTACGTCACTTGCCGTGCGGCCGGGAACGATGGTACTCATCTTTGAAATCAGATTTTTCTCTTGTTTGTATGCTGCATCGTCCGCCATCTCACACATCTCGCATTGGTATCATACATCGACCTTGCTCTCGTCACGTTGTCCATTATCCCTCCACTTCCTCGACGTATCTCAGCGGCTCGCGCCACCGCCCGCTCCCGCTATCTATCACCACGACATACCGGACCGACTACCCGACGAATAGGAGCGTCGTCGTGGTCACCGACGCACGATTCGGTCATCGCGTGTCACGCGCCGTGCATGTCCCCTACCGCGACGGCCCTCCGAGCGCACTCCGAGACCGCGCTGACGACATCCCATCCCGTCTCCGCGGAGCACGGCGCCGGCGCCGGCCATCTCGTCCCCCGTCCTTGCCGTTCCATCTGCATAGCATTGCCGCCTTTCTCCATCGCTCGCTGGCGCCTGCACACGTTCTATATTATATCTGCTGCCTATGCCCCCCGGTCCTGGATGCTCACTTTCTTGCTCGCCTTCTGCTCCCTGTGTCGCCATCCTCCACCTCCTTCGCGCGGCGCAGTGGTGCCGCTCCTTTGTCTGCTTCGTGCTGTCTGCCCACTTACCGTATACTCCGGCCTCATTCCTTTCTATCCCTCTCTATTCCTTGCGTTGCCGTGTCCACCCATGCACCCTTCCTTATTTCTGTTTCCTCCATCCGTCTGTCTAGTATTCCGGACTAGTATCTGGGGTTGTAACTCTACATTAGAATTTTAGCAATTGATTGTGTGGAAGGGTCATCTGAGTCAGTTACAGCTGGTTTGGGAAATGCAGTGTCTTGCATTCATTTCAGTCTCATACAAGAACTCGAAAGGCGCTCGTTGGGTGCGGGTCTTGCTCGGAGAGTGCAGGTAGGGTGCAGAGGCGAAAATAGCAAAGACAGTATAGTATATTCTATGCTCCTATAGAGCTTCCAAAAATAAGAGTCATGTCAGGTACCCATAAACAGTAAGCCATGCCTGAATGGCAGCATATACCCATAGTCAGTGTAAGCAAGTAAGGCAAGGTAACAGACCTGGAGTTGCATACCACGATCATGACTTGGTTGAACTTGTCGTCTTCATTGCTCTTGGAGACAGGCTTTGCAGGCACCAGTATGTCCAGCAGCTGCTCGCATTCTTGCTCACATTTGTGCAAAGCATACCACACCACTTCACGAAGCCAACATCAGGGAAAACCCCCCATGGTAATTGTGAGTAATAGAAAGTTATGCACCTACTACAGGCTAACGTGCCGATATGGGCAGCAGAACCACCTCGTTCCAATAGCAGGTTACAGGTGCTCGAATAGAATCATGTTTTATCTGGCTGCAGTATATATTTCATAGGTCAGGAGATTACAAACAGACCTCTGCTGGTTCAATCACATTATTACACATTATTACAAGCCTTTAACCGACGGATTGAGGTCAGTTTGGGCAAGACCAACTTAGGGTTAGGACTTAGTACCACGAAGCTCAGTTGCGTGCTTGAACTGCAGGTAATGTGGGGTAACAGCCTTTAATCCAGTTACTGCCACATCTACACTTCCACAAAGACCATCAATGATGCTGAGTTCAACAGTTGTCGCAGAGCTAGAGCTCTGTCGCGGAGCAAGGGCTCAACGCAGCACGAGGGAGGGCGAATGGGGAGGTCGACGACGAGGCGCTGTGGAGCGGGTCACGCGGCGACGAACAAACTTACGCAGCTGTCCGTATTGACCAAGGTATATTAGTGGTGTATACTACAATACAAGCAACGGGCTTACCTGTCCGTATTGACCAAGAGGTCGAGATGACGGACAGAAGCAAGGAGTGCTACTCTTATATACTACAGGAGTTCAGGGCAGGCTGTACGATTACATAAGCTGATGGGCAGTGCTCAGCATAGCCGACGAGGCTGCGACGCGGGCTGCGCGGCGAGGCTGTGCTGGGGCTATGTCACGAGGCTGTGTCAGCTGGCAGTGTCTCGAGGCTGCGTCGGGCCGAGGCTGTGTCATCAGGCTGATCAGCTCGGCGTGTCTCGGCGAGGGGAGTCATCAGGATGACAGTGCCTCCTCGGCGATCCGGGAAACCGGTTGCAAGGCAGACCAATGATCCGGGCAGTGTCTGAGCGCGCAGCAGGATGCGCTGGCGTCTAGGGGTGATGCGCCATCAGGGCGCTGGCGCTGAGTGGCCAGGCGCTGAGCGTGGGCGGCTAGAACTCCAGCCGGCACGAGGGCTGCTCGCCCGTTGGATTAATCGAGGAAAATGGCCAGAAATCGGCCAAAAATAGGGCGACACCGTCACATCCGTGACATTACCCCCCTCCTCAACCCGAGCGTCCTCGCGAGGTCGTTAGAGGTGACGCCCCTCCTCCCAATCGAGATCGGCCTTAGCGCGATCAGAGGCAGAAAGGTGGGCGACGTCAACTTCGGTGACGAACGGGCGAAAGGAGGCGGCTAGAGCTTCGAAGGCAGTGGCAGCGAGCTTGCGAGGCGCTTCCGGATTTTCGCGATGGAACTTGTTGACCAGAGCTTTGGCGTGCTTGAGGTTGTCTGCCTTTTCCCACGTATCGCCAGCTTGGCCGTAGCCTTTCCAGCGAACCTTGTACTGTAGTTGGCAGCGATATATACGGCTGTCAAGGGTTTAGGGGTTATGAGGGCCTCTAGGATGCACTAGGATGCACCTCAAGCACTGCTACCTGCAGCCAAGCGCCCAATTCTGGTGCTAGGCGCCTAGCCCCTTGGCAGTAGACCGTTCACTGGCACAGTGCATTCTAGCAAGGATTTCAGCTGCAAAGTGTTGCAGCACGCTTGCTTGCATGCTCAAGGCCTTGGCTAGCCACGGCCATTTATTATACTGGTTTTTTACTGGTACCTTAGGGCTTAGGTCACCCTCCAGGCTTTGACTTTTATTTTTGCGAAATAACGAGGGGTATCCCCGACACATTCCAACCTATGGTAAATTATGGAACGTGAAAATCCATGAATCGGGATCGGTTATGTATGCTGCAAGCATGAGATCAAACTTATAAAAAATGACTGAATCTCCGATGGCTGCTCGAGCAGCGATCGGAAACGGTCCAGTCATGGCAGGTAACACTGCGTAAAACCAGTGTTACTGTCCGATCACTGCTCGAACAGCGATCGGGTGGCGACAGCTGATGAGATTGGTAGGACCACCCGATTGCTGTTCGAGCAGCGATCAGGAAGCACCGACAATCGAAGGCAGCAAAGGGAGCGAGTATACCCATGAGCCCCGATCGCTGCTCGAGGAGTGATCGGAGTGAGGGCTTCATTGCACAGAAGGCACTTCGATCACTCCCAATAGCAGGCAAAGTGACAACAACTTGTCATATGCAAGCCACAACAGTCTGCATATCATGACATGCTGGTTTTCAAGTTACCAGTCCCTGAATCATGTAACCACAAACAGAGATCGTGAATAAATGTCAGAAGTGTTTATGCCTCGAATAAATCGCCCTCAGTTCAGGATAGATGTTGGGTTCAGAATGGGTTAGAGGTTCAGAGGGTTCAAAGAGGAGTTGACGAAAAGGCATTTGTGCCACGACCAATTTTACAAATGTTTGTGTCGGTCACATAGTAGAGATCATACTATCTGGGATGTCAGAAATTGCGTATGTCTGCCACAAACATATTTAAAAAAACAAATGCAAAGGCGGGAATGTCCATTCCACCGCCATCAGCTGGTCGATCTATCTGCAAACAGGTGCATACAACATGTGATCAAATTCTTATCAGTAGCGATCTCGCGCAAGGGCAGTGCTGAGCGACTTGAAAGACCACCACCACCACCACCCCCTCATCATAATGTCCACAAACGCTCCATCTCGTGCCGTGACCGAAGAGGTCGACGATGGCGAGCGTGCCTCATCTCATGTAAGTAAGGTTTTCGCTGAAGTGAAGAGGGTACTGATGAAGAGTTTGGCAGGATCGACGTGGGAGGATGCTCCGCGAGGTAGAATACGCGGTTGAGCGATATTGGGACTTCGATGGTTTGTCTGGGGAGAAGTACCACGAACGAGATCGGGACAACTTCGAGGGGGATTTCGCAGAGTACGCTCGGCAAAACGATGATGCCCGGGACGTCAAGAGGGCCAGGTTCGTGCGCATACTCACCAGCGCGCGGTCGATTGCTGGCCAAATCCTGAGGATGAACCTGGATATCAACCGAATGACTTCCGGCGACCCGGCATGGACCGCCCTCCGCGATTTCGCGGTGAGTTGATGGACGATCATGATGCATAGTGCGACAGCGAGCTCACTGTTGAACCCAGCCGGAGTGTATCCAGAAATACGGAGAGACTGCGTGGGAAAGTGCCATGCATCACCTCGTGTGGAGTCATGGTCTGCGGATGCTTTTGATGTTCAACGGCGAGTTCAAGTATGAGTGGTCCGGTGACTACGCGCTCCCGTTTGAGGACTCAATCCACCAGGAGCTCTCTCAGATCGAAAGGTGCATCTGCGTCTATGAATAACTCATTGCTATGTGCGTTATCTGCTGTACAAATCGGTTTCAAATGTATCCAGTCTATCCCGAGGAAGAGAAATAATTTGTGTGATTTATGGTGGGCTTTGAGATAAGGTCACATTCATATAAACTGCTTGTATTCTAACATCGACAATGAAAGGCGACTTGTTGTCTTCCAGCAGTCACATTTGCATACTACTGACACTGATTCACCATCTCTGTTTGTTGTTACATAACTGAGGCACCCGTAACTTGAAACCTAGCATGTCGTAATATGAAGACTGTTGTGGCTTGCGTGTGATAAGTGGTTGTTACTGTGCCTGCTATGGGGAGCGATCAAAGTGCCTTCTGCACAATGAATGCCTCTCTCCGATCGCTGCTCGAGCAGCGATCGGGGCCCATGGGTATGCTGCCTCTCTCCAATGCCCTCAATTGTTGGTGGTTCCCCGACCGCTGCTCGAACAGCGATCGGGTGACCTTACCAACCTCATTATCTGTTGTCACCCGATCGCTGCTCGATCAGCAATCGGATGGCCACACTGGTTCTATTCGTTGTCACCTCTCATCTCGATGCTGAGGTCTTTCGTGCTGAGCCAAACCTGATCGCCGACTTTGAAGGAGTGGGCGCGTTTCTTCGCGGCCTCGTACTCTTCTTTCATGCGGGCTTTGGCTAGGCGCAGGGCAGCTTCGGCCTCTTTGCGAACGTGAGCCATGCGGTCTAGGCGCTCATCGAGAGCGGGAACCTTGGTGTGTTTGCCGGCCGGGATCATGAAGTCCGGTATATAGCCGTAGACAATCTCGAAAGGTGTGCGCTCGGTAGCACTAGACACGTGCGAATTCAGGGTGAACTCGGCCATCGGGAGCCAATCGACCCAGTCGTCTTGGCGCTGGGAGACGAAGAGACGCAGGAATTTCTCGACTTCCTGGTTCTTGCGCTCGACCTTGCCGTTGCCTTCTGGGTGATACGCTGTGGTGAGACCAGTAGCAATGCCGAGGCGCTTGTACAGCGCTCGCATGTACTGAGCGGCAAACTGGGGTCCGCGATCGGAGAAGATCTTGCGCGGGAGGCCGTGGAGGCGGAAGATGTCCGTGTAGTGGACGTCGCCCATGCCGGCCGCGGTGATCGTCGAGTCGACCGGAACAAGGTGGCACTGATCCGAGTAGTGGTCTACGTAGACCGCGATTGAGTCCTTCTTGGTCTTGGCGTCACGCGGGAGCTGTGTGATGAGATCCACGCCGACGTGTTCCCAGGGCCCTGAAGGGACATCGTGGGGCTGTAGAGTGGCTTTCGGATGCGGGGCGGACTTGTACCGTTGACATTGATCACAGCCGAGCACGTAGCGGCTAACGTCGGCGGAGATGCGCGGCCACCAATAGTACCGGGAGACCAATTCGAGGGTGGTGTGTTTCCCAGGGTGTCCGGCGGTCGGCGCATCGTGGCAAGACTTGATGACGTCGTTGCGCAGCGCGGCACTGTTCGGGACATAGACTTTCCCGTGATAGTATAGAAGGCCGTTGTCTTCTTCCCATTCGAGAACACCGTTGCGCAGCTTGTGGGGCCCCTTGGTCCGGAGAACCTGCAGAGCGTCTGCGACTTCCTTTTCCTTCTCGGAGCAGTCGCGAATGCGCCTCTCGAGGGGGGAGGGGTTTGCGAAAGCTACCGTGGCGGCTATCTTAAACAGCTCTGGCTTCAATACTATCTGCGAGCGGTTGTCCTCTTCGTCAGAGACATGCAGCGAGGAAGGCCGGGAGAGCGGGTCGGCGAGGAGATGTGTCTTGCCGGGGTGGTGGATGATGCGGAAGTCGTACTCGGCGAGGTAGGAAGCCCATCGGGCTTGACGCCGTGTGAGATTCTGCGCAGTCTTCCAGTACTGAAGGTTCTGGTGATCGGTCCAGATCTCAAAAGGCTCCGGGAGACTTTCGAGGAACTGGCGCCAGTCCTTGAGAGCTTCGATGATTGCAAGCATCTCACGGTCCCAGATCTCGTAGTTCCGCTCGGCGGGGCTCATGGTTTGCGAGCGATACGCGATTGGATGCCAGAGACCATCTTCAGGGTTGCGTTGGGCTATGACTCCTCCGGTGGCGTAGCCAGAAGCATCGGTCTCGACGCGAGTTGGCCGATCAATGCTCCACATGGCGAGCACGGGCTGAGTCGTGAAAGCGCGCTTGAGCGTCTCGAAGGCTTCTGCCTGTGCGGGACCCCAATTAAACGGAGTATCCTTCTTCATCAGATCGTGCAACGGACGGCAGATCTTTGAGAAGTCTTTGATGAAACGGCGATAGAAGTTGGCGAACCCGACAAAGCCTCGTACGTCTTTGAGGTTCTTCGGGGTCGGCCACTCGGCTACTGCCTTAACCTTGCCGGGGTCCATGCCGACTTGTCCTTCGCTGATGAGGAGCCCAAGATACTCGATCTCTGAGCGCTCGAACTCGCACTTCTCGGGCCGAAGGTACAGATCGTACTTGGCGAGGCGCGCCAGGACCTCGTGAACAATCTTCTGATGCGAAGCGAGATCGTTCGACCAGATGAGGATGTCGTCGAGGTAGACTGCGACCTTGCTTTCGGCGATGAGGTCGGCGAAGATGTGATTCATGAGGGCCTGGAATGTGGCAGGGCTGTTGCACAGACCGAAGTACATGACTCTGGGCTCGAAGAGGCCGCGGTTGGTGACGAAGGCGGCTTTCCACTCGTCACCTTCCTTAATCCGGACGTTGTTGTAGCCCCAACGGACGTCGAACTTGGTGAAGATCTTAGCGCCCTGGAGTTTTTTGGGTTTAGGGTTTAGGGTTTGGGGGGCGCGAGACGCGAGCGTAGCGAGCGGCGAGCGCGGAATGCTTCACAGGAAAACCGAAGGCAGCCGACACTGTTGTGTCGCGCTGAGCTTTCGTCGTGAAGACTCATCAGCGGTTTCCTACTGGGATATATACCCCTTGCAACCGCCAGGCCCGAAGGGACTGGCGGGCCGACGAGAGGCGAAATGTCGCTCGTCGGCTGTAATGCGATTGGTGCGGAGAAAAGTCTCCCCGAGGTCGGGAGCAACGAATCCCCTTAAGGGACTCTTTCTCGGCAAAAGTACGAAGGTTTTGTATGTACAGATCATGCGGAAGGGGCCAACAACACCCCAACGAGCAGCGGACTACCGAAAAGTCACCTTTCGAAGTCTCGAGATCTCGATCTGATCGGATCAACGCCACAAAGTGCCCGGACGAAGTCCGGCACGCAGCCACCCCGGCGAAAGTCTCCCGAACCTAGCGGAGTCAGTTCGGAGCCGACCCGGATTCGGGCCGGTTATTAACATGCGCATCGAATCCAGAGTTAACCGCAGCCCTGGGTCGAAGATCACATGATCACAAACGCTATTAGCAGCCACGAGACGGACACGTGGGACACGTGCGCGGCCATCATGGCAATCACCGAAGCGCCCACGCCACGAAGGCGGGCGCTCACTGCATCCATTAAATAATGACGCTGTACAACAAAATACTCTATAACTGCTGGCTGTACCGTTCAACGGGTACAACTCCGCTCCAGGGGGTTTAGGCCTGTGAGGGAGACGCTAATGAATATTTAGGCTTAGGGCTTAGGCTAGGGGTTTTGGGTTTGAACCAAAGTGTATGCCGCTAAGTAAATATCCTCTGACCATTACGGCCAGCAGTTATCGAATCGCATTACTGCCATTCGTCCACGTGCATGTGTTGAACAGAGTCACTGTTCAATGCTGCTTGAATGATGTCCTTTTTCCAGCTATTGACTATGTCCCCGAGATTGCGAATTTTCTTTCGGGAGACAAGCCAGGCGCGGTCGTGGAATCCAACGGACCGTATATCCAGATCCTCCTGGACGATTCCCGAGTCCTTCTTCGCCGTACAAATACGATAGGGCTTACTATTCGTTGTGCCGTCATCTCCGCTAGCAACCGACTCCGCATCTGAGGCGGGTCCGAGGTCACCGACCTGGTCCTCCACTCCCAAAGGTACATGGAGGGCAGGATTTACCTGCGGATCCGCATCTAACCGAGGCTCGGCCATTGCGTATCGTATTCGTAGGGATTTAGGTACTCGTAACGCGTTGTCAGTCCACACAACACTGAGGTCGTGTGCCGAGAAGCTGGGTTCGCTGAGAGCAACAAGCTCGTCAACGTCCATGACATCCCTGGGATCGTAGGTCACACGGGGTTTCGCAACATTGGCTACGCCCACTCGGCCGGCCACCCCTTCAGGGCGACTCTCACCGGGATATAGACTGCTCTGCTCGCCTTGGAACTGACCGAGAGTCGTCTGCCGAAAGATCTTCAGCTCGGACCCATCAGTGCTCTCCGCGGCGTGCCACGTACGGTCCTGAGATTGATTAGCTCCGTCGAGCTTACTCAGGCTGGACAACCAGGATTCAACGACGACTTCAGACAAGCCGTGGACGTTGAACGCAGACCAAGCGGGATTGAAGTGGGATTTAAGCACAAAGACTTCATCCCGTACGATTGGTTCACCAAGCCTTCGTTCCCATCTTTGTGAAAAGTGAGCTTTAACCCAACTCCTCACCGCATCGTCTGGATACCCACGTGCCAAGTACAGATTACTCAGGTCGGATATGGCGTCTCTGTAGTGTTCCAGTTTACTACAAAGCGTGGCCAGACGAGACATCTCGCCAATAAAGGTGCCTTTCTTAACATCTTTCGGGTGGTGAGATGCCCATGGTATGCGTTCACGGTGGTTCAGTGGTTTAGAATAAGGTTTCCAATGTAACCTCTTCTCGACTGGATCGAGATAGAGGAAAAGATCCAAGAACGGAGTGTGGTACTCCGACACTGACCACTCGATTTCGACGCCGTCGTAGCGAATCTCGTTCGCGTACGACATAGCCTCCTCTGCTGACGAAGCGTAGACTATGCCGAGTACGTCGTCCAGATACCGACCGAAGAAGGCAAACTTCGATTTCATGTCGGGTCTGGCGAGTATAGGGTTCTCGTAGTGAGAACCGTAGAGGTTAGCCAAGTCTGGACTACAGGCAATGCCCATAGCCAGGCCCCGGATCTGCTCCGCATACTCGTCGCCGAATTGTATAACGAGCCGCTTGTTAGCAGTCATGAAGGACATCAGGAAAAGCTGACGTTCTTCTGGGGAAAGCTTCTCCGCCTCGGGGCTGTTCCGCCACATTTGTGTGACTACTCGGATACAGTTCTCTAGGGGGATATTCGGATAGAAGGCGACTATATCGCCTGAAACAATCCACGCTTTCCTGTGCTTATCAAGCTGCAACGACTCAAGCTGCCTCACGAGATGTTTAGAACCGTGAATTACGTGCGGCTGACGCGACACGAGTGGCTTGAGCATTTTAGAAACATATGTAGCGGAGGGGGCTTGCGAGACAGAATGACACGGGACGATAGGCCGCATTTTGACCGGTCGCTTGTGTACCTTAGGTACGCCATAGAATTGGCCGAGCGTATAGCCCGCTGTCTTCGCATCCTTCCCATGGATCTTTGATACAAGGAATTCCGCCAACTGACGCTTCCCAAGCCGCCTAGCAAGTCTGGCAGCGCGGAAGATCCGTTCGTGTTTCTCTTCCATAATCTCATCCGCCTCCAACAGTGATCCGAGCTTACGGTAGTTGGAGGGGTCGTTCCAGAGAGTACGGGTCTGATCAGTCGCCCAGTCGGCCTGCAAGATGCATACGCCGAGATTCTTATCAGAAGGACTAACGATATATTTGTTAGCACTCAAGTAGTCCTTGAGCTCGTCCAGCCAAACCAAGTTCAGGCTACGAGAAGTGGCTTTTACGCTTGGCATGACGTTCGAGATATATTCGTCCACGAACTTGTCGCCTTTGCGAAGGCCGAGCTCAATGTACGCAGGTGTGGTGCGAACACCGTCATCAAAGCGCTTGCGCGCCTTGGGCACCACGAAGTCTGGGTCGAAGTCAGTGTCGTCGTCGTTTGGGGAGTCAATGAGTTTCTCAGTGAAGAAAACTCGCCACCTGAAGCGGTCTTTAAAGTCTTCCCATGCCTCACGCACTACGTTCGATGACGGGACGGAGTACATTAAATAACGGAGGCTAGACGATACATGCATTTGAAGATGTTCCGGTACAGTTACATGAGGTCCAAGAAAAACTCTCGAACGGAATCTCGCTGCACGCTTCACTTCAAGCGGCACTCGCTCGAGGAGCAACTGAATGGCACGGGGTGCCGGAAGCATCAGAATCACGTCGGGGTAGGAGTGAGGAGCATCGTACCTCCAAGGGGCCGCGCGAACGTATGCGACTATTTCTTCTGGGTCTTCTTGCCCTTCCCTTGTTCCTTCCCCTTGCCCTTCTTGAGGCGATCCAGCCTCGCCGCTGCTGCAGCGGAGTCGCCGGGACGGGCCTTGATGGCCGACGTCTTGCCTTTGCCGGAGTCGCTTGCCGAGCTGGACACCTTGCGCTTCGTGCCTTGCGCGGTGGTCGACAAGCGAGAAGGGCCGGCTTGAGGGGCTCTGTCCTGAGACGAAAGGATGAGTATCTTCGACGCGAGTTCGCGAAGAAGATGAGAAACTCACCTTGCCCTTGCCGTTCGTGAGCGCCTTCATGCCCGAGACGAGACCCTCGACTTGCTTCTCGAGCCTCTTGACAGCGGAGTCGACTGCGGTGTCATCCGTAGCCATTTCGACGTCCGCCTGATCCTTCAAGTCGCGCTTGGCCTTATTACGTTGCTGTTGAGTCAGCGCACGGTTCACCACGAGCATGATGACCGTCGAGGCCAACCGGGGAATGCTCCTCCGGATGTTCTCGTGCTGAGCAACCATAACAGGGTCCGTTACGAACTTGAGGGGATGGAGTTCCTCTGCAGACGGGACGGTCGCCGGCACCTGCCCTTCGACAGGAGGCCGAACGAATCCCTCGAGGACCTGGTAACGTTGCTCGAGCTCGTCTTTCCAGTGCGTGTCCGCAGCGGTCAGAACTCGGCGTGTCACCTCCATCGCTTGAAGGCGCGACTCATACCATGCGTGCTCAGCAGCCTTGGTCTCGATGAAACCGTCAAGGAGCTTTGCAGCGCAGGCCTTCACGATATCCGGGGCTTTCCCCGGAAAATCGGGCTTCTGTGACTCCAGAAACCCTTTCGTGAATTGAATCGCAGGCGTGCTGCCCAGCCCCTTCAGAGGTGAGGGGAGGGTGCCTGCAGCCTTGTGCTGGCGCAGCCGTTCGAGTTGAGCCGCTATCTCCACACGCTTCGTAGCGTCGTGGTGGATGTCCGTGAGGACTGGGCTCAACGCTACTTGGTAAAGCTTTGGCAACGTCGCAATGACCTCGTCAAGCGAGGTGCAATGCGCGAGGGCCGCTGCGCGACGCTCGTCAAACGTGCCGAAGCTGATCTGCTCGCCGAGCACCACTGAAGCCTGTGAAGGCGACAGCGCACGGGTGAACGAGGGGAAATGGCCTGTGGATGAAGACGCAGTCGCGCGGACCGCACGGCGAGTAGTGTCTTGGGCGGGCATGGTGAAGAGTGCTTACTCGATTGATTAGGGTTTGGGGGGCGCGAGACGCGAGCGTAGCGAGCGGCGAGCGCGGAATGCTTCACAGGAAAACCGAAGGCAGCCGACACTGTTGTGTCGCGCTGAGCTTTCGTCGTGAAGACTCATCAGCGGTTTCCTACTGGGATATATACCCCTTGCAACCGCCAGGCCCGAAGGGACTGGCGGGCCGACGAGAGGCGAAATGTCGCTCGTCGGCTGTAATGCGATTGGTGCGGAGAAAAGTCTCCCCGAGGTCGGGAGCAACGAATCCCCTTAAGGGACTCTTTCTCGGCAAAAGTACGAAGGTTTTGTATGTACAGATCATGC
>MJGA01000048.1:0-126169 GCA_001910725.1 Phanerodontia chrysosporium
ATGCACACAATATATCATACTTTCAATCTGGGAATTGTCTCAGGAACAAAGGGATAAAGGTTTGTGAGATGATAAAGGCATGTGGTCAATAAAAGTTCATAGCAACCACCAGGGTATGCAACTCCAAGCGTCCGTGTTACTCCGTAACTTCCCTTGAACTCCGGCATTTTTCATGAGCAGAGTTGGCTCAGAGATTCAGCGCCATGACAGCAGTTTATAATTTATGGTTTCATTCTTGAATAATCATTTAATTTTAACTGCAAATGCCCATGGCAAAATCACGAAAAATAATAGTAGTTGCCGTGAATGTTGTTGAACAGTGGCGGCAATTTGTGCCAATTTCTGCGATTCTATTTGGATGAGATATCATTATTAGTTAATGTAAAAAATGACTTAGTTAGCTGCAAGTGTGTAACCCTGCGGGTCACTCACGGACATTTTCTCATGGACATTTTCTCCTTTTTCTCTCTTTTCTTCTCACTTGCCTTTTTCGTATGAGCGCGCCACCAGGTGGGCGCTCTTCCCCTTTCGGACATTATTCTCGGACATCTCCAGTGCTTCGCGTCGCGCTGCCCAGAGGCCGCGCGCCCTCTACCTTCGTTCCTCACTTCTACCCTCACGGAACGAAGGTATGTATATCCTCTCGCTACCTGTACTACCAGTTCCTGACTTCTACCCTCACGGAACGAAGAATATAATTTGTTCCCGTTCTTTTCTCGTCTGAACTTAGTGTTCTCGTCCGCACGTCGCGGCCGGTTCCACTTTTTTTTGAACGACGAACAAGAACAACCTTCCAGGAGTCCCGGCAGGACCTACCTCGAAGGATTGACCAAGCAGGACGCCCAGGAGCGTCAGAAGGTCACTTTCAGAACTGGTACCGCGCCCCAAGCTGTCGAACCGACAGACGCGCAGTACATCTCGTCACCAGAGTTATCTCCCGTTTTCAGCTCTGGACGACGCGGAGTTTACTGAAGTTTTTGGAGGCGATTCCGAACTGTCAGACCTCACAAGGACCCCTTCCCGGTAGAGGTTGAAAGAGCAGAACGAGAAGTCGGCGACTGTATACCCGGGGCGCACGCGCGTACGTCCCCAAGCCCTTCTCGTTCCCCTTCCCCTTCCACGACTATCTCGACCTCTTCCGACGAATCATACGTCCTCATCCAACCACATATACCCACTATGAGCAAAGGTCTCGCCGCCATTAAGTCCTCGGGACCTAAACATCCGCCCGTCCTCACGGAAGGCACCATCACTCCCGAGATCGTTTCGACCTTTGAGCGTCACTGTCGACACCACTTCAACACGAAGAAGGTCGCTCCAGAGGACCAAGTCCCCGCGGCGGTTGCAGGCTGCGAGGACGAGTTAATTCAAGACTGGTACTTCAACGACTCGGCGACTTACGACGCTATGAAGTTCCCCGAATTCATGAAGGCTTTCCGCGCCCGTTGGCTTGTGCCGAAATGGGAGCTAGACGTCAGCAGCCGCATCGTTCGCTCTCACCAAGGCGTAGACGAGCGTTTCGATGCCTGGGTCGAGTCCCTCCAACGACTCAACCTCCTCCTCGTCGGACACCCCCTCCACTACGACGAAAAGCAACTTCGCCACCACGCGGAACGTTGGGCCGTTCCGCAGGTTCGCGAATACTGTCAGGAGGACGACGTCCTCGTCATCACCGAATTTGAGAAGTGGAAAGCTCTCGTCAATGAATACGACAAGAAACGTCGTCGCGAGAAGGCCGAGCGCGAAAGGGAGTTCGAACTCTACCTCAAGCGCAACAAACCGGCCTCGTCCGCTCCCAAATCGCACGTGTCTTCGGCCGCGAGACCTTCCACCACGAAGACCTTGCCGAAGCTCACCAACGAGGAGCGCGACTACCTCCGCGCGAACAATGGTTGCTTCAAATGCCGCCAGTCGAACGTCTCGCACACAGCTGCCAACTGTCCGAACGGTTTCCCCGATCCTGCGAAGTACAAACCGTGCGTCCCCGGAAAACATGCCAGGAAGAACCCCTCCAAGGTCGTCGCCGCGATCGCCGACGACACTCCTTCGGATGGACAACGCTCTTCATCGCCCATCGCCGTCTGCTCCGCCGTCCTCAGCTCGGGCAGCGACACCGTCACAACTGATTCCGAGTCAGATGACGGGTACGTCTCTCCTTCGATCACGTCCACCCATCTCTCCTGGTCTGCTATCGTACACACCCCCTCCTCTTCCTCCACACCCATCCGAATGCTTATTGACACCGGCTCGCCTATAGTGCTCATACGCGCTGAGCTCGTCGCTCGCCTTGGCCTGCGGGAACGCAAACTCCCGCAGCCATATGAGTTCACTGGTGCATTCGGCGTGGAAGGGGGATGTGTCGCAGATAAATGGGTTAAACTACGTATATCGACGAAAGACTTTTCTTGGACGTCTCGGACTTGTCGGGCCCTGGTCGTTCCGACCTTGTGTCACCCTGTAATCTTAGGCTTGCCATTCTTCACCTCCAACGACTTGATCATCGACCCCGCTCGTCGCGCGATCTCTACGCGAGACTCCCCGAGGAACCTACTACACCGCATTCCTCGCAAGCCGCAACAAGTCAAGCTGCCTAAGCCTTCCAATCCGCGTCCTCAACCGCCGACGTCGCCGCGTCCACGCAATGATCCGCCCGAGGCTGCACCCTCGATGGAGTCGGTCGTTGCAGCGGTGCGAGAGTTCGTCGAAGAGGCCGCCGAGCGCGATGCGCTGCAGCGAGCCCACACGTCGTACATGAACCTCTATTCAGATGTTTTCCAGGCCATCCCGCCTGTCCATCGCCTGCCTAACACGGTGTACCACCGCTTCCCTCTTAAGGAGGCGAACATGGTTATTGTCAAGCGACAATATTCTTGCCCAAAGAAACATCGTGAGGCCTGGAAGACGTTGCTCCAGGGTCATCTCGATTCTGGACGCATGCGACCGTCGAGCTCTGAGTATGCCTCGCCAGCATTCCTCATCCCGAAGAGTGACCCTACCGCATTGCCGCGCTGGGTCAACGACTACCGCAAGCTGAACTCGAACACTGTCCCGGACGCGCACCCACTTCCATCGGTCCAAGAAATTTTGTCCGATGTTGGGACCGGACAGTTCTTCGGCAAGCTTGATATGTCGGACAGTTTCTTCCAGACCAAAGTTCACCCTGACGACGTCAAATACACTGCGGTCACCACACCCTTCGGTCTATACGAATGGACGGTAATGCCACAAGGATGTCGTAATGCGCCCGCCACGCACCAACGCTGTATGTTCGACGCCCTCCGACCCTATATCGGCACTTTCTGTCACGTATACATCGACGACATCGCCATCTGGTCGGCGACACTGGAAGAGCATCATGCAAACGTCACGAAGGTGTTGGAGGCCCTTCGTGCACATGCGCTTTACTGCTCGCCCAAGAAAACGTCTTTGTTCACCACCGAGCTCGACTTTCTCGGCCACCACATCTCCCGTCGCGGTATCGAGGCCGACGGTAAGAAGGTCGAGAAGATCTTACAATGGCCCACGCCCACATCGGCCAGCGATGTCCGCTCGTTCTTGGGCCTTATACGCTACATCGCCAACTTCTTGCCTGCGCTCGCTACACATACATCCGTCCTCACCCCTCTCACGACGAAACAAGCCGAGAAATCCTTCCTGTGGATGGACAGCCATCAGGAAGCATTCGACGCGGTGAAGCGCCTTGTCACTTCTCGAGAGTGCCTCGCGGTAATTGATCACAACAACATGGGCGACAACCGTGTCTTCGTGTGCACCGACGCTAGCGACACTTGCTCTGGGGCGGTACTCTCGTATGGCGAAACGTTGGAGACGGCGCGACCAGTCGCTTTCGAGTCTCAACAGTTTAAAGGCGCTGAGCTGAATTACCCGGTTCACGAGAAGGAGCTCTTCTCCATCGTCCGTGCCTTGAAGAAGTGGCGTACCGACCTCATAGGCGTCCCGATCGAGATCTACACTGACCATAAGACACTCGAAAACTTCGACGATCAGAAACACCTCTCGCGACGGCAAGCTCGCTGGCAAGAACTCCTGAGCCAGTACGACTACGTCATCAAGTACATCCCTGGTCACTTGAACACACCCGCAGACAGCATGTCCCGCAATCCGCTGTTTGTTGCTGCCCTGCGCGCCGCGCGCAAAGCAGCGCGCTCGCTCTCCCACCGTCCTCGCGTGCAGGCGAATCGGACGGTGGTGGCAGCCACTTCGGGCACATTGCGCATCGCCACCGACCCCTCCTGGCTAACCAAGATTAGCGATGGATATGAAGAAGACGAGTGGACGAAGAAGTTGGCGGGGGCGATGTGGGATACCGCCGCGCGAGACGCTGCGGGGGAGGAGGGCGAGGACCTCACAGCGCTACAGGCGCTGCGAAAAGGCCTACTCGATGGGCGGGAGAAGCACGGGATCGTGGTGCGCAGCGGACTCCTTTACGTTGGCCAACGATTGTGTGTCCCTCGCGTTACTGACCTTCGCGAGGCGCTTTTCCGCCTCGCACACGACAGTCTCGGCCACTTCGGGGGTGAGAAATCGTACGCAGCCCTGCAACCCTCCTACTATTGGCCTCGCATGCGCGCCGAACTCGAAACGATGTACGTCCCTTCTTGCGAAGACTGTCAGCGCAACAAGAGTCCTACGCGCAAACCACCGGGACCGTTACACCCTTTGCCTATCCCCGACGGCCGCTGCGACTCCGTCGCCATCGACTTCATTGGCCCGCTGCCCGAGGACGATGACTGCGACTGTATCGTGACCATGACCGATCGCCTCGGATCTGACTTCCGCGCCGTCGCATGTTGCCAAGATATCTCCGCAGAGGAGTTCGCCGCGCTGTTCTTCGAACACTGGTATTGCGAAAACGGGCTCCCCCTCGACATCGTCTCCGACCGCGATAAGTTATTCATCTCGCGATTTTGGCGCGCTCTACATCGCCTCACCGGTGTCAAAATCAAGATGTCCACCTCTTACCATCCGCAGACCGACGGCGCGTCCGAGCGCACCAATAAGACGGTAATCCAGGCCTTGCGTTTCCACATCCAACGTAACCAGCGCGGGTGGGCGCGGGCCTTGCCTCTGGTCCGGTTTAATTATATGAACACGGTCAACGCGTCCACCGGATTCACCCCGTTTCAGTTGCGTCTCGGCCGCAGCCCCCGTGTCCTCCCTCCCGTCACTCGGCTGCCTCCCACTCAACCGGACGACCTCGACGTTGACGCACTGCTGCGGCGCATCGAAACGGATGTCATGGAAGCTCAAGACAACCTCCGCCTTGCTAAAGAGCATCAGGCTGTCCAGGTGGACAAGCATCGCGGTCCAGAACATGTCTACAAAGTTGGCGACCTAGCGCTCCTGTCCACTTTCTATAGACGACGCGACTACATGCAACGTGGCGACAACCGGGTCGCTAAGTTCATGTGTCGTTTCGACGGTCCTTACAAAGTTCTCCAGGCGTGGCCCGACACTTCTGTGTATACTCTCGACCTTCCTGCGCACCTAAACATCTTCCCCACATTCCACGCGTCTCTCCTCCAGCCATTCCGCCCCAACGACGCCGACATGTTCCCTTCTCGCGCACACCCCGAGCCAGGACCCGTCATAACCGGCGACGGCGAGCAAGAGTTTTTCGTCGATCACATCCTCGACCGTCGCCGCCGAGGACGTGGCTGGCAGTACCTCGTCCGCTGGCGCGGCTGGGGCCCGCAGCATGACCAATGGTTGCCCGGCGCCGAGGTCGCTGACCTCGAAGCCCTCGACGCCTACCTAGCGGCTAATCCCCTCCCGGAGTAAATTCTTCATGGTGGGGAGGAGTGTAACCCTGCGGGTCACTCACGGACATTTTCTCATGGACATTTTCTCCTTTTTCTCTCTTTTCTTCTCACTTGCCTTTTTCGTATGAGCGCGCCACCAGGTGGGCGCTCTTCCCCTTTCGGACATTATTCTCGGACATCTCCAGTGCTTCGCGTCGCGCTGCCCAGAGGCCGCGCGCCCTCTACCTTCGTTCCTCACTTCTACCCTCACGGAACGAAGGTATGTATATCCTCTCGCTACCTGTACTACCAGTTCCTGACTTCTACCCTCACGGAACGAAGAATATAATTTGTTCCCGTTCTTTTCTCGTCTGAACTTAGTGTTCTCGTCCGCACGTCGCGGCCGGTTCCAAAGTGCCTTGAAACAGTTGCAACTGACCCATATCAATATGACCCTTTATCTGTGTCAGCCTGCTATGCATGTTACAGAACACCTGCAGCTGACCCATGTCAATATGGGCTCATCATCATAAAAAATTAGCATCTCAAAAAGTAATAAAACACTGTACTTGTAGTTTATAATTTATGATTTCATTCTTGAGTAACTATTTAATCCTGACTGCGAATGCCCATCGGAAAATCGCGAAAAATGGTAGGTATCGCCGCAAGTGTCACGAAACAGTCGCGGCGATATATGCCAATTTTTGCGATTTTATCTGGATGAGATTTGATTATTATTTAATTTAGAAAATGGCTCAGGCTGCTGAAGTGCCCATGAAGAAATCGCGAAAAATGGTAGGCATTGCCGCGAATGTCACGACACAGTCGCGGCGATATATGCCTATTTTTGCGATTTTATATGGATGCGATATGATCACTATTTAATTTAATAATGGGTCAGGCTGCTGCAAATGCCCATGGAAAAATCGCGAAAAATGGTAGGCATCGCCGCGAGTGTCACAAAACACTCGCGGCGATATATGCCTATTTTTGCGATTTTATTTGGATGCGATATGATTATTATTTAATTTAAAAAATGGCTCAGACTGCTGCAAATGCCCATGATCGCGAAAAAAGGTAGGCATCGCCGCGACTGTCACGAAACAATCGCGGCTGACCCATGTGTATATGGGACCATGACCATTCACATCAGTTCGCCGCAAGTGTGTCAAAACATTCGCGGCGCATAGGCTGTCTCAGCACCACTTCAGATACTTCACCTTCAACCCTAGTTAAACCCACCTTAACCCTCTAATAACTATGAACCTGTACTTAGCCCCATCCTGAACCCAACATGTACCCTAAACCGACAGCAAGAATCTAGGCATAATGCGGCGTCACTCCGGCCCCTTAAGCAAAACCCCCGAGCTGCTTCTGTATCAGAGCCAGCTGATCACGGAGGGCGGCGATCGCGGCGCTCTGGTCATCAGACGAGCTGCCGGAAGACGAGGAGACAGGAGACGAGGAGTCCTGCGAGGTTTCCGAAGACGAGGCGCGGACGGCGGCGGTAGCGGGGGCGGTTCTCGGCTTGCCCTCGAGGCGGGCGCGGCAGACGCGAGACCAGTGACCCTTCCTGCCACAGTGGTTGCAGACCGAGTCGCGGTGAACGGGGTCCGTGGACTTGTGGGACTTTGAGCCGCAGACCTTGCAGCGATCCTTCATGACGGCGTCGAACTGGCGCTTGAGATCCGTGCCAGTGAGACCCTTAAACAACTCGTCGATGTTCGAGGCATCGATGTCCATCGCGCTCGGGTCGCGGAAGGCGCGCGTCGACGAGCTAGCCGGAGTTGAGGACGCCTTTCCCTGTTGCGCCAGGAGATCTTGCGAGAGCTTGTCCTTCGACCGATCGACAGCGAAACCTGCATTCTTGAGCTCGTCGTATGTTTCAGGGCCTTTGCCGGTGCTGGGGTTGACCATATACGAGATCCGCTCGAGGTAGTCCTTGTTGAACTTCGTCTGTAGCCGGGCTGCCAGGTCCTCCGAGGTGAGCTTCGTGCGACCAGCGAGGGATTGGAACTCCGCAAAGAATTCTGCGAACCAACGGTTGCCCTGCGTGCACGCCTGCAACTTGCTGAGGGCCTCGGCTTTCTCGTCGACGGGTTCGAACCGGTTCTTGAAAGCCTCCCAGAATTGGGCGCGAGAACCTCCGAATAACTGAGTGCCGTCTGCTGCCTGCTCGATGTACTGCCGTGCCCATTCAGCAGCTTCGTCCTGCATAAAGGAGAGGGCGCCAACGATCCACTTCTGGCCGTCTACCATAATCTGTCCGGTGTTGGGGTCGCGTTCAAGATTTCCCTTGACATCGCGCTTGCCGAATTTCTCCGGCTGTCCGTCGGCGTAGATGCGGTAGGCGGCGCGGAAGAGACGGGCCGTATCGGAACCTTTCCCTTTGAACGGGGTGGGCTTCTCGACGAAGGGGAGCTCCTTGTTCGCGTTGACCGTTGCATTGACCGTTGTCCGATTGGCGCCAATAGTCTGGGCCAGAGTGTTAACCGTGTTTGTGAGCTGTGTCATTGCCTGGGCCATTTGCAGGAGGGCAGCAGAGATGGGGTCGGGGGGAGCCGGGCCGGGAGGCGCTCCACCGGGAGTGCTCGACATATTGGGGGGACGGGGAGTGTTTGTCCCTGAGTGAGCACGGGAGAGGTTAAACGGGGAGGGAGCGGGTTCGTGGTCAGAGAGGGCAGAGCCGAGCGATGTCTCGGGAGACGAGTGGTGGCTGCTGTCCGGGGGACTGTGATCGGGAGTATTCGGGGTAGTGGCAGAGGCGCGGGCGAATTCTAGCCGTTGCGCAAAACGGGGGCGCTCGAACTGTGTTTCTCGGTCGCTAGGCGGGACCGGGAGTAGCGGAGGGGCAGTTTCTCGATAAGGGCAGGGTTGCTGACTGCACTCTCTGACGTCTCGAGACCCGTTATTCTCCTCGACGTGGAGATCAGCGGCACCGATGATACCGTTCTCTGTGGTTCGCCCGAAGAGGTGCGGACAATTCGAGCAGTCGAAATCCAGGGCGCCAGAAAATGTATGTATTTAGTCAAAATAACCGGCCCGGTACACTATGTCCAGTTCTCCTACGATGCGACGGAAGTTACGCCTTAAACCGACAAACGGAATGTCACCAATTTGAGCGAGTCCGAGCTCGTACTGGTGCCACTCCTTAAACGTGGTGGTGGGGGCGAGACGGCTGAGTTCAGCGCGGATCTGCCAGAGGCGTTCGAGCAGCTGGTGGACGCCGCGTGCGCGGTCGCTGCTGACGAGGTGAAACAAGTCGACTTCTTCGACGGCTTTGAGACGCTTGATGGTTGCGTCGAGCTTGGGCGTGAAGATGCCGATGAGGTCGGTGGGAGAGTACTTAGGGATGTCGATGCCGACAGGCTTGCGGGCGATGGGCTCGTATGTCGGGGCGGCGCTGAGGCGCTCTGCCAAACTGAGCTTGGAGGAGGAGGCGGCTACGGCGGCCTGGGCTTCTTGCGCCTCGCGTTGGCGCTGCTCGCGGATGCGGTTGCCTACGCATTGTTCGACTTCACGAGCCTCGTGGACGGCAGTCCAGTTGATGGAGGGGACGGAGGATGGAGGCGTCGGGAGCGTGGAGACGTACTTGACGACCGCCTTGACTTTGCGGTCCGTCCACTTGACGGGGTTACCGGCCTCGCGACGACGTTGGAGGCGGTCGAAGATGCGTTGGGGGATGTGGTCCTTGAGCTGGACGTCTTTCGGCACTGCGAATGCAAGCCTCAGCAATGTGTACGGAGTGAGCGGGCTGCTCGACTACGACGTACTCGCTTTAATAGGTGGGGATAAACTTTTTTAAACGGTGTTGTGGGGGAGCGGTAGGGAAAAAATGCCTAGGGCACCCAAAAGATCTCGACCTAATGTCGCGGAGCAAAGGCTCAACGCTGCACGAGGGAGGGCGAATGGGGAGGTCGACGACGAGGCGCAGCAGAGCGGGTTACGCGGCGACGAACAAACTTATACAGCTGTCCGTATTGACCAAGATGTATTAGTGGTGTATACTACAATACAAACGACAGGCTTACCTGTCCGTATTGACCAAGAGGTCGAGATGACGGACAGGAGCGAGGGGAGCTACCCTTATATACTACAGGTCCTTTAGGGCAGGCTATACGATTACATAAGCTGATGGGCAGTGCTGTGCATAGCGATTGAAGCTGCGACGCGAACTGCGCGGCGAGGCTGTGTTGGGGCTATGTCACGAGGCTGTGTCAGCTGGCAGTGTCTCGAGGCTGCGTCGGGCCGAGGCTGTGTCATCAGGCTGATCAGCTCGGCGTGTCTCGGCGAGGGGAGTCGTCAGGGTTGACAGTGCCTCCTCGGCGATCCGGGGGACCGGTTGCGAGGCAGACCGGTGATCCGGACAGTGTCTGAGCGCGCAGCGGGATGCGCTGGCGTCTAAGGGTGATGCACCATCAGGGCGCTGGCGCTGGGTGGCCAGGCGCTGAGTGTGGGAGGCTAGGACTCCAGACGGCGCGAGGGCTGCTCGCCCGTTGGATTAATCGAGGAAAATGGCCGAAATTCAGCGAAAAATAGGGCTGCGCCGTCACATCCGTGACAGACGACGACACTGACTTCGACCCAGACTTCGTGGTGCCCAAGACGCGCAAGCGTTTTGATGACGGTGTTCGCACCACACTTGCGTACATTGAGCTCGGCCTTCGCAAAGGCGACAAGTTCGTGGACGAATACATCTCGAACGTCATGCCAAGCGTAAAAGCCACTTCTCGTAGCCTGAACTTGGTTTGGCTGGACGAGCTCAAGGACTACTTGAGTGCTAACAAATATATCGTTAGTCCTTCTGATAAGAATCTCGGCGTATGCATCTTGCAGGCCGACTGGGTGACTGATCAGACTCGTACTCTCTGGAACGACCCCTCCAACTACCGTAAGCTCGGATCACTGTTGGAGGCGGATGAGATTATGGAAGAGAAACACGAACGGATCTTCCGCGCAGCCAGACTTGCTAGGCGGCTTGGGAAGCGTCAGTTGGCGGAATTCCTTGTATCAAAGATCCATGGGAAGGATGCGAAGACAGCGGGCTATACGCTCGGCCAGTTCTATGGCGTACCAAAGGTACACAAGCGACCGGTCAAAATGCGGCCTATCGTCCCGTGTCATTCTGTCTCGCAAGCCCCCTCCGCTACGTATGTTTCTAAAATGCTCAAGCCACTCGTGTCGCGTCAGCCGCACGTAATTCACGGTTCTAAACATCTCGTGAGGCAGCTTGAGTCGTTGCAGCTTGATAAGCACAGGAAAGTGTGGATTGTTTCAGGCGACATCGTCGCCTTCTATCCGAACATCCCCCTAGAGAACTGTATTCGTGTAGTCACACAAATGTGGCGGAACAGCCCCGAGGCGGAGAAGCTTTCCCCAGAAGAATGTCAGCTCTTTCTGATGTCCTTCATGACTGCTAACAAGCGGCTCGTTATACAATTTGGCGACGAGTATGCAGAGCAGATCCGGGGCCTGGCTATGGGCATTGCCTGTAGTCCGGACTTGGCTAACCTCTACAGTTCTCACTACGAGAACCCTATACTCGCCAGACCCGACATGAAATCGAAGTTTGCCTTCTTCGGTCGGTATCTGGACAACGTACTCGGCATAGTCTATGCTTCGTCAGCAGAGGAGGCTATGTCGTACGCAAATGAGATTCGCTACGACAGCGTCGAAATCGAGTGGTCAGTGTCGGAGTACCACACTCCGTTCTTGGATCTTTTCCTCTATCTCGATCTAGTCGAGAAGAGGTTACATTGGAAACCATATTCTAAACCGCTGAACCACCGCGAACGCATACCATGGGCATCTCACCACCCGAAAGATGTTAAGAAAGGCACCTTTATCGGCGAGATGTCTCATCTGGCCACACTTTGTAGTAAACTGGAACACTACAGAGATGCCATATCCGACCTGAGTAATCTGTACTTGGCACGTGGGTATCCGGACGATGCGGTGAGGAGTTGGGTTAAAGCTCACTTTTCACAAAGATGGGAACGAAGGCTTGGTGAGCCAATCGTACGGGATGAAGTCTTTGTGCTTAAATCCCACTTCAATCCCGCTTGGTCTGCGTTCAACGTCCACGGCTTGTCTGAAGTCGTCGTTGAATCCTGGTTGTCCAGCCTGAGTAAGCTCGACAGAGCTAATCAATCCCAGGACCGTACGTGGCACGCCGCGGAGAGCACTGATGGGTCCGAGCTGAAAATCTTTCGGCAGACGACTCTCGGTCAGTTCCAAGGCGGGCAGAGCAGTCTATATCCTGGTGAGAGCCACCCTGAAGGGGTAGCCGGCCGAGTGGGCGTAGCCAATGTTGCGAAACCCCGTGTGACCTACGATCCCAGGGATGTCATAGACGTTGACGAGCTTGTAGCTCTCAGCGAACCCAGCTTCTCGGCACACGACCTCAGTGTCGTGTGGACTGACAACGCGTTACGAGTACCTAAATCCCTATGAATACGATACGCAATGGCCGAGCCTCGGTTAGATGCGGATCCGCAGGTAAATCCTGCCCTCCATGTACCTTTGGGAGTGGAGGACCAGGTCGGTGACCTCGGACCCGCCTCAGATGCGGCGTCGGTTGCTAGCGGAGATGACGGCACAACGAATAGTAAGCCCTATCGTATTTGTACGGCGAAGAAGGACTCGGGAATCGTCCAGGAGGATCTGGATATACGGTCCGTTGGATTCCACGACCGCGCCTGGCTTGTCTCCCGAAAGAAAATTCGCAATCTCGGGGATATAGTCAACAGCTGGAAAAAGGACATCATTCAAGCAGCATTGAACAGTGACTCTGTTCAACACATGCACGTGGACGAATGGCAGTAATGCGATTCGATAACTGCTGGCCGTAATGGTCAGAGGATATTTACTTAGTGGCATACACTTTGGTTCAAACCCAAAACCCCTAACCTAGGCCCTAAGCCTAAATATTCATTAGCGTCTCCCTCACAGGCCTAAACCCCCTGGAGCGGAGTTGTACCCGTTGAACGGTACAGCCAGCAGTTATAAGTATCTTGTTGTACAGCGTCATTATTTAATGGATGCAGTGAGCGCCCACCTTCGTGGCGTGGGCGCTTCGGTGATTGCCGTGATGGCCGCGCACGTGTTCCACGTGTCCGTCTCGTGGCTGCTAATAGCGTTTGTGATCATGTGATCTTCGACCCAGGGCTGCGGTTAACTCTGGATTCGATGCGCGTGTTAATAACCGGCCCGAATCCGGGTCGGCTCCGAACCAACTCCGCTAGGTTCGGGAGACTTTCGCCGGGGTAGCCGCGTGCTGGACTTCGTCCGGGCACTTTGTGGCATTGATCCGATCAGATCGAGATCTCGAGACTTCGAAAGGTGACTTTTCGGTAGTCCACTGCTCGCTGGAGTGTTGTTGGCCCCTTCCACATGACCTGTACATTCAAAACCTTCATACTTTCGCCGAGAAAGAGTCCCTTAAGGGGATTTGTTGCTCCCGACCTCGGGGAGACGTTTCTTCGCGCCAATCGCATTACAGCCGACGAGCGACATTTCGCCTCTCGTCGGCCCGCCAGTCCCTTCGGGCCTGGCGGTTGCAAGGGGTATATATCCCAGTAGGAAACCACTGATGAGTCTTCACGACGAAAGCTCAGTGCGACACAACAGTGTCGGCTGCCTTCGGTTTTCCTGTGAAGCATTCCATGCTCGCCGCTCGCTACGCTCGCGTCTCGCGCCCCCCAAACCCTAAACCCTCAGTACATGTGAGTGCTATACAAGCATCTCGGCATCACTACTGGTCTCACCACGGCGTATCACCCAGAAGGCAACGGCAAGGTTGAGCGCAAGAACCAGGAAGTCGAGAAATTCTTGCGTCTCTTCGTCTCCCAGCGCCAAGACGACTGGGTCGATTGGCTCCCGATGGCCGAGTTCACCCTGAATTTGCACGTGTCTGGCGCTACCGAGCGCACGCCCTTCGAGATTGTTTACGGCTACACACCAGACTTCACGATCCCGGCCGGCAAACACACCAAGGTTCCCGCCCTCGATGAGCGCCTAGATCGCATGGCTCACGTTCGCAAAGAGGCCGAAACTGCCCTGCGCCTTACCAAGGCTCGTATGAAAGAAGAGTACGAGGCCGCGAAGAAACGCGCCCACTCCTTCAAGGTTGGCGACCAGGTTTGGCTCAGCACGAAGGACCTCAGCATCGATCAGCCTTCGCCCAAGCTCGGCCCTCGCCAGCTGGGTCCGTTTAAGGTTCTGGAAAAGATCGGCGATCTGGACTATCGGCTCGAACTCCCGAGCTGGCTGAAAATCCACCTGGTTTTCCATGTCAACCGCCTCAGCCCGTGGCACGATCAGGGTGTCGAGAAGCCCCTGCCTCCCAAACCTGTCAAGGTTGCCGGCGAAGAAGAATACGTCGTCGAGAAAGTCCTCGACAGCCGCATACACCGCCGCCAACTGCAGTACAAAGCCCGCTGGAAAGGCTACGGCCAAGCTGGCGACACGTGGGAAAAGGCAGACAACCTCAAGCACGCCAAGGCCCTGGTCAACAAGTTCCATCGCGAAAAAACAGAAGCACCCCGCAAGCTCGCTGCCGCCACCTTCGAAGCCCTCGCCGCCTCTTTTCGCCCATTCGTCACCGAAGTCGACGTCTCTCTTCTCTCTGCCTCCGATCGCGCTAAGGCCAATCTCGATTGGGAGGAGGGGCGCCACATCTAACGACCTCGCGAGGACGCTCGGTTTTAGGAGGGGGGTAATGTCACGGATGTGACGGCGTAGCCCTATTTTTCGCCGATTTTCAGTTATTTTCCTCGATTAATCCAATGGGCGAGCAGCCCTCGCGCCGTCTGGAGTCCTAGCCACCCACGCTCAGCGCCTGGCCACCCAGCGCCAGCGCCCTGATGGCGCATCACCCCTAGACGCCAGCGCATCCCGCTGCGCGCTCAGACACTGCCCGGATCACCGGTCTGCCTTGCAACCGGTCCCCCGGATCGCCGAGGAGGCACTGTCATCCCTGATGACTCCCCTCGCCGAGACACGCTGCGCTGATCAGCCTGATGACACAGCCTCGGCCCGACGCAGCCTCGAGACACTGCCAGCTGACGCAGCCTCATGACATAGCCCCAGCACAGCCTCGCCGCGCAGTCCGCGTCGCAGCCTCGCTGGCTATGCTGAGCACTGCCCATCAGCTTATGTAATCGTATAGCCTGCCCTAAAGGACCTGTAGTATATAAGGGTAGCTCCCCTCGCTCCTGTCCGTCATCTCGACCTCTTGGTCAATACGGACAGGTAAGCCTGTCGTTTGTATTGTAGTATACACCACTAATACATCTTGGTCAATACGGACAGCTGTATAAGTTTGTTCGTCGCCGCGTAACCCGCTCCGCTGCGCCTCGTCGTCAACCTCCCCATTCGCCCTCCCTCCTGCAGCGTCGAGCCTTTGCTCCGCGACAGCAACCACCAGGGTTCACAACTCCGAGTGTCCATGTTACTCCATGACTTCCCTTGAACTCCGGTGTTCTCCATGAGCAGAGTTGGCTCAGAGATTCAGCGCCATGACATGGGGAAGACAACCCCACTGACATTTTTACCAAGCCATTGGTGCAGCAGAAGTTCAAACACTTCCATGCGATGCTTGACATGTCAGCATTGAGGGGGAGTGTCGATGAGCAGGCATGAGGCAGACACGTGATATGCGTGGGCAGACGGGTGCGCACCTGTCTGACCCCTGACACTGCAGACCCGGAGGACTCTGTGCTGTGCGCGCAGGCTGCCCTGCATCTCCTGCTTGGTAGACATGTTCTACCATGCCACTCTTATGTGAGCTCACTGCTCTAGACAGCAAGCAAATATTCTAGGTATTATATGTCATTTTCTGTAGTATTCCTAGGCATATATGTAGCTAGAGTATAAATACAAGCTCGAGGACGCCGTCCCCATTGTCCTCATCGTTCACTCGTCGTATACCTGCACGAACATGTCTATTGAAGTCATTACACTACTACAAGTAAGTCTATATAATTTTAACAAACCGTAGGGAAATGGAAAAACTGTGACACAGGTGCTGTTAAGCACCCCTCATTCTTCCTTGGAACTGTAATTCTGCCGGGGTTCAACTCCATTTCAGACTTGACCCATAGAACACTGCCTGACAGTGTACACATGCGACACATCACTCCACAAAAACATGTACACAGTGCATCAACAGCAAGTGCTCGCCCGTGGCAACCAGCAGTAAACAGTGTTGTTTGCATGTCACCGTAATGCCAGGCACCAGGCATTGAATCAAGAGAAGTCTAAGATCCTTTATATTCCCAAGTAAAGCAGATTCCAGATGAGTACATTGAGATCCCTTGTGTTCATTGCTATATTACATGTCTTCGTCCTCTTCATCCACCCATTCGACATCACCGATTGCGCTCTCTCCTTCGCGGTACAACTCGTCTAGACCACTGAGGCGCTCCAGATAGCCAGTCTCGTCGCAAGCGCTCCGTACGAGTGTCCAGGCATCTCGTTCGTAAGCCTCTAGGACGGCGTCACCACAGCCCGTGCACCGCGAGAAAGCAGCACCCTTTACTGGAACGGTGCGGAACTCAGCGAGGTAGCCACGAAGCTGATGCGGCACGAGGCCAAGGACGCTGCCCGACGTGTGGGGATCGGGCAGCTCGCCGCCCTTCGGTGGTGCCGGAGCAGGCGCATTGACTCTGTTGTTGTTAGCATAGTGCAAATCCGGGAAGAACGCGTATCATACCCGTCGGGGTGCTGCAGCAGTGCTGCAAGTAGCTCCACCGCGGAGGAGGAAGCGATGGACGCGAGCCCAGGACGCGTGACTGTGCACATCTGGTCGAGAGTACGATCGGTGAGACTCTGAAGGTGAAAACGTCAGTGATTGTCTAGCACTAAACAGTGAGTCGAGCATACGTCCGCGGGGGCCACGATGTCGTTGCAGTAGTAGCATCCGAGTCGGTCGCCCTTTGAGAGCTCCTTGCGCACTCCATGGCGCATGACAAGGAAAGTGTCAAAACCCAGCGCGGCATTCATGACGATCTGCGGTGGCAGTATTAGAAAAGTGCTTGCGAACAGGAGCACCATGCGCGCACCTTGCCTTTTGCCGCACCCATTACCGTCGGCAGCCACCGGCTTTCCCGGGAATCCATCAGGAGGAAGATAGCGTCGTGCTCATCAAAGAGCTTCTCTAGCAGCTGAACATCCTTTTTCGTCTGCTCGAGCGACGTATGCGGTATTGGATGACCGGGCATCGGGATACTGAGGCTGTGACCCGTCGCGTTCTGCCAGGATCCTCATGAGCAACCAATAGACACAACAGAGACGATGTCACGCACAACACCGGGAAAGATCTTCTTCAGGTTCTCCGCTGCGCATTCCGCCTTCGGTTTGCCGCCTCCGAGACAATCCTCGAAGGTGAAGAGTGGCTGCCGTACCGGGTTCGAGAACGACACTCTGGCGCTGTCGACAAAGGTGATAGTCCGCACACCCCACGCCTACCATACTCTGTCAAGGAGCTGGAGATACATAGCGCCGGGATGGACGAACCATGAGAGTTCGGGCGACATAGCAGCCCAGCGTACCAGCGCCGAGAAGAAGGCAGCGCGTCTTGGATACACGTTCGAGGTCCAACTCGGGCAGAATCCGCCATCGCATAAGCTTCAGGTTGAGATCAACAGCCTGCTCGGCCAGACTGACAAGCACGGAATCTTGTCAGCAACAGCCATCCACAGCCAGTATCGAGCTATGCGTACCGTTTGGGGTCCATAGTCGGCGCTAGGTCTGCCATGCGTGGCGCAAGCTTTCCTTGCGGGTTCTTCTCCCACCCGACCGCGCTCGGACGCTCGCCGGTACCTTGCGCATTGGCGACGCCTTTAACCAGTCCGACGCGGCTGCGCGACATGTCGCGCCAGCACAGCACGCGCAGCCCCGACGGCGAGTTGCTGAAGAGCGACGGGTATCGATGCGCAAGGAACGCGAGCAGGTTGCGAAGAGGCCAGCCAGGGTTGCTCGGCGCGCCTGAAGGATCGACGAAGCCAACCAAACGCTGCGAGCGTGTACGTGAGCATATTAGCGAGGTTCGGACGTCTCATGCCTTACATGCTCTGGTGGGACTCCTTCAAAGAACGTCTGGAGGTCCTCGACTGGCGCGACTTCAGGAGCAGAGGACGAGGTGCGCACGAGGAAGAAAGGGCGAGATTGAGTATGAAGCGCGTCATGAACGGCCGAGAGCTAGATATCTGTGAGTAGCATGTCCCCTGGGCAATGCAGATAGCATACCGTTTCCGAGGGAAGCACCTCTGACGCGTTTTGCCAGTCGCCCCCGCTTCCCAAGCGGGCTTGGCGACGAAAGCGGGGAAGGCAAACCAATAGTAGTATCGGTACTTCTTCAAGTCGGCGAAAGTAATGAGAAGGAACTTTGTGAGCTTCGCGGTAGAGCCGGCCTGTATGCTTTCCCATATCTAGAGAACAAGCACATTAAGATGACGCGTTCGCGAGGGATGGCCGGGCGCATACAGCCCAGAACATAGCTGCGTACCTCGTCGGAGAGCTCATTGAAAAGCGCAGTCTTGTCTGCTGCCTTGAACTCTTCTATGGTATTATAGTTCTTTAATAGTCCAGACACAGGCACGGCATATTTGGGTATCCTACTCTAATCATGAGTAATCAGGCGAGAGGTACAGATAGCGTACGCACTGAGGATTCTCATTGAGCGCGTCGCCCCGAGTGAGAGCGCAGATGGCATCGCAATATCCTGCCCAGTCTCTCTGTCGACAATGGTTCTCCCCGGAGCGTAAGAGCCCGTGACCGGAATGAAGTCGTCGGAGAGCTTGAGGACATCGATCTTGTGGTTGTTGAGCGCGTGCCAGAACGCGGGCTCGACGAGCGAGGAGAACGGCTGGAACTGGATGATAGTCATCGCGGGGTCGTGGCGGTAAGTCGTGAGGTGCAGAGGACGCGCTGGCAGCGGTTGCCCAAGGGCACTTGGACGAATGAGCACGAGCGCAAGCGCAGGCGGCGAGCATGCCTGAAATGCGCCACCACGTGACTAGCTGCGTTATGATGGCGCATCAGCCGCATCAGAGCACGCTCGTCCGACACAGAAAAATCGCCATATCTGCGAAAGCAGGTTGTGAGAGCCTCGCTCAAGCTCATTTCTGTCGTGCATGATGCCATGATCAAACGGTCGCGTAACACTAAGATCGAAGAGTTGGCGAGCTCACGAATCGACCGCGGATACGCAGTCCAGAGAGCTCATCTCGCGCCGAGGGAACAAGTACTTCGTGAAAGCTGTTCCACGAAATCCCCATGCTCATAGCAGTGCACTCGTCTGGGACAGCTCGAAAGTCACTCTAGACCCTGACCGCCCCACATAATGTCCACCCCTAGGCTACCATCGCAGAATAGAACCGAACAGACCGCACAACACGGTACTGCGTGTACCTCACACGAGACGCCATGGTACCGCGGCGGGGCACGACGCCACTTGAACCAGGGCCTGCGCGACCCGTTGCAGTGCTGCCTAGTGCCGCACGCGTACAGAACGCACTCCGCCTACACCGCTGTGGCTGGCGACGCAGCGCCGACTCTCACGTCGGCGGCAATGTGCATTCGCGTGCTGCTTCGTGAAGTCTTCTGACGGACAATGTGTTGGTGCCCATAGCACTGAAACAAAGGTTGACTCTTCTGTAGCGGCGATACAAGTAAGCAGAGTCATGAATCCCGGGCAGTTGAGAATGCGATACAAGCTTGGGCGGACGAGGAGTCGAAGCTTTCTGAGAGGACGCTGCTTCCAGAGTGCGACCCCGCACGACTCCGCGCACTCACGAAGAACAGAGCAAGTCCTGACAGGGAGTCAATCTGCCTAGAGTCACAGCACAGCGGCGTTCTTCCGAAATCCAGTTCGTCACCTCCATACATTCCAGCTCCTTCTACTCGGAGCGTTCCTTGCATGATGCTCAGCACACGCAAATTGTGATGTTTTCACAATCTTTTTGTGTGCGCAAGCGGGTTGTAATGGGTACAAGGCGGTATGCGAAGGATGCGCAGCGGGCCTCCGCGCGCCCGGCGGCAGCGTGTAGTGTGCAGGAACATGCAAGCGAGATGAGAATAAACACAGCAGAACGACAGAAAATCCGACAAAATTAGTCGAAGAGACCGAAGCCCTACGCAGAAAAAGTATGTCAGTATCCAATTCTGAGGACGATCAGTCAGACGCACCATGTCGTCGTCAGACTCCTCCTTCTCCTCCTCCTTCTTGGCCTCCTCCTTGGGTGCGTCAGCAGACGCGGCAGCACCGCCAGCAGCAGCAGCGGGAGCACCGGCCGCGGGGGCAGCACCACCGGCACCGATGTTCGACAGGAGCTCCTTCACGTTCTTGCCCTCGAGAGCCTTGGCGAGGAGGGACGCCCAGATGGGCTCGAGCTCGACACCCGCAGCGGTGGTGAGCGCGACGATCTTGTCCGACTGTGAATTGCACGCCAGAATCAGGGGAAACTGTAAAATGGCCTCAGGGAAGGAGGGGGACGCACGGTGATCTCGACATTGTCGTCGGCGAGGATGAGGGCGGCGTAGGTCGCGGCGAGTTCAGCGGTGGCCTAGCAGGGCAGAGAGTTCGTCAGTACGGTCGGTCGCCCATCGCAAAGCGCACCAGTCGGCCCAAATCCTCATCCGACGGGTCGCATGTCCATCCAGCGTCCAGATCCGCCATCCATCCTCCGTAACCAGCGAATTTGTGCTTCTACCACGCCAAACGTGCATAGGGACAGCGTCTCACCATTTGGAATCGTCGAGGGTCGCAAGGACGGGGTCGAAGGGAGTTTTGGGGACGGGCTGGATGTCGATGAGTACGCTCAGGCTCCCGCTCTCGGTGCCGCCCGTCTAGCCACGTGGCACAGGCGCCGGCCCGAACCTCGCTGTCTGGCGCCCGCGGCACTCCTTCGCATCCCCATCATGCGCTTGCTGCTAGGTACTGCAGCAATCTATTGTGACACACTCGGGAAACCAGGCTCAGATACAATATCACTTTGTTCTTCCGGTCACAGGCTGCAAGTTTCCATGGAGAAGTCACCCGCGGCATTCGTCCAGCCCTCGCATGCCTAAGGACAAAAGGCCTTTGACGTCTTGCGGGTGCAAGTACAAGGCCTTCGCCCTTAAAGGGCCACAGTTCTGTATGTTCTTTATTCACTCCCGTACCACTAAATTCCCCCCAGCTTCCCCGACATCTCGTTCCATTCTGGTGGTGTTGCTCCTTTCATTCCAGAGACAAGAGCCCCCGCCCCCGCCCCCACTTGCGAGTTTTCATGGACCTAGCAAGTGAAGATTGCGACAGAAGAGATGCCATACATTGTGTTCCGGTGGAGATATTGGTCGCTATTGTCATTTCTTACAAGGAAGCCGTCCGCGCAGGGGGTGTCCTGCATAATCCGTGGTCATTTCTCGTCTTTACCAAAGTCTGCAAGTATTGGCGTCGAGTTGTTTGCCATACCAAGCTACTCTGGACCGACATCTTTCTGCCTGCGCCGACGCAGCTCATTCTCCGCTCGCTGGAGCTCTCTGGCGGCCTTCCTCTGGACCCTACCTTCACCTCTGGAACCGCGTCTATGGGCCAAGACGTCTGGTCGACCGTCTTCCTGGAGCTGCCGCGCTTCCGGCACCTCACTATCAACTGTACCGAATCTCCAACGACCTGCGATCTCGAGCTCATTTCTGCCCCGCCCAGCGCGCCATTTCTTCAATCCATTATTGTTCGCGACTCCGAATCATCCTGGCTACACCCATGGCTGTTGAAATCGATCAACCAAGCTCCGAATCTTTGTGTTCTGGACATCGTCACGTACCCTGACTTGTGGGTTGACGTGGCGAAGTTCACGGCTTTGAAGATCCTCGTTGTGCGTCCGAACCAAGACATTAGACCCGAGCTTAGCTTGGACAACGTCATGGATGGACTGCGCCCTCTGAGACGGCTCGAGGAGCTGCATCTATCTTGCGAGCTGACCAGGCTCAGAACGAATAGTGGACCCTGGCCGCCTGTCGCTCTGCCCCATCTCAAGCGCCTCGTTTTTATTGGGCCATCGTACAGCACGGGGCTGCTCCTTGGTGATCTAGACTTCCCTCGGTCGGTTCGCGTGGTTGCAGATGAAGTCGAGATACCGTCCGCGGCAGGCCCCGCTGTCCGTAGCCTCCATGCTGCCGCCGCTCGTTTACTCAAGCCCTCTGTGAGCAAGCTTGTTGGCGAAGAGAAACTCTCGTTCCTCGATCTCACGGCAGGCGACGACGATGTGGTCACTGTACGCGCCTTCACCTATGAATCCTTCGACCTTGGGCCACGCTTCGCCCTGAAGCTCAAATGCTTCGCTACCCTCATGAACACTTTCCCTCTCGACGGCGTCCGCTCGGTATTAATCTCCGGTACACGCACGCACACGGCCGCCGCAATCAAGAAATTTGTGTCTCGCTCGCTGAGTCGCATTGAGACTTTGACCTTTCGAGACGGTAGCCTGTGCTGGCTGAAGGCGGTCATGCAGGACCACCAGGCGCCTCTGCAGTTCGCGACGACGCTGCGTACTCTGGTGCTTGTCGACTTCACCTTCGCCGAAGCCTGTCTGTGCAAGGACGGGCGGCAGGACTGCGCGCACCATCTTGAGGAGGTCCTATCCATGTACCAGTGCACAGCAGGACGACCGTTATATGAACTCAGGATCGTCCGCTGTGAGATTTCTGACCACCAGAAAGATGGCCTGAGGCCGCTAGTCCAGGTGCTGAACGAGGCAACGCAGGGTTGAAAGAGGGATAAAGAATGCTTACAGTTCTGACAAGAAGCCTTATTGCTATTCGTTGTATACAAGATGTCTGTAATGGTACCGAAGTTCAATGTAGTGTTGTATGGCTGTTCGGCGGGCCGAGTCCTCAACACGCGCACATAGAGCGCCTTTGCTCCTGACTTCCACCTAGGCCGTTCCCCGGCTGTTGTACATATCTGACGTCTGGCATCCTGATATCCGCTTCGACCTCTCCACCGTCTCGTAACGCAGAGTAATGTCTGTCGCCCCGCCTGGAAGCTCTGGTCGGCTGACCTCCGAGAGACCTGACCGCAAACGTCCTCGCACTGACTTCGACGACGACGACGAAGTCAAGGTCCTTGAGAACCATCCAACGCTCTACTTCGACGACGGAAACATTATTCTCAGCTGCTGTGGCACACTCTTCTGTGTTCACCGGTCGCTGCTAGCCAAACACTCTCCGGTCTTTCAGAGGATGTTCGCACCGAGGGACGGCATCAAGCCCGATATGTTGAGGGGCTGCAGGCATTACAGCGTGGACGATAGCAGAGAGGACATGGAGGTGTTTCTAGAGATGATCTACAATGGCTTGTAAGTTGTCCTTGACCCTCTGTGCAAATGATGGCTCGACGCGTCCGCCTGGTAGACGTGTAGACACTGTGGTCTTGACGGCCGAAACGTTTCCACTCCTGTCCAACCTGCTGCAAATGTGCACGAAATATGAAGTTGAACGCCCCCGTCCCGAGATCATTGCACGCATACAGGCAGCCTGGCCCAGAGATCTCGCGCAATACGACGCCTTGAACGATACGAGGGTTCGCAAGTACCTCGCCACGCATGGGCACGCGTTGCCCCAAGGCGCAGTTGTGACCTTTGTAGAAGAAGATACCGATGTCCATCCTGCTGCAGCTATTGCTCTCCTGCGCCAGTGCGGGTATGCCTCGCCCGAGCTCCTTGCACCACTGTTCTACGCATTGAGCCGGGGCGCGAGGAACTTCAGCGGTGCAGGCTTCAATGTCGAGCCTCTATCCCACGCAGACATCGAACGGCTCATCGTCGGGATCGAACGCCTGCGGGCGGAGCACCTCAAGATGCTCGTCGCGATGCCAGAACCCGCGCATGGACAGTTCTGCGGTCCAGCATTGTTCTCGCACCGCACCGTGCGCATATTTCCTGCAGCATCTCAAGGCGCGTGCGCCCCAATCGAATTCTGGGGTTCCGCGGCGCGAATGGTCGAGCAGGCAGCACAGGCCCCACCCGCCTCGCCATGCGCCATGTGCTGCAACGCCAGTGCCGCGGGGATACGCGCGACTCGAGCGGCACTTTGGGAGCGAATGCCAGAGATCTTTGGGCTCTCTTGACAGATTGCCCCTTGGTCTGCGGTCGTTTCAACGGTCTACACGCCCTTGCGTCGTCAAGTCGAATGTTGCATCTCCCACGCTTTCTACATGCATCCGGAATTATCGTCATCAAGTGGTTTTTCCAGTATCGCTCTGTCTACACAATTGTTTTTATCATGACATTTTGTATGTACGCACAACATGGAATTGAACTTACGTTTACTGTGACAGGCGGTCGACCCACTTCAGCCTTAGCTGACCAGGCTATGCTCGTAGCGACGCCCCCGAGGGCGTGCGATGCTCAACGCAGCCCAGCAGCAGTACCGATCCAGCACCCAATACAGCGAGCCTCACCCGCGCAACGTCTATGTGGCTATCTCGACATCCACGATGGGACGCTATCAAATTAAGGTTCATCACGAGTCCAATTACAGCCCTGCGTGCGGTTAAGCCACGTCGGTCGTGATCTTCCATCTCTTTACAACCACCCGAGCTAACCATGGAAGAAAACAGGGCACTCCATATTCTTCGGGCAGCCAACAGACGAATGCACGGCGTCTTAGATAGACTCCGGCAACTGTTGAATCCAGTACAACCGCTGAAATCGGTTTCACAATGCCGTGGGCGACAGGTCAGTGAACATCCCGATGCACTCTGCGACTGCCTAAGTCTGATTCCTCTATGTCGCTACTCACTAGAGAAAGCAGGCATCCATCGAGAACCCTGCCGCCCACCGGGTGCCACCGGAGCTCTTTGCGACAATCATACACGAGTTCATGGTCGAGACGGGCGACAAAGTTCCTGTCTCCACGTTCAGCCGGAGCAAACGCGAACTCAAGCACCACCTTGCGCAGGTGTCCCTCGTATGCCGATATTGGGCGAAACATAGCCGCGCGGCGATTTTCGAGGAGCTCGAACTGCGCTCTGCCACGGACGCTCACCAGCTGCTAGCGTTCGCTCGCACGACGACCCTCGGCATGAACGTAGGAGCCTACATCCGCGAGCTCACTCTCGAGCTCGTCCTCCCTTCGGATCCGTGGTTCCACCTCGTCGTGACGAACCTCCCGCGTAGTGCCTTTCCGCTGCTTGTGCGCTACACGTATGGTTTCACGAGTGGTCCGCACGCGACTCATGCACCTCGGAGTGTGTTCGTGGGGCTACCCCGTGCATTGCCTCTCCCACGTCTGCCAGTACGCCCGCGCCTCAAGTGGCTGGACTTTGCGGCCTTTGGCGATGCGGTCGCCTTTGTCGACTCGCTTCTCGTGCCGCGCCCGAGCGCTGCGCCTGTCGGGGACGTCAGCACACTGTCGTTCTACTACGTCAACTGGGCCGACGCGCCGGAGCTGTTGCCATCGGAGGTTCCGCGTGCATTTCGTGGGACCCGGCGGCGATGGCGCAAGCGCATTGTCGACGTGCACGCCGTTGGGTGCAGTGCAGCGTGGCCGCTCATGTGGCTCCTCGTGACGGCGGAGCGGCCGCGAGGTACAGCAAACGACGCACCCGTGTTCGTGGATGCTGGTGAGATGTGCCGGATGGCGGCACTCGTACGGGAGGTCGTCGAGGGGTGCAAGTGTACGGCGTGCAGTTCTGCGGCTGCGACATTGGATGTGCTTCTGCGTGTGCCGAGCGCGGAGCGTGGGTCGTGCGGTGCGTCTATATCTTATGAGGTTACTCATCAGCTGAGCGAGCAGCGGCCGCATACAGTCCTCGAGGCCCATAGTCGGTTCACGCACAAGCTCGTCTTTAGGCTCTCGCTTGATGGTCACGTTACAGGAATCCAATTCAATCTCACGAAGAACGCACGGGCGCTGCCGCGTAGCGCACCCCCAGATGCACTGTCCTTTAACTGGGCAGCGCTGGAAACACTACTTGATGCATTCCCGGCGACACTTGAGCGCGTATGCGTGCAGCTCCCCGACACCGTATACGATATGTACGAGCCCTACGTACGCACGCAAATGCCACAGACTTTGGCACGCGGGCGGCTTGAAGTCGAGAAACGGGGCACGACAGCGCGTGAGCGTTGGCCGGAGGAGGCGGGGTAAATCACGACGTGTTCCTTGCGCCATTTACATTAAACAAGAGAATCCTACCGATACCATAGTGAATATGATGGTATATAGGACTCTATACGATAGATGGGACACGTGATGTAATATCGGGCGGGAGCGGGCGGGGGCCTTGGTTTTTGGCATCGTGCATGGCGACAGCCTATGTAGCGGCCGAGCCGAATTTGGTAAGCTGAGGCCTCTGGTCCTAACATGGACAAACAGCTCTTCGCCGTTGGCCACTACGGCCACGCCGTGCCAGTGGCCTCGACCATCAAATAATGAGCGTTTGCCAAGACTCATTTCGCTTTCATCTGGATTACCTTTGTGTGGACAAAGGACAATACATTGTTTGTCGCTCGCGCCAACATCTCGACGATGCCACGATATCTCCGAGTACGTGGCCTCAAAGTCGTCTTTTTGGGCTCGTCCCGCTTTCATGACGCCCGACTTAGCACAATTTTTATTAACAACAAGCTATACTGAAATGAACTTGAACATCTGCACGCGATAGCGGCCAGCCACTGCTCCAAAGGGCCGACAGGGTATGCCTCCATGTATATATAGGAGGCGAGTACGCAGGTCTCGTCAGCATCAGCGTCAGTCTCTTACCCATTGCTCCTCACTAGCCTTTCACCGTACTATCTGACACCCTCCGATACGCGATTATTGCACCATGGATTCTGGACTTCAAGCTACAACCGTCGCCGCTCCCAGCCTACCGGCTGAGATTCTCTTGGCCATCCTCAAGTTCTACAGGGAACAGCCCTCCGTTAATGCCGACCCCTGGGAATTCCTTGCTTTGACTCTGGTCTGCAGGGCCTGGCGTTACGCCGTCTTCGCAGACAAGCACCTGTGGACCAACATTGTCCTGCCTGCACCGCTGCCCGTAGTCCTCCGCGCGCTGGTACTCTCGGACGACTGTCCTCTGGACTTTACCTTCAACGATGACTGCCTCTACATGCACGAATTTGCCGTGGAAGCGGTGCTCAAAGCACTGTCGCGGGCTCGCCGCATTGTGATCAACGCCACAGAGATGGTGGAAAGCCCAGCCGGCGCATCGACCGTCACCGATGCAAGTGCGGCACCCGCCTACGAGGCCAACCCTATGTCTCAATACATCATCAGAGCGGCTTGGAGCGCGTCTAATCTCGAATCCCTGGACGTTGTCTCGTATCCCGGGATCTGGACCGACCTCACCGGACTCTCGACTGCCAAGATGAAGAGCCTCACCGTCCGCCCTTCAGCCACGGCCGCTGACAATGTCATCACGGCTGACGACTTCGCTGTCATTCTGGCTTGCATGCCTCAGCTGGAAGAGCTTGACATTGTCTGTCCGGCGAGCGTCACGCCTCTGGCAGCACAGAGGATACCGACGCCTCCATCTCTTCATCGCATCGGCCTCGCGGGCGGCAGTATCTTCGATACCGTGATGGTCCTCTGCAGGCTGTACTCCCACAAGGTCACGCAGATATCTCTCGAGAACAGTGATATACGGGCTGGTCCGCTCAGCGATGACATGGTGGCAGGTGCCCTACGAGGGGCGTTACCGATTCTCGTCGCCGGTACGCCCTTAGACTCAATCGAACTCGACTTCGCAGGCAGCCCGGACAAGGTTGTGCTCCGTGCGTACACGCGTGAGCATGGCCTGCGCTTCGCCAGCGCGCATCCGATGCTCGACGACGAGCTCCACGAGTTCGTTGCGCAGCTCCCGCTGGAGAACGTCCGCACCCTCGTCGTGATGAACGCTGGGGAAGATATGGACCGCGCGCCAGTCCGCGCGCTCCGCACGCTGCTCGAGAACGTCGAGGAGCTCGTCATAGGCCACGGGACCCCTGGCTGGATCGAGAATGTGCTGGTCGACGCCCCAACCGAATTGCGCATCACCAAGACCTCCGAAAATTAGTCCATTGCGTGTCGATCTACAAATGCAACCGACGTCTCGTCACTGAAAGTTCTCTAACCGACCCACCACTCCGCCAAATTCATGCCCTCCTCTCTGCTCGGCACATGTTATTATTTACCTGATGTACATATTCCTGGACGTCCAGCGGCCGCCCGTCGTATAGGACTGTACGCATATAACGCTACTAACTTGCTCATTATATTGATTGTATCTGGTGTACCTACTGTGCTCCCGCTGCCTTGATAATGTCCGATGCTGCTTGTTCGTTATTATCACCTTACCCGTCGAAATATATATTATTGGGAAGACGTGTTTACCTTTTTATGCGATGGCGTACACGGTCGCCTGAGTGTGGGACGCGAAGTGTAGAGGGACGAGAGAGAGGTCGGCGACACGCAGGCTCTGGGTGCCGTAAACTTTGAGTGTCGGATCGACGACCCCGTTCGTTGCTCTGGGAAACATCGAGCATGATACGGCGGTGTTACAAGCCGCGCTCATTGTCAACTTCACCCAGTCTAGCACACGTCACCGCTGGTATCAGCTAACCGCTATAAAGTTTCAAAATCTGCCTAGACGCACCTCGCAGCTGCTCGTCCGTCTGCACCTCGCGACCAGGGCTGTGCTCGCGCTCGAGTGGATCGCGCATCAGCAGCGTTTGTGCATTCCGGAGCGTGTATTTGGCTGCTTCAATGTGCAGGGTGAGGTCTGTCGCGAGGCTATCAGCCGAGTAAAAGGATCCTGGCCTAAGGGTACGAACCAGCGTCGTGCTCGTAGTACCGCGCATCGATCTCGGGCTGCTGTTGTGGGTCGGCGGAAGCACAGTGCTGTGAGCGCACACCGGTACCCGCGTACCACGCAGCCGTTGAGAAGACATAGATACTTACGGCGCTTCCGCGAGACAGGCTATGGTTCATCGCGACGCCGACGCGCCCATACCGCTTGCCGGACTTGGGCAGATCTGCAAGAGAGCATATAATCAGTATGCTGCTAATTCTTGTGGGCAATACGACCCACTTGGTCCGCTGAGTAGCCTCAGGTAGCTGATGAACTCGCAGCCAGCCTGAAGGAGTTAAGAGCATCTGCTACGTAGTTGATTTGACGTGAGCGATGACAAATGGGCAGGATGAAACTGAATATACCGCTGAGACGTAGGACCTGCATTGATTTCCTCGAAATTGCGTACCAGTTCACCCAGAGCATTGACTTTGCGACATAGGAGTGACCCGTGCTACAACTCGGACTCGGAAGAAAAGCGACAAGTGCTAAGCGCCCAATAATCGCCCGCGCTCTCAGCCATCTGCCAAAATGTCGAGAAGTGTCTATTGAATTGGCATGGACAGGTACACCGTTATTATGTATTGTTACGAGTCAGATTCTCGTGCTGGGCTATGCGGTCGGCGTGAGGCATAAGAAATCGAAAGCAATTATCGTATGTACATGAATCATTAGCGTAGATCATGGCAGGACTTTGGCACTGCATGAAGATCCCCCGCTGTTTGTCAGAGACAGACGGTCGAGTGTCGTATACAGGTCCGTTATGGTACGTGCAAGAGCGAGGTGTGCAGGGAGAGCGTCATTATGTGTTATTGTAAATGCGGAAAAGATTCGAGCGGGGGGAGGAAAAAGTGAAGATTGTACAGTGTGCCGTGCCCGAGCGCGAGATAAACATGTGCAGAGATGCCGAGTGGAAAGATGCTACACGAGAGAGAATCCGAGAGTTCCGGACCATTGTGATGTAGGAGATGTGTTGCACTGGAAGAAGTGTCCGAGCCTTGCGTTGCGTTTCATTCCCTTTGTTCCTTTGTTACGACCAAGATTCTGACGTGAAAACGTACGAAACGTTCATAGGTGCGCGGCGGGCATCCACCCATCCTCTGCACTTGCGCGGCGTTTGCAAAACGAGGGAAGCTCTGCAGGACCGGCGATGTCGATGCCGAGGACAAACGCGTCGTCATCCTCCTTAGCATCCGCAACTCTTTCCTCTTCTTCCTCTTCCTCATCTTCGTCTCCTGAATACACATCAAACAGTTCGACCTTTGTCTGCGCCTCGAGCATTCCGAATTCCATCTTGTCCGCCTCAGCATCTGCCGCACACAGCAGGTCCGCAGTTGACGCGCTCCGGGCGCCGTGCAGCATGTACGGTGTACCCGGTGCAGGAAGCAGCGGGGCATGTGCAGGGGCGAGACCTCCCGGGTATGATGCGCTTACAGGACCAAGGAGCGGCACCGCGGGTGGTGGAAGGCCCATCGTGACCGGGGCGGGCAGCAGTGGTCCGCTGCTCGACGCTGTTACAGCGCCCATGCTCATACTCCGGGTTCGAGGGCGTGCGCGGACGGGCACTGATGTGCGTCGGTGGCGTGTGAGCGGCGCGTGGAGCCCATCCTCCGCCGAGCTAAGCGCTAATGCTTCCTCGTCGGACGGTCCACCTCCGGGCGCGGCTGGAGGATCCACAGCCCGAAGAGAAGCGTCTTCTCGAGGCGGCTCTTCTTCCTGCGGCGTGGCTCGCGAGGGGCTGGTGAGGGCAGTGCCGAAAAACGGACTCTCGGCGCACGAGTTGGCGGGGGAGATGGGGCTGCCGACAAAGGTGGTGGTGTCGCTGAACGGGCTGGTGGCGAGAAAGCTACGGTCGCCGTCCTCGTCCTCGCTGCTGTCCTCCTCTTCCTCGCAGACTGGAAATAACCGCATGATATTACTTTCGGCGGTGGTGACGACCAAACTCCCCCGCTTCTTCTTGACGCCCTGGACGCCCTCGAGCTCAAAGGCCTTCTCGGCATCGAGATCTTCGAGAGTGATGACCTTGCCTGTCGCAAGCGCGCTGCGGCGGTCGGGGATGGCCAATGAACAGAAGCGCACAGCTGCTCCGCCCATGAATGCACGGTTGCTCCATGCACGGCGGCGGCTCTTCGCCTCGAGCACGTTGAGCAGCTGCTTCTCATCGGCCTGGGCCGCAGCATGCTGACTTGCGAGACGCGCAAGAATGCCGAGCAGTCGTGCACGCTCGCCGGAGAGCGCGGTGTAAGCCGCGATTGGCAGCGTAGACGGTGTAGGCGAGCTTTGCGAGCATCCTGACGACGAAAGGGCCGAGCCAGGAGATGGTGTCAGCGAACGTGACGTCGGGCCCATGGACAGCGGCGTGAGCGTAGGACGATACGCTGGGGGAGCATCCCGGGCAAGCTGGCTGGGCAGCGGGGGCGGCTGGGTGGTTTTGATGTGCTCAAGTGGCGGTTGCTTGGTCAGGACTGGACGGCGCGGGGGCGAACTCGCGAGAGGGGCCGGTTCGAAGTCACTACTCTGTTCCTGAACGCCCGAGAAGTACTCTCCACGCTCAGGTTCAGCGAGCGGCGGGGTCGCAGGCGCACGGATGCACGCCGAGTCGAAGCTTGTTGCCTCGCTCGGCGTGTGGACACTGCTACCGTCCGTCTCAGTGCTGCCGGCGCTGCTGCTTGTTCCCGTGCTTGTACGGTCCTCGGCGTCGTCTTCGGGTTCCTCCGTGAGAGGGACGTCCTCGAGCTGCTCGTCCTCGAAGCCATCAAAGAACGGCGCAGGCTCGTCAACGATGGCACCTGTGCTCGTGCCCCACTCGCCGACGACACCAGAAAAGCCGGAGATTGGTGGGGACACGCTGACGCTCGAAAGCAGCGGGCCCTCGATGGGCGAGAAACCCATGCGTGCGCCGACGCTATGACTGGTGCTGGGGATGCGACGCGGTGGGGTTGGCGGGAGCGCATGCATGCTGCGCAGAACGACGCGCATCTCGCGCATCTCGGCCTCTACGCGGGTAAGCAAGGAGCGCGTGACCCAGGTGACGTATCCGCCCTCGTTCGCGCGGCCAAAGCTGATCTCATCGTCCTCCTCGTCATCATCGTGGCCGGTTGCGAACTGCTGGTGGAGCGCGGCGGCGTCGGTGCCGCGGAGAATATCGGAGGCGCGCAGCACGCCGACGCTCGGGCTGCGTGAGACGCAGTGCACGCGCATGCTCGCGTCGCTCAGGCTGAAGTCGCTGCTCCGTGTGGTAAGTGCGCTGTTGACGCTGCGAAGGCGGCGGCTTGCCACGACCGCACCGTCACTCTCGACACTGCGAACTCGACGAGGTGCCCGCGTCAGCGGGACCCGTGGTGGGAGAGCGTCTGGCGTCTTCAGCTTTGCCAGAACATATCGCCGGAAGACGTCGACAAGGGTCGCGCGAGCCCGGCGGCGGAGGTCGCTGCTGCTTAGTGGCGGGTCCTGGTGAGGCGCAATGGCGAGCTGCGGATGCACGACGTGCGGTGGCGATGGTGAAGGTGAACGGCTGGACGGTGCACTGAGTGACGTCGGGGTTTCGAGCTCTGCGCGAGGCGACGGAGACGGTGGTGGCGAACGCGAGCGAGCGTTCTTTGGCGAAATGAACGATCTGCGGAGAGGATGTCAGTACTGTCGTTTACCGCGGCAACAAAATACCCACGCCAACGCAACCAAAGACATCAGCAGACTTCCTCGCTTCTTGTGTTTCCCCTTCTTACTGCTCTCCTCTTCTACTTCCTCTTTTCTCTCCTCCTTGACTCCCTTCGCCTTCTTCCCCTTTCCTCTCTTGGTCTCGACGTGCCCAGGCACGTGCGCCTCCGCGTCCCTCCCAAACTCCTCATCCAAACTCCTCCTCCTCCCCTTGTCAGCCCTATCCCGCACCTCCTCGTAGCTGTAGCTACGCTGCATCGGCAGGAGACCGGGACCCGCACTGTGGCGCTTGCGCTCCTTCTCCTTGGGCGCAGCCGGGTAGCGGTCGTAGCGCTCGAAGCCACCGCACGCGCCGTGACGCGCCTCCGCGAACGCGAACCGCTCGTGGTACGTGTGGCGCCGTTCGCGTTCGCGGCGCTCGCGCTCGCCCGCGGCCGCGCTCTCGTTGACGTCGCGCAGGACGCTCTGCAGGGCCGCACGGCACGCCGCCGCGTCGCTGCCCGCGCTGTCTTCCTCTGCGCCAGGGGCGTCCCAGACCCAGCTGACCTCGCGCCCGTCGACGTACCGGCAGAGTACGCGCACGCGGCGCGGGCACGCGTCGAGCGGGTTCTCGCACTCCTCGGCGGGGGTCGCGATGTCGCCGGCTGTGGCGCTGCCGTCGGAGAGGTCGAACACGACCTCGCTCAGCACCGCGGCGATCCATGTCGCCTTGTCGAGCGCGTGCGGGGTCAGGCTGCCCTGGCCGTTGTTCGACCCGGTGCCTGCAGGCGCGCCGAGGCCTGCGAGCGCAGGACTCAGCCCGGATCCGCGTCCGAGCGGCAGCGGGCCGTCGACGCGGGCAAGGATGTTGTGTTCAGCGTCGAGAAGGCTCTCTTCGACAACGAGCTTCAGGAGAGCCGCGTAGCTCGCGGGCAACGGTAGGTTGGATGGTGGAGCGGGGTACGCGAGGGTGAAGAGGACCGTCGGAAGCGGGTGGGGCGGCAAGAGCTTGAGTTGCATGGTGGGTACGGATTACTGTGGAGTGGGGATGGTGGCGCAATACACAAGTTGTACAGAGACAGCTACTGCGACTGTCAGCGTTGCGATGTGGATGGTCAGAAGGGGCGAACGAACCTTTCACAAAATTACTACAAGAAGGAACAACTTTTGATGCTTGATTATGACGAGAGCAAGGGGCGTCTCGTCGGGGATTATGTGTGCGTGTGCGTGTGATTATCTTGGCAAGGACCGTTGGTGGATTACGACGAAAGTAGCACAGCCTCGGTGGAAATTATGAAAGAGAGAGGCACGCGGAGTGGACGTCGCTGAATATGCCTAAATGGTCGAGCTGATGAAGACATGTTAGCACGTCGTTTTTGTAAAGTTGCGATAGGAAAGGAACAAAGAAACAAAGGCGACATAAGGCTGTAAAGTCCGCATACCGTCCATGGAAGAAATTCAGCAGTCAAGCTTCCTGTCGACCTGGCGACAACACGGGCGCAGTGCAAGTGGACATGAAGCCCATTCCTGGGTATCGTCGGTGGACGAATGGTTGAGCAATGCCGTTTTCGGCAATCCATTCCCGTAGCCGGCGATGCCAGCCTCGAGAGCTGTACAACCGCTCATGCTGCGAATACCCCTAGGGGAAACAGCGCTGGCACGACAGCATGATGTCCCCAGCCGGTCTGGTCTGCCTTGCTGGGGTGACCCTAGATACAGACCCACAGCCAAGGTGTCGCTCTTCGGGATGGCGCAGCGCAGGGAGGTCAAAAGAGAACATGTGCTCACCGATGCCTTCCTCTAAAAACGACCGGGTGATGAAAGCCTGCAGAGATTATCAGCGTCATTGTCACTCGAGTGCGGGATGAAACTGAAATCCGAAAAAGTCGGAAGTAGACAACAATAAAACAAAGTAGCAACGGCGCAGGGTCGCACTGATGAGCTCGCAGCACGTGTATAGGGGGCGTACGTAACAATTCGATGAAGCATGCAAACAGCGAGGGGAGCATACACGAGGGCACACCGGCGTACACAGGAGTCCACGGCGGCTCGGAGGTGTGTGTCGGAACGTGGAGTTCAGAACGCAAATTGCCTCCGCATCCCGGGCGCCCGGATGGGAAAGTTTCAAAGCGGTGTGGGATTGTCGAGGGCAAGATAGGGAAAGGGTGAAGGGACGGGATGCACATGAGGAGATACGTACCGAATCTTGAACGGCTGCGATGGAGGCGACCCGGAAAACGTTGACGGAAAGACGAGCTCTGGCGGTTGCGCTTGGTCAGGAACCGCTCTGAACGATGCACGGCGGGACAGAAAACGCCGGATTATAGATATAAAATAAAGCAAAGAGGGAGTGCGGGGAGATGAACGCGGAAGCAAAAAGGCAGGGACGGGAGGGAGAGAGGGAGGGGATGGGGTGATGGGGGATTATGGCCAATCATCGGAAGAGAAAAGACGGCAGCGAAAAGGAAACATACCGAAGGCAACCGCTTGCGGGTACGGCGACAAGGAAGAGACGACGGGGGCACGCTGCGTCGTCGCGGTTCGCTGGCGGCGGCTGCTTCGCTTCGGGAGGTCGGCGGGGGCGTGCTGGCCGACGGCTCGGGTCGCGTGGGCGGCGTTGGCGGCGACGAGGACGACCGAGGAAGCGAGCTCGTGGTCGTCGAGAGAGAGGGCGACGCAGGCGAGAGCAGAGCGAGGCGAGACTCTGGCGAGAGAGAGCCCCCGTGCGCCCGCGCAAGCGAGACCGCGAAAGCCGTTCATGCGCGACCGGCCCCGCCTCGCAGTTTTGATCCCGCGGCAGGCGTCCATTGGCCAGCAATCCCGCCATCAGATACCCATATATGGACATGGGCGGGACGCCCGTCCGCTCCGGACTTGCGAGCCTGGCGCTCTTCTGCTCGTCCTCGCCCTCGTGCTCGTCCTTGTCTTCGTCTTCGTCCTCGACTTTTCCTCGTCCTCGTCCTTCATGTCTGTTCCGTCGTCGATCCCGCCGCACGCGCCGTCGAGCGTGCTACCGTTTGCAGAGGCACTCGATACCCTCGCGCAGCTGCTCCCTGCCAAGCTGCTCAAGCCCCGCGTCGGCATCGTTTGCGGATCTGGATTGAGCACCCTCGCAAAGAGCCTCCGCGATGTCGTCGAGGTCCCGTATGACAAGCTCGCTGGATTTGGCCAGAACACCGTGCAGGGACACCGCAGCGCACTCGCGTTTGGTCTCATCGGCGACGTGCCCGTCGTGGCGATGCTCGGGAGGGTGCGTGCGCTGCCTCCGAACTCGGTGCTCAGACTGACCTCGCGTAGTTCCATCCGTACGAGGGACACCCTCTGCGCACCGTCACCTACCCCATCCGCCTCCTCGCAAAGCTCGGCGTGAAGGAACTGCTCATCACGAACGCCTCGGGTGGACTCAATCCCTCCTACGACGTCGGCTCCAGTGCGCCCCCACTTTTCTTTCTCCCGCCTACGCGCTGATACCCCGCAGTCGTGCTCATCGCCGACCATCTCGCCGTGCCAAACCTCGCAGGCCCGCTCAACGCCCTCTTTGGCCCGACGCTCAGCCCCGACTACCCGCGCTTCGTCCCGCTCAGCGACGCATACAGCCGGCGCGTCCGCAAGGAGGTCCTGCGCTCCGCATACGAGCTCGCGAAGGAGGGAGTCTTTGGTGAGGACGCGAAGCAGAAGGCTCTCGGTGTGTAATCTTCTCTTGGGCTGGGTATATGCGCGGCTTACCTCCAGTGCCAGCTTCATCACCCACCCTGCCTCTCCACGAAGGCACATACGCGTATGTTTCAGGCCCAACGTACGAGACGCCCGCCGAAGGCCGCTTCCTGCGCTCAGCCGGTGCAGACGTCGTCGGCATGAGCACCGTCCCCGAGGTGCTCGCTGCACGCGAAGAGGGCGTCGAGCTCGCCGTCCTCACCCTCGTCACGAACCGCGTCGTCGTCGGCGCCAAGGAGGACGGCTGGGTCGGCGAGGAGATCATTAACGAGGTGCATTCCGCCTTCTGCTTGCGCCCGCGACGCGACGCTAACGAGCGCGCCAGGTCGTGGGCAAGGACGTCCCGCCAAAGGTCACCGAGACGGTCTCACACGAAGAGGTGCTCGAAGTTGGCAAGCTTCGTGCCGAGGTCATGCGTCAGCTCGTCGAGCGCACCGTGCTGCGCCTCGCCGCTTCGCGTAACTAATCACAGCTAGGTTGTTTGATCGGCCTGCTTATGTTGTGCCTCTGCTGATACCGCGTAGGTCTTCTTGGATATACGACAATGTAGACATAGACGAGACACAATGTAACATGATATCACACAAACGCGTCTGCACACTCGGACATGGCTCGGGCGTGCCCGGCCCCCCTCTTGGTCGGTCTGCAGTCCTTGCCAACACGACGGGCCAGGCCATCAGTCTTTCTTTCGCGACTGGACATCGGACAGAACCGCCGTTCCACTAGGGTTGGTGTCACCGTCTGTGCCCGCCTGCCCTTCACTGAGCGTCTGTGCAGGTCTCATTGCGCGGCACGCCCGCCATGCCTGATGCGTTTGGATTCTCCTGCAACAAAGCCTCCAGCGTTCGCTCGGCCAAGCCACAGCTGACCCCGAGCAGCAACGACCGCGATCCAGGGGCCCCGGACATTCGCGGGTGAGATGGGCTGTGTGTGCAATCAACGAGCCGGGGGACGAGACACATGCGCGACCCACCGTACTTACCCCGCGAATTCCAGGGTGCCAATCCTTCACGGCGCGCCCCGTGCCGCGGGAAGCGTTGGCGGGCAGACGTACCGGCGATCGCGTCTTGCTCCGCAGCGTCTATGTGTGTGGCGGCCGCATCCGTCTGAAACGGATGTGGCGTCCTCGTTTCGGCGTCCCGCCGCTGTGCAGCAGCCGCGGCGCGGCGGGGGTCATTTGCGCCTCGACGTCGGTCCTGGCCGCCCAGCACGTCTCGCCGCCGCTCTGGCTCTGCCGCTGGATTGAAGCCCAAGTCCGCCGTCGGGCTGCACAGGACTGTACCGCGGGCGGCAGGGTGTGCAATGCGGTCGCGCACGGGCTGTGACCCACGATTGGCGCCGGGCTTGGCTCGGTGGGCGGCGTGCGTCCACCGAGGTCAGATTCCCTCCTCGCGGTCATGCGCTGAGCATATCGTGCCATGTCGCGACAGCAAGGCTGGACACGACACGGCGCTTCTGTGCTAAGCGACATGTCTCCGCCGGCGCGCTGTGACTTTTTCAGCCGATCAGCTCCGTCCTACCTACGAACACTGCAGTGGTACGGTGGTGTGTCTTCAGTGTCTCCTGCCCTCTCCGTAAGACCTTCGGCAGCCCGAGAGGAGCCCGAGCCTGTCGTTCTCAATGCCACTGCGCGAAACGACCGCCGCGCACATGCCCTGTTTCTGAGTGGAGGCCGTCTCGTGGCCTGCTTGGACTATAAAGACTAGGGCTTCGCGCCAAGATGTTTCCATCGGCGACATCCCCGCATTACCATGATTGTTCCTACCGACCAACTCGACGCCCAGTCTTTCGACTATGTCATCGTCGGTGCGTACCACCCCTTGCAGCTGAAAGCTTCATACTTATCTGAACATGTACAGGCGGTGGAGTGCGCATATTTAGCTATTCGTAGACATCTGCTTATACCCCGATCCCAACTCGCAGACCGCAGGCCTTACCCTGGCCGCACGCCTCACCGAAGACCCTTCGATCAACGTCCTTGTTCTGGAAGCTGGCCAAGCGAATATCGACGACATGCAGCTGCGTACGCCCTGTCAGCACTCTCTTACTAGCCGATCGCGTCTGAGTGCGGCTCGAATCCCTAGTGCGACCGGCCAGCTACGCGAGCCACTTCGGGAACCCCTCCTATGCTTGGCCACACAAGACCGTGCGTTCTCTCCTGCTCCGACCAGGCGCATGCTGACCCCCCTCTAGACTGAACAGAAGTACCTCAACGGCAGATCGGCGGACTGGCCACGGTGAGTGTCCCGTCGAGAGCCGGTGCGGGCGCCGGAGCTGACACGGGCGTGCAGCGGCAAGGGCCTCGGAGGCTCGTCTGGCATCAACTTCATGGTGTACACGAAGCCCCCAGCGAGCGACATCGACGGTGCGGTGCATCATTCTGCTCTTCGACCTCGCTGACATGCGAGCACACAGATATTGAGCGCCTTGGAAATCCGGGCTGGAGCTGGAAAGGGCTCGCACCGTACTTTCGCCGCGTAGAGGGGTGAGTTGCGTGCCCCGACCCACCACGATCTGTCCTGACACATGCCGGCCGCAGCTTCACTGACCCTACCGACGAATACAAGCAACAGACCGGCGTTAACACCTCTGATTGGAAGATTGGGCGCGATGGTACGTGTGCTACTCGTTCTGATAAGCTCAAGGTATGGATCTTATTCCCGCAGGGCCACTCCAGATTTCGTTCCCTGCACACTTTTCAGACTTCGAGTTGGAGATTCAGAAGGTCCTCCGCACCTCTATCTGTCCGCGTCTCCTCGCTTATCATGCCCGCCGTAGAGCTTTATCAATGCAGGCCTTTCACCTGCCAAGCGACCCGTGAGTGCCCTGATTGTTTTGCCTAGTGATCCTCTAACAGACCCTATGAACAGCTTGATGGCGACGTCAGTGACTTTTTTGCCTGCGAGACGTCCATGTACTCATACATGTGCAGCCCGCCGGCGTCGCCTTCTGTCCCAACACGTACGACCCACGCTTACACAAGCGGTCGTATGCCACAACGGTACGCCTACAGAGACCCCCTTTCGGTGGCGTACCGCTAAGGAGCCAGCAGGCATATTACCTCCCACACAAGGACCGCCCTAATTACCGTGTCGCCGTCGGAGCGCACGTCAACCGCGTGCTGTCCGAGAAAGGTCCTACAGGCGTGTGGGTCGCAACTGGCGTTCAGTTCACCGACGTAGCGACGGGCAAATCAGGCACCGTATTCGCGAGGAAGGAGGTCTTACTTTGCGCAGGGTACGTCTCGAGCCTGTAGAACATTGCACACGCTAAGTCTCTGCCACAGGGCGCTCAAGACGCCGCAGATCCTCGAGCTCTCGGGCTTCGGTCGCCCCGACGTCCTGAAGAGGATCGGGGTTCCGGTCAAGGAGGCTCTGCTCGGCGTGGGCGAGAACCTCCAGGAGCACTACTTTGTGGGCTTCAGTTGGGGTGCGTGTCCGCGCCGCTGCCTGCCTGCGTATCGCTGACCGGCTGTGGCAGAACTGAAGGATGACGTCCCATATGACACGTACGACCTCCTCCGCGACCCGGCTATTGCCGCGCAGCACGCCGACCTGCAGTACGTCGCCGGTCACCGCGCGTGTCCGGCTGTGTTCTGACGATACACAGTGCACTCGGGAAGGGGCTCCACACCACTGGTGTTGTCGGTTTCTCGTGGGCGAGCCCGCGTCCGTCGTTCCGCCGGACAGGCAGGCAGCGCTGCGCGGGAGATCCAGGCGGCCATTGACGCGGCAGACGAGAAGGCGAACCCCGGGCTAAAGACGCAGCTCAGTATTGCGCTTGAGCGGTTCGACACAAGCCCCGGTCTCGAGTTCATCAGCTTTCTAGGATTTCTCAGCGGGCCTAGTATGCTTCGTTGCTACCTACTCTCGCATAGACAGCGCTGACCACCCACATGCTGGTAGAACCACCCGAGCCCGGCAAGCGCTACGTGAGCATCGTCGTAGCCACTAATCACTGTCTATCTCGCGGAGCGTCGTGAGTAACATCGATCTAGGGGCTGCATACAACCTCCAGTTCTCACACACACAACAGCATTGCGCCTCTGCCGACCCGCAACAAGATCCGGATAGTGATGCGCGATACTACGAGCAGGACGTCGGTCAGTGTCCTCCAGTAATTTCTATCTTCAACCATTTATACTCAGTCGCCACGACAGACCTGTCACTACACGTCGAAGCCGCAAAGTATGCACGCAGAGTTGCGAGCATGCCACCAATGTGCGACTTGCTCGCGCGGGAGTACAACCCAGGCCCGAGGTGCAGAGTAACGAGCAGTTGCGTGGTGCGTGTATGCGGCACAAGTCCAACGTGTGCCAATATTGACGGCATCCGGGGCACTGCACAGAGTGGGCGAAGCTGACGTTGGGGACGACCTGGCACACGGCGTCTTCTTGCTCGATGTTGCCAAGAGCACAGAACGGGGTCGTCGACCCGACGCTCAAGGTGTACGGTACCCAGAACCTACGCGTGGTCGACCTCTCTATCGTGCCGCTTCACATTGCTGCGCATACCCAGGCAACTGTGTATGCGACCGCGGAGAAAGGCAAGTGTCTTCTTCAAAAACAAAATGATGCCAGGAGCTCATCAGAGAACGGGCAGCTGCGGACATGATCAAAGCAGCGGGTGCAGGAGAGCAATCTCAGAGTGGCGGTGCATCTGGGTAACGGCACTAACTACGGCGGACTGGCACTACTTGACCCAAGATGTCAACGTGCTTAACGACGATTGTACGTCCTCGATCTTACACGTCGCGTAAGTAAAACATGCAGAAATATAGCTGGCTTATGTTCTATCTACCTGGATGATGTGTCTTGGTGCCATGAGCAAGCCCAAAGCAACGACGGCACGAACCTGTGGCGGTATTTACCAAAGACAGTTAGTGCGGGAGGGCGCGTATTTGGGCGCTCGACATTGTTTTTCTTTGTTTCTGGTTTCCTCCAGCCTTCACGGAGCTCGAATCGGTACCACATAGGATAGCGATCCTGACAAGCAAGGCACTCCTTTCACGGCTGCAATCCAACGGCATGTTCAGTGAAATGTCGAGGTTCGAATATCCAAGTCGTCACTGAGTGACTTACGCTGCAGCCTGACACTAATGTCTTGCCCCTTTCAACGTCCCTTCGAGATGAATGCGGGCCTTCAGCAAAGCCAAAGCCATTCTATCCTATACATTGCGTTATATAGGATGCCGGGCATCCCTACAGCTATGTTCTCAGAAGGCCGGGAATCAGGCCGTTGGAGCAATGCCGCCTGAAGCGCGGACCTGTGCCAACGGAGGGTTGGCAGTCGGCGATCGCGATGTATCCCCGCAAGATGCATGATTGTGGTGATCACGTCCGTCTGAAACGAATGTGGCGTCCACGATTCGAGGCCCGCCGTAGCCCGCCGCGACGCTACGTGGCGAGGCCCAGTCCCTTCTAGGCGTAGATGCAACCAAGGTGCGCATTGCTGTTGTACGTGTCTATGCTGCTGAGGGCATCATCGTGTACTCTACTCCCATAGCGCTGCCGACTCGGAGACTCGGCGGCTCACGGCTGTAACCCTGCGGATGATGCCCGACACCGCTCGGTGGGCGGCATCTGTCCACCGGAGTCTGACCGCACTCCTCGACGCTGCCTCCGCGTGCAGGTATCTGGACAATAATGTAGAACGCGGACGCAACTCCGCCCCCCTGCACCAGGCGACGTGTCTCTGGTGGTACACCGTGACTTCTTCCCGACCGATGCCGCCGCCTCATGTTCGTCGCATTGACATACACTGATACGGCGGTGCGCTAGCCCACATTGCGGTCATCGGAACCGCCACATCGCGCCGAGATGTCTTTTTCAGTCCTGTAATGAGCCCGAGGACAGGACAATAGCGGCTCCTCGACAGTACATTGACATAACGTCTCACGTAGCATTGTTGGACGTCACTCGGTCCTACCCGCTACCTACGGTATAAAGGATAAGACCCAGAGTCCAGGGACTTCCGCACCGACATCGCTCCAACATTCTGTCCCAAGCATGCTCATCCCCATCGACCAGATCAACGGACAGACATTTGACTATGTGATCGTTGGTGCGTACCTGCACAATTCAGTCCAACTTCACGCTGACATGGACTCGTTTAGGTGGTGGAGTATGATGTGCACACTGTAAACATAGCTCATCTATTGACCCGACCCCTACCGCAGACGGCCGGTCTTACTCTTGCTGCACGGCTCACAGAAGATCCCGCAGTCAATATACTTGTTCTAGAGGCGGGCCAGGCTAACATCGACGATGAGCAGCTGCGTACGTTGTGTTAGCATTCTCGCCGACTGACCGTACTCAATTGCAACCCGGATCCCTAGTGCGCGCGGTCAGTTACGGAGCGCACTTTGCGAACCCTTGCTATGCCTGGCCGCACAAGACTGTATGTCGCCTCTCGCCTTGGTGTTTTCCGCATTCACCCCTCTATGCCGCAGACCAAGCAGGAGCACATCGGTGGGAGAACGACGGATTGGGCACGGTAAGGATCGACACAGAGCTTGTGTGAGCATTGAAGCTAACAGAGACGGTAGCGGCAAAGGCCTCGGAGGATCTTCCGCTGTAAACATGATGTGCTACACGATACCACCCGCACGCGACATCGACGGTGCGCCGCTTTACTCTACTCCTTGACAACATCGGCTTACGACGGCCCAGATTTCGAACGCCTCGGAAATCCTGGCTGGAACTGGGAGGAGCTCGAGCCGTACTTTCGCCGCGTTGAAGGGTTCGAATCCGTCCCCTCATCTGCTATCATCTGGGCTTACGCATTGCCCAACGCAGCTTCATCGAACCCACGGATAACTATAAGAAACAGACTGGCATTGACACCACTGGTTGGAACGTCGGGCGGGACGGTTGGTGTGCTGCTTTTCTGTCGGTTGGCTTACTTCATGTATCCCTTTCCCGCAGGGCCGCTTTGTATTTCGTTCCACGACAGAGTTTCTGAACTCGAATCAGAAATTCAGAAGGTTTTTCGCAACTCCAAGTCGATCATGTTTAGTCGCTTACCACGCTTGCCGTAGACCTTTATCAACGCAGGTCTAGCTCCCGCCAAGCGTCCAGTGAGTATTGCCTTGCCTAGAGTGCCACCAAACTGTTCATATACCTCATCGTACAGCTCGAAGGCGACGTGAGTAGCCTCGTCAATGCACGGTCTATTCCTGTACTCAACTCTCGCAGCCCGCCGGTGTCACTTTCTTGCCCATCACCTACGACCGACGGCTCCACAAGCGATCGTACGCTACTAATGTACGCCTCTCGAGATCCCTGCTATATTTGCTTCGCTAAAAGGACAGCAGGCGTATTATCTCCCGCACAAGGATCGCCTAAACTACCGTGTCGCCGTCGGCGCATACGTCAATCGCGTGCTCGCAGAACAGGCGGCGACTGGAGTGTGGGTCGCTACGGGCGTCGAGTTCACCGACATTGCCACAGGCAGATCCAACACTGCGCTCGCCAGGAAGGAGGTCATACTCTGCGCAGGGTACGTTCGCGCGTTTCCATGCAGCGGCGCATGTGCTCAGGCGCTGCGGCAGGACACTCAAGACGCCGCAGGTCCTCGAGCTCTCGGGGTTCGGCCGCCCCGACGTGCTGCAGAAGCTCGGCGTGCCGGTCAAAGAGGCGCTCTTCGGCGTAGGCGAGAATCTCCCGGACCATTTCTACGTGGCCCTCAGCTGGGGTGCGTGCCTACGGCGAGCGAGCGCCCACAACGAGCTGACGGGCTGTGACAGAGCTGAAGGAAGATGTCCCGTACGACACGCTCGACGTACTCAGCAATCCTGCGGTCGCTGCGCTGCACGCCGAACTGCAGTACGTCCCGTGATTTGCGCGTGTCTGCCTGGCTCTTGGTGACTTGGCATCAGTGCGGTTGGGGAAGGCCTCCACACAACTGGTGTCACTGGCTTCGCATGGGCGACGCCGACGTCCTTTCTGCCCCAAGACAAACAACACGAGCTTCGTGAGCGGTTACGAGCAGCGATTGACGCGGTGGACGAGAGAGCGAACCCAGGACTGAAGCCTCAGCTCGAGATCACGCTTGAGCGGTTCGACACGAGCCCTGGTTGCGAGTTCATTAGCAACCTAGTGATGCTAAGCGGGCCAAGTAAGTCTCATCGATGCTTCTTTTCTTTCCGGACTGTATTGACCATTGGCCTGCCCGCAGACCCGCCCCAGCCCGGCAAGCGCTATGTGAGCATTGTCGCCACAATGAACCATGGCCTGTCCCGCGGGAGCGTCGTGAGTGTCCTCTACTCAGCGATCCGTTTGGACCATTCGTTCTGACCACATGCGTCCAATAGCACTGCGCCTCTGCTGATCCGCAGCAGGAGCCAGATATCGATGCACGGTATTACGAGCAGGATGTCGGTCAGTGCCGTCAACATCTTCTTCAGCCCAGTAAAGCCTGAAGCGTCGCGGCAGACCTAGCTCTCCACGTCGAAGCCGTCAAGTTCGCCCGCAAGGTCGCAAGCACGCCGCCGATGCGAAACTTTCTCGCGCGCGAGCACAACCCGGGCCCAGAGGTGCAGACTGACGAGCAGCTGCGCGGTGCGTGTCTGCGATCCAGAATTTTGTGCGAGTGGCCGGCGTGCTGACGGCGTCCCGGCAGACTGGGTGAAGCTGACGATGGGCTCGACATGGCACACCGCCTCGTCATGCTCAATGCTGCCCAGGGCACTGAACGGCGTCGTCGACCCGACACTCAGGGTGTACGGCACCGAGAACCTGCGCGTCGTCGATCTTTCCGTCGTGCCGCTCCACTTTGCGGCCCACACCCAGGCCACGGTGTACGCTATTGCAGAAAAGGGTAGGCGTCTTTCCGAGGAATATGCATTATTATGGACGCTGATGTAGTGCCAAACAGCGGCGGACATTATCAAGTCAGCAGCGGCGGCGTAGGAGAGGAGGGAACGTCTGTCCAGGCCGTACTGAGTCAGGATTCTTGGACAGAGCTTGCCCCCCCCCCCCCCCCCCCCCCCCCCCTCCCCCAAATGGGTACCCATCTCCCTGATAAACGGCTACACGCCGTCCTGGACCTTGCCGTCGAAGTAAATTTATTCTAGGTTACGCCTTGTGTGCCTAAACGAGCCAGGAAGAACCCATGATCATACACAGAACTCATTATCGGCTCGGCAGCTTAGGTGCAGCTACAACGGTATGACCTGTATAAAGCAGCATCCCCTTCTCTATCCAACGTCTGCTCTGCACGGAGTCGTCGAACATGCAGAGAGCGCGGCGAGACACAAGAAGGAACAGCTATATTGTATTGCATATATAGAATGACACAAATTGTGTTGGGGTCGGGAGAAAATGCGAGAAGCAAATAACTTAACCGTGGTACTATCGTGTAGGCTGGCATTACGACCGGACATGTAAGTATAGCAAATAGAAAGACAAGACAATAACAAAACGATCCGAGATGAACAATGCAGAGGTCCGTTTGCGTGCGAGCGATCCAATGCAAATATTGACGAGAATCGACAGAAGCGGCGAAGGTTGCAGGTTCATGGCGTTCATGACGAAGGCGCGCGGCGGCTGCGCCCGATGCCCATGCCGACGCGGACGAGGGTCTCGAGGCACGCGCGGCCGTTGACGAGCAGGTCCTCGTCCCACTCGACGACGCCCTTCTCAAAGAGCACGACGATGGTCGACCCGCCGAACGCGAAGTAGCCAAACTCCTGGCCGCGGCTGACGTGGTCGCCCTCGTTCACGGTCGTCTTGATGCTCCCGACCATCATCGCGCCGATACAGACGGCCATGACGCGGCCAAACTGCGCGCTGTCGATCGGCACTATCTTGCGCGCGTTCTCGCCGTAGACGTCGAGTGCCGTCCGGATAGCTTGGGGCTGAAAGAGAGTGTGTCAGGCCTGGTTTGTGCCCACGATCTATCGAGAAACGCTTACGTTGACAGTGTAGTACTCGCCAGCGATGTAGGTCATCGGGCCGATGACCCCATCGACGGGCGAGTGGAAACGGTGATAATCTTGTGGTGCGAGGCGGAAGATGCACACGGCCCCGCCCACGTAGCGCTCAGCCTCTTCAGCGTACGCCGGGCCAAGCAGACGCTGCACCGAGAATTCGCGGCCTTTAATCCAGAGCCTGGTCGCCTCGCTGACTGTCTCGAAGACCATGAGACGACAGTCGGCGCCGCTGACCAGTCGGTACGGGTTATCGGGTTCTTCAACCGGTCGGGCGCCAGGTTTGAGCTCGCGGTAGAAGAACTCATTGAAGGTCTCTGCAGGGGCCTAATCAGCATTGGGACACGATGAAAGGGAAGGCGAGCCACGCTCTGAACTCCTCGATGGGTTTCAGGATCTCGTCGACGTTGAGCTTGTGGAACTCGATGAATGGCAGGATGTCGCGCGCAGACTCTGGCGAGTCGTACTTGATGCCCTGCTTGATCGACAGCGACTTCAAGAGGCGACGAGCGCGGGCGCCCTCCATGCGGCCCTTCCAGCCCTTGTAGAGGAGACGGATGCCAAGGCGCACGTACACCTGCATCTTCTCCTCCTCGAGCTGGCCAGTGATGCGGTTCTGCACGATGATGTTCGCCGAGTTCTACGACGCGCGTCAGCCAGCGGCAGACGAGACAAACGCAGCATCAGCACGTACCGCACCAAGCCGGTAGTCTCCGCTCGAGACCTTCGAAATGACCTTCGTGTACCACTTGCGCTGCGCCTGACTCGCGGTCACAAAATTGCCGACGACGATCCGGTCGACGCGCGCCCAGTCCTGGCTTGCGCACACCGCGAGGTGCGTCACGATGTCGACCTCCGCCTTCGCGTTCATGCGCGGGCGGTGGCACAGCGGGCAGCTCTTGACGTTGATGACGCGCTCGAGCGACATGTCCGACGCCGGCGAGCTCGAGCCAGAGCCAGAGCCCGAGCCCGACGAGTCTTCGGCGTCCGACGACGCCGTCGAGACCTGCCGCTCGAAGCCGCCCTGCGGCGACGCCGTGCGGGGTGCCACCGCGGCCTCGTGCAGGGGCTGCTGCATCGGCTCGGTGGGCTGCGGGGCGGGCTGCGCCGGCTTGCGCAGCGGCTCGGGGTCCGGCGCGGGGATGTTCTGCGGCGGCCCTGAAAAGTCAAGCTTGTCGAGATTGAGGTTAAACTGCGTCTCGTTCCCGCCAAGGACGTTCGGCGTGACAGGAGCGCTGGTGTCCAGCGACGCGTCGTCCATGTCGATGCGCTTCTTCTCCGAGGGCGGCCGGCAGAGCTCGGTCTCGAGACACTGGATGGCCTCGTTGATGGTGAGCACCTCGTCGGTTCTCTTCCCGAACCGTGTGAAGAAAGAGTCAACGGTCTGCCGGCTGAGGGTGGAGCCGAGCGAGTCGAGCATCGACGTGAGCTCGAGCCGCGAGATCGTGCCACTGTCATCTGTGTCGTACTGCTTGAGGTACTGCCGCCAGAAACGCTGCCGGAGAGCATCGTAAGGCTGGTACTTTGCGCGGACCCTCAGCTCTGGATGGTGTTTGGCCTCCCACGGCGACGACTTCTCGGTGTGGAGTGGAAAGACGAACTCTTGCATCGAGTCCTGCGTGCCGTCGTTGTTCTCGGGATACAGCCCCGTCTTCTCATCCTTCTTGGGCGCGTTGGCGAGGAGCTCCGAGACAGAGAAGCTGGCGTCGCCGACGTGGTCGTTTGATGACAGCTTGTCCCAGTCGAGGACGGCCATGTGGATCTGGAAGGCGCTTTCGTAGCGCCGGACGTGGAACAGCAGCTTCTCGTCCCAAGTAGGGTTGAGCGAGTGCCGGATGACCCGCGTACGGAAGACCTTTTTGCCGAAAGAGACGACGACGAACGGGTCCATGTCCCAGCCAGTGCGCGTCACTGCATAGTGTGAGCGCGCAATACATTAGGGTGCGGGTGCACACGTACTGTTCTTCAGTTTCGGCAAGTCGGTTGCACCCTGAATCTCCAGCAGCACGATCCCGATGATGTCGTTGCTCGCAGAAAAGTTGAAATCCCTGTTCTTCTGGCCCCATGACTTGCGGAAGCGCGCTTTGCCTGCTGCGCTCGGGCGTGCCGGCACAGGAGGCGGAGTGAGTGGAGGCGTCGCAGACCCGCTGGGCAGGTTAGGCGTCGACGGAGAACCCGGGAGCGCAGATGCGAGCATGGTTGAGTCGAACGACGACGACCGCTTGCTGTTCGGCCGGCGCAGATTGAACTTCTTGGTGAAGGACGGCGACCGCGCCTTGATCGACGCTGGCACCGGTGTCTTGACCGCGGACGAGGCGGTCGGTGTCATCTGCGAGTCGTCTAGCGTCGGACTGCGAGGGGCGAGGACGGAGTCGGAGACGGCGTGCGGTGCGGGGGCCGCCTCGCGCAGGCGGGACATGGCAACCTCCTCTTCGTCGTCAATGTCGGTCGAGGACTCGCCGTCGTCCGAGCTGAGCCCGTCGTCTTCGAACTCGGGACCGCCCTCGTGAGATCTGACAGTGCCGATGCCCTCGGTGGGGGGCGCGGAGACGAGACTCGGTCTCGAGAGCTTCACCAGGTCGGAGTAGATGTCGCCAAAGTCGCGCGGCGCGACAGCGTCTGGTGGTTGCACGAATCCGAGCTTCACTTCGATGGTACCTGTTGCATGAGTGGAGGTTCGAGTAGAGACCACGTTGAGCGTGAACGGCTAAGTCTCGGATAAGTGACAAACGTGAAGATTTTCACGGAGGACGTTACCTTGTTGTTGGGGTCGTCAAAGTCGTATGCATTGTCGTTACGGAACCAATCGTCGAGGGGTATTGCAACTTCTCCGAGGTAATCCTTCCTGAGCACATCCTTGTCCCAAATCACAAGTTCTACAACTCCTAGCTTGTCCGCGAGTGAGAGGTATAGAGGAAAGTCGAACGTGGCTTCCTTTGGGGAATACGTGGGGTTGACGTTCCGTTTCGCAACTGGCGTCTGCTGCTTGTGACTCAGGACCGAGACGACCACGAACCTATGGGGATGGTCAGTCGCAGGCGGGTGAGGGGGAGCGTTTGGAGCACGCACGGGTCGCTGGCGCCGTTCCTGTCCTTTGCCAGCAGATCCTTGCAGCCAAGCACCTGCACGCGCAATATGACGACTGGGCTCTCTCCCACGAGCGGCGAGAAAGTGTTCCTGCCACCCCTCGACCGGTAGAGAGGCTCGATACGCGCACAGGGAGACGAGCGGCGGTCTTGAGTGCCTTGCCGAGCTTGAGAGCCTTGGGTGGAGCCCGCACCATTATAACGAGGTAAAGAGTAGTTCAGACAGCGTGAAAGACGACGAGAGAGACAAGAGACGGGGCGAGAGACTGGGACGGGAAGGAGTGGTGGTTGTGAACAGGCGAACGCACGCCGGAATCAACGTCAGTACTGGCCATGCCAATATCATGCTTACGTAACGCGCGCAGGCGGTGATGTCCTCCAGACACTGCCACCCATCTCCTGATATCTGTCTCACAGCTAGAATTTCCATACCAGTCATTCTTTGCGAATTCGTAGCCTGGTATTGAACTGGGTGGCTGTTCGACTGCTCACAGTACATCCAAGTCAGATTTCGCACCACGGCCGCGTGCGGGGAAATGCTCAACGTCCAGCATGAATTTCGACCTCAAGCCTCAGGCATCACTTGTTCTGCTGCGACACATCTCTCAAACACTTGTGGGATCCCCAGGCACCCACTGTCGCTCGGCTCGCGCGACCGAGAGTGAGAGGGATCTGCGTCCGAGCGCGTAGCGCCGTAGCCCCGCTCGCCGAGTCCACAAGCCTGTGCTGCCCAGCCACTTTCTAAGGCTGTGCATGGAGAGAAAACCAAGAGAAGATGTCATAGGTTATACTCGGCGATTACTTAGCTGTCTTTACTCTGACGGCCTGGGGATCGCAGGTCTGGATCGCAGACACGTACACATAGCATGCAACTAAATTTGCAGCGGATCAAGCACAGAATAACCCCTTGAACATGATCACCCAAACGCCTTCTAGATTACCTTGTCGCTGTTAGGAACGACCGGAGGTCGCAACAAGCATCGCAGCAGGCAGGTCGACGGCGGGTCTCCCGTCCAAGCCCCATGACAATGACATGGAGCAGCCGCACACCTCTCAGAGCATACCAGCATTTTGATGCTGAAAACTAATGCTACCGCTGCAGGTTGGCTCGTCTGTGTCACGCTCAGACTGTCGTCCTCTAGAATTCGGGCATGGATGATCACAGGTCTCGATACTTCAAGATGAGGACATGGTACTTGAACTCTGACAGTATCTACCACCGCAAAGGGTTGGGCTCGCCCTTGCAGAGACAGGATCTACGTACGAGACACCACGCCACGAGACGATACATCAGGAGCCCAGCTTCAAGCACAAGGCCACTCAGAACTGGCGAAACCCCTCGCCACCGTTCTGCTGCTGGCGCATCTCCTCCTTCTGCTCCTCCGTGCTCCCGGTGTACGCGTCGCTGCCGTCGCCGCCATGCCACGTCCCCCATCCGTACGTCTCCGCAGCCCAGGCGACGACCGCGTCGAGCTCTGCAGCACTCACCCGCTCGAGGACCGCCCGCTCCTCCGTGCCCGCGCCCGCATCGTGCACGCAGCCCTTGGAGCGCGTCTTCAGGCGCTGCACGCGCGCGAGGAACGCGAACGCGACGTCCCTCGCCGCGCGGCGCGCGCCGCCGTCTGCGTCCCCGCGCGCGTCCTCCGGGTCCGCGGGAGACCCGCCAACGAGACCCGCCATGCCCGCCCAGAAGCGCACGAATGCGTCCTCGCCCGCGCGGTCCGTCTCCGCGTTCGCGCGGTCGCCCGTGCCGCCCGCCTCGGCGTACCACACGCGCGCGTTGTCGAAGTCGCCCTCGATGCGGTGCAGCACGCCGTGCAGGTGCTGGCCCGCGCGCGCGTTTTGCATGTGGCGCACGAGAAAGTGGGCCGGGTAGAGCGCGTGGTTGCGCAGGTGCAGCGCCGCTTCGAGCACCGGGTGCAACAAGAGCCCTGCGATGTCGGACTGCAGGGCGGGGTCGAGTCCGTCGCGGCAGATGGTCGCAGACGGAGGGTGGAAGAGCGGAGCGGGTAGCTGGGACAACTTCGCATAGATGGCCTTTGCCTGCTCTCCGGAGGCTACGGTGGAGGTCATGGTTAACGAGAGAGAAGTGGAGGTTTCATCCGCGCAAGTCGGTAGCAACTTTAGAGGAAGCGTCTGTGCAAGGCTGACACGGACGGCTGATGGCTGCGTGGTGACGTCTTCACCGACACTTGGGGCCAACGCTCCTGCGGCTGACCACGCCATGTCCCAGCCGGTTGGTTCCTAAATGTGCCATCCAAGAAATCCATGCATTAGACTCAGAGTAAGTTACCGAACCAATGAGCGACGAGCGAGCGAAAAACAAATAGGAGATGCGTAACTATCCGAGAGCGTGCAGTGCAGAACGTGTGGGAGCAAGAAATGGGAAAAAGGGGGTACAGAGGGCAGCCCTAGCGCGACGCCGACCCGTTCCTGAGCGGACTGTGTACGCGAGGACTCGCTGGAGTCGACGCCGACGTCGCGATGGTGGTCATCGTAACGCCATTCGCGGCGCGCGTGGGTATCGCCGGGGGCTTGCGCCGGCGCGGCGGCGGTGCGGGCGCCGTCTTGCGCGGCTTCGGTAGTGGCGAGCTCGGAAGAGAGGACGGCAAAGGAGGCTCTGGGAGATCGAGCGGCTCGGGGCTCGTCGGAGAGAATGGCGAGGACACGATGCGGATTTCGGGTGCTTCTGCAGGTTCCGTCGTCAGCGGGGAGTCGTCGAGGATCGACGGCCGCCGTTCCGACGAGGGCACCGTGGCGTCCACCGACCCGTGGCGGTCTCGCCGTCGCGATAGACTCGGCTCCACGGCGGTGGCATGCGCGAGGCGAGGCAGACTGGCAGTGCTGTCGTTACTGCCGAGTCGCACAAAGTGCCTTTCTTTATCTTTCGATGCAGAGATTGTGGACGACAAGTCCTCGTGGCTCTTGCTCGACTTCAGTGTTGACTTGTTCTTCGCATTGCTGCTAGTATCTGATACAGCCAGCAAGGTATTACTGCCGCTGGCGTGGATGCCGCGCGATGCAGCGACAGCCGAGACCGAGTCGAGCCCAGGGCTCCGGAGCGAGTCCATGCTGCTGACACTCGTCGTGTCGCTGAAAGAAGACGCGTGTTTTGGCTTTGCCTTGCGGAACTGAACGCACCAGTCTCCTGATAGACACCGGTGGACCAACCGCTTGGTTGTCGGGTTGATATCGCGAATATTCTCGTTTTCGATGAGTGATTCCAAGACATGTACGATTTGTGCACGCTTGTAGGGCATTGATCGAAGCTGAGTCTTTGTGAGAAGCGGGTGCAGCACTCGCAAATATGTATGTCGTAGCTGAAACAAGTCAGCATACAGGGGCCGGGGTGAGGCAGGGGGAGAGACTCACCGACTCGTTCTCTTCATCCAGGTTTAGTATCTCGCGCAAAAACACATCCACCAGCACACACAGGTCGTTGGTATAGAAGAACTCGGCGCACCCCTTTGTCGTGAACAAGAGGTACAGCAGCTTGAGAATCAGAAGCTGCATCACCAGGTCTTCCGACGTCCGCCCTGTAAACGGTAAGACGCAGTCCCCAAAAGCGCATATAGCCACACACCTGCGCGATTCAGCATGAAGATAAGGTTCTCCCCAAACGTCATAGACGACCCAAGCCTCGCCATGAGTATGCGCAGAACCCGATTCTGCTCTTCGGGCTTTGGATCCGGATGCGAGTCGGTCTTGGCGTGCCCCTGCGCATGCGCATGCGGCGGGAGCGAGGCGACCATGAATTGCTCGTTGAGCGCAACCTACTAGGCATACTCAATACGCATGGAGCCAGCGCAGCACGAGGCGGCGGGGGAACGCACAATGAGCTTAATGACAGCGTAGTTGAACGTCTCGTCTTGCTGCCCGCGCGTCTGCTCGACGAGCTCGAAGAGGTGCTCGATGAACTGGTCGTCGAACACGCGAAGGTCTTGCAGCGACAACTTCTGGACGCGGCAGACCTCATAGAGAATACGCACAGACAACATGCGTAGTTTTGCTTCGATGGGTATCGCGAGTCCCTTGGCGGCAACGCTGCCGTCGTCGTCGAGCTCGCAGTCGATGTCAAGCGAGACGTGGTCCATGAGCAAGGGGATAATTGGCTGCCACCGTTTGTGTGACCGTAGGAACGCTGAAGTTCGTCTTCCATAGGCGAGAAGGACGTTGTACAGAATCAGCTGGCAATGCGGGTCCGTGCTCTGGGGGAGCGTCCTGTCAAGGGGCAGAAGGAAGCATAGAATGAGGGCTTACCTTTTGGGCATCGTCCAGCAAAAGGTCACACATCCGTGCCGAGTGAAAGGTGAACAACTCCGAGTTGAGCAGGAGATCGCAGGCGTGCTCGAGCTGGAGGGGCGTCTGGAGGTACTGTTCTGCACGTCGCTCGTCGTCAGTCGTACGCGGGGTTAGGGTGAGGCGCGCACCGTGGTAGCATCCACAGAACGAGACGAAGCGTCGCAGCGCGGCGTCGAGCTGGTCTAGAGTCATGTCGCTCGGGAAGTGCAGCATATCCTCGAGCTCTGCGGGCCGCTCGTCAGCTTGTCCCCCGGCGCTGCGGGTCTGGGCGACGCACCGGACCAGAACTGTTGGGCATTCTCGATGATGTACACGATGCCATTGACGTCCATCGTCGCCCTGCTCAACAAAGAGGAGCAGCAATGTCGCAGCGACGTGGTGGGTAGGAGGAAAGGATGAAATGTCAGGCTGATAGATTTAGCGCCCATACTCCATTTACACGAGGTCGTCCAGAAAAGGAAAAAGTTAATGTTCACTCAGGCACCCAGTTAGACTACAGATTGAAAGTGCTTCATGTGAATCAGAAGCAGGAAGGTCATACAAATGCATATCAAAGCGTCATACAATGCGAGAGTTCACCAGCACAATAAAATCAACAGGAGGCAGCTCAGGAGGTAGGACGGGACTGCTGCGCTTGGCGAACGGCCCGAACTGGGTGCCGGTGTCGTACTAATCGTCGCTGGCACACTCGGCGCGCCAGTGCTTGAGCTGGAGCCTACGCTGGAGCTACCGCCCACACTGCCCCCAGCGACTTTGAAACCGGCATCAGTCATGCCTTCGAGGACGGGCCGTAGCGACCGCTACTCACCATTGGTGGGAAGCGCGGGCGCAGTAGATGATGACACGGAGGCAGCTGCTGACCCGTTCGGCGATCTATGGGAAGCACAAGTCAAAAGCTCGTCCTTTCCGAGGAGAAGAAGCTGAAGGAAACCCACGGGCAGAATGTCAAGGTATAGTCTGCATTCAGACCCGAGTCGCATGTGAACAAGGCGGTTCCCGACGACTCGTCAAAAGCATACGCGTAGGCATTTGGACAGTTTCCCTCTGTAGAAATATTGGTGAGACATGCTCGATGGTGTGCGGACGACTACCTACTGAAGAAGCTGTAGTAAGCAACGCCAGATGGCGGGCACGTCGCTGCTGTGTCAAAGTTACCCGAGCAGCAGTTTGGAGAATTGGCTGACGCAAAGCGTGAGTGTGTTCAGAGACACTACCATCACGTTGAAGCAGGGAAGCGACATACTTGGATTTCCATCTAAATTGGCGAAGCACGCCGACTTGCAGCCGACTGGGAACCCCGTGCTGTCAAACGGCCCTTGTATGGGCGACGGACCTGCAAAACACAATCAGCGGTGTCCGAAGAGCGGACTGGCCTACACGTACAGATCGGTCCGAGATCCACGCTGCAATCGGCAACCGGACATCCTGCGCTGTTTGTAATGCACATGGGAAGATCGTAGCCGTCTACCAGCGACACTGCACGGGATCAGTCGAGATCATCTCAAGCTTCGCGTACACCTCACCATCGTAAAAGTCGCGGTTGCCGTCGCCTTGTAACGTCCACTCAGCGACTGTGGCCGGTGGCACACCCTGTGCCCGATTCAGTCTTAATACACCCCATATAGATGATTCCTTACCGTGCCCGTATGCGGGTCACACAATAGGCCTCCGTTACACCATCCCGTCAAGCACGTCGGGCCGGTCGTACCATTGAAGTTGCAATCTCTCCTGCCCTGCAATGCATGTATTCAACGTTTGGCACGTCTCCATGGTCCATTGTTGTGTGCCGACCCACCCATATGCGCCCGGCCTTCCAATTATCCGGAGCAGTGAAGGTCACAGAGGTGAAAGGTGCCGCTTCCCATCTGTACAGGTACACCTTCAGGTTCTATTCAGAAATACGGCATGTGTTACGCACCCTGTCGGGAAATCTGGGACAGCGGTTCCCGCCGTCAAGTCTGTGTACATCTGGGAACGTCTCTGTGAAGCAATAGCGGTGCAGAGGGAGCCCGAGCACATACCGCAGGCCTGATACAGTGCGTTAGCATTTATAGAGCCACATGTGGTAGCACGCACCATATTGGGAACGGGCAGGCGTTCGTCACCGTGAAAGTTCGCGCCGACGCGACTGCGGACGTCGCCGCGGCCACGAACATCGTCGATCTCCGAGTCCACATCATGGTATCCAGGCTCTAATGGGTATCCTCCAGACGGGTCAGGATGGTGGTAGAGGGGAAGGAGAGCAGCCAAGGCCGTTCGCGCAGCATGAGAAAAGTGTATTCTTAGTCGCTTTCTCTCGTGAGTTTGGAGTGACGGTCGGCAGTAGAGGCTGTACCAGCCAGTAGACGCCACAACGTGTCCGCGGGACATCAAAATTACGTGATCCGTTGCTCACGTGCCTTGCTCATCATCATCCAAACGATGCACATATAATCGAACAAGATATAAGCATGACACATGATGCATGAAGCGCGAATAGGATTCGCTAACAGAAGTCGAGCAAAGAGACGGGAGTTCGAGTGACACGGCAAACAGTTATGGGAGCCCCCGTCCCGGAAACGATCGTGGTGCGTCGTGCTGATGGACTCGGAGCCCTTCGCAAAGATCCGCGCACGGCGACCACTCTGTCCTGAAGCCACCTGAGGGTGGCGAGTCGTCACTCGTAAATGCGTTGACTGACGTGACCGACGAGCCGTGGTGAGCGAACGGAACGAGCGACTCGGACCACGGGTATGCGACGCCTGCTACCCGCGGCGCGGGTGCAGAAGACAATTCTAGGTGCGATTTGAGTCAGCAAGGTGGAGTGCAGGTTACCCAGCACAGTGTGGCGTACCAGCCAAACGCCGCAGGCGCCGCCGCCGCGAGCATTTGCGCGCCGCAAGGACGAGGACCGCGAGAAGAAACAGGGCAGAGACGGCGGCGACTACTATGGCGACCAGATGTTGGGTTTTCAATATTGAGCGGACATGTGAGGCCTTGGGTACAGGACTGATTGACTCAGGAGGTCTTGTCCTGCTCGTAGGTGATGTGGTCAGTGAAGATGTGGCAGGAGGAGGCGTGACAGGAGAAGGCGTGGCAGGAGGAGGCATGGAGGGGGATGACGGCGACACTGTGGATAAAGACGCGAAAGATGGGGGAGAGGAACATATGGAGCAGGTGAATGCAGTTGGCGGATCTACGGGTGCAGAAGTAACGGATAACGCAGGTGCAATGATTGATGGTCCAGACCCGTTCGACGAAGGACTGGTCGGCGGATCAGAAGGGGGAGCAGTGGTAGGCGTAGTAACAGGCTGGCCGCTGGCAGTATCTTCGGGCTGCGGGTTACTCGTCTACAATGAGATGAGTTGGTAAACTCCGTGCATGTGCCGAGTGTCGACGCTGCTCACCGACGTAGTACTTGAATCCTGGGGTAATCTGAGCATTAGCCGTTGCAACACATGGAGCTGTACTGGTCGCGCACTTGTGTAGAATTACTAGGTGATGACGAATAAAAGTTCATTATTGGGGATGGGGGATGCTCGGTATATCTTAGACCTCCTACGAATCGTTCCCACAGTCATGGTCACGTCTATACTTACGCGAGACTATATACGCTGCCAGCAGCGGATGATGCGTATCTGACGGTTGTCGCACCTATGGACTTCGGCTGAATTAATCAAGTGCCCACCTCCTCAACTCGCGAGAAAGGGAATTCAAGAGTCAGGACCTGGGGACGAGTTGATGCGAATCCATGGTGACATGCCATACCTGCGCGAATGTCACAGAAGACGCAGATGCCAGGATGCTGAGGCAAAAGTTCATGTTAGGCTACCTCATTTAGACTGCGTTTCCTAAAGTGTGGGCACCGCAGCAGATAATTAAGAGAGATATTCGACGGGCACGAGCTTCTCACTGCGTCGCTCTGTGCAGAGAGGGAGCTAGACCTCTATCTATTAGATAGATCAGCAAAGAGAAGGAAATATGGGGAAAATAAAACGCATATACTCTCGTGTTCGTAACAAACCGCGGTGTATCTGAGCCTCACTGAGGCCCTGATGACCGGTCGACAGAGATACCTCGTATCGCCACGCCATCATGTTCCTACTCACCGCCCCTGCTCGAAAGATCAACTGTACCTTCCTCAGTGTCATACGCATTCTATCAACGAAATTGGGAAGTCGTGCACGGTCGCACGGTGTTTGGACCTATACGACCGCCACATCGTCGTGCTGCGCTGATGGGATGAACATCCTGTGCGGGTATATGCGGTGCATTGCGGGTCCCGTTGACGTTGAGCGGTCGCGAGATGACGCACGGTGAACGGGTGATACGGGACGGGACGTTGCGATCGGCGTCATGGGATATGAGACCGCTGTTGAGTTTCAGCAGCAGGGGTGAGAACGGTGCCTAGGTAAAGAGCGGAGCTTGTGGTACTCAAGAGCTGAGCTTCCGTGGCGGAGCGCTCTCTGATGATACGGCCATTGCCCTAAGGAGTACGACTCGATGATCACGCCGCTGTGCCGGTATGGCGAGATGCAGCAGAGGCGTTTCTAGTGCCGCGGTGTACCGCCTGGAGCACACGCCCTACACGTGCTGAGAGAGAATGCAGTACGCTCGGAACGCACGTCTCCTAGCCGGTCCTGGGCGCCCACAGTAACCTTGAGCCCTGAGCACAACGTCAGATTGAACATTCCTGGGACTAGCCGAAGGTACGTACTGAATAGAGACTATGTCGGTGGCTGTGACGGGCCGATGGTGACCCTGGTTAGGCGTTGCAGTGGACGCGCTTGTGGGCGAACTAGCTGGAGGACACTCGCCGTGTACTTCAAGCTAATCAGGTTCTGGGACATGGCTTTCAGGCGGATCGAGCGAAAAGCGAACGTTCATTCATTTCGAGTATGACAGATGGGATGTCGTTTCTCTCGGAAGTGTCTGTGCGTACAGCATCGCATGCCGTACACGTGTCGATGAGCAGCAGCAGCGGGGCTGCATGACCTGACAATCGGGAGCGCGTGCAGCCTTCTTGTTCGCTCCGGCAAGCGTCTTTACAACCGACATGTGTTACCTACACTTCTCAGCCTTGATACGCAGCACAAAGCGTAGGCACGTACTCAGTAATGCCTTGTCTCTCGGCGCCGTTAGCGGCAACCAGGCACTGCGCAGCCCGCGGCGCCGAGACGTGAGCCCGTGAAGGACGCAAATCCTCAAGAGTCGCACGAGGGGCGGAAGCCGCTGATCTCCTCCGAGCCGAGACTGGATGGCGCAGGGGATCCGTGAATGCTGGGGCAGTGACGCAGCGCGCGGCACAGCCTCGGCGGCGTGCGACGAGTGCTGCGTGGCCTGGACAGCGCATATTAAAAGCAGAAAGCGGGCCTGCACCCTGGCCGCCAGCACGCCTTGACGCTCCTTGTTCTGCCTCTGCACTTGTCACCGAAGCCTTGTCCGCCTGCCGCCTGCCACGAACGCGAACGAAGGAGAATGGGCGCGCAGGTCAGCCGGCCACGCCGCCACCGCAGGTCGGAGGGAGGACAAGGTCGTCAAGAGTCCGGCCCAGGTTTACGCGACGGCCCCCGCGGGTCGTCCTCGTCCTCGTCGCAAGGGACGGCGCGCAGCGGGCACGGGCGAACGTTTCTGCCACGAGCCCCGGCGCCGACGGCAGCAATGCCGATGACTCCCGAGGCGGTGTCGTCGTCGAGCGAAGTATCGAAGAGAAATCCGGAGACGGTGGTTGTACAGCCTCCCCCACTGCTTGACCGTGCCTCGGGAACAGCCGAACTGGTGAGTTTGATGGCATTCCCATTCTGGGACATCTCCTGTGCTGCCTGTACAGACTTTGGTATATAACAGCGACGACGCTGACCTTTGTCCTCATCTCTCTCCCCACACCACGCTTCACATCTCGTAGAGGTCAGAAACACAGAGCATGCCTGCCCCCGCGACCGTGCCTTGCCAGGTGAGACCCGTCGCACGCACACATCAATGCTCATCGCGCTCAAAGCCTGCAGTACCGCACGGGCAAGACCCTAGGAAGTGGAACCTACGCCATCGTCAAGGAGGCCGTGCACATCAAGACTGGACAGTACTATGCCTGCAAGGTCATCAACAAGAAGCTCATGGAGGGTCGGGAATACATGGTACGTCCTCACACTTGGCACGCCACGAACGACCTGTACCCGTGACGTTGCCCTTTCAGATCCCACACTCACGCAGCTGCACAGGTCCGGAACGAGATTGCTGTCCTCAAGCGTGTCTCGAAAGGCCATCCAAACATCGTCACTCTGCACGACTATTTTGAAGTCAGATTCCCCCGATCCCTGTCCCCCTTGTCTCTGACACCGCGCACATTCTAGACTGCGCACAACCTCTACCTCGTCTTCGATCTCTGCACCGGTGGCGAGCTCTTCGACCGGATATGTGCCAAGGGGAACTACTACGAGGCGTGCGTCGCCAAGCCTGTCGAGATGAGCCCATATCTAACGCGCTTGTCTCAGTGACGCCGCCGACCTCGTACGCACGATCATGAAGGCCGTCAAGTACATCCACGAGTGCGGCATCGTGCACCGCGATCTCAAGCCTGAGAACCTGATCTTCCGCACGAAGCGCGAAGACGCCGACATCATGATCGCCGACTTTGGTCTCTCGCGCGTGCTGGACGACGAGAAGCTCCAGCTGCTGACAGAGATTTGTGGTACTCCAGGCGTGCGTCCCCCGTTCTTCTGCCCAGCCGTTATCTGACCATCGGGCAGTACATGGCTCCGGAGATCTTCAAGAAGAGTACGTCCTTGCATCGGCGCTTTCTGGCGCTCTCTGACCGTCTTCTCGCAGCTGGCCACGGAAAGCCGGTCGACATCTGGGCGATGGGCGTCATCACGTACTTCCTGCTGTGCGGCTACACGCCATTCGACCGCGACACGCAGCAGCAAGAGATGGAGGCGATCATCGCGGGCGACTACAAGTTCGAGCCAGAAGAGTACTGGGCGAACGTGTCCGAGACCGCCAAAGACTTTGTGCGCGAGTGCCTGACGATCGACCCTGCGTCGCGGCCGACCGCGGAAGAGTGCCTCAAGCACCGCTGGCTCGCGAGCGCGGAGCCGCACGGCGTCCAGGACGAGAGCGGCAACATGACGAACCTGCTCCCGCAGATCCAGAAGGCCTTCGACGCGCGCAAGACCTTCCGGAAGGCCGTCTTCTCGATGATGGCCATGAAGCGCATGAGCACGCTCGCCGCCGGCCTCTCGCCCGGCGCGCGCGCCCTCGGCAAGGACATCCAGCAGTACAAGGAGGAGTCCGAGAAGGTGTGTTTGTTTCTCTGGCGCGCGCGACGGGCGCCCTGCTGATCGCTGCTGCTGCTGCTCCAGGAAAACATCGACGAAGGCCGCGCGGTCGTGCACTTCCAGGACAGCGCCGAGCACGAGACGTCGTCGCCGCCGCTCGAGAACCAGATCGCGAACCTCAGCGTCGACCAGGCCAAGTCATGAGCGTGTCGAAGCTGGGGGATACCTGCTTGTTGGCCATCATGGGGAACGATAATGTGCGGAGTCTAATGTACAAGTATATTCTGGACGCTTTCGGTGGTTCTGGAACAGCGTTATTTTGGATAACTTAAATGACATGTGCCCGAATCTGGCAGGCGGAGGCTTTTTGAAGGTAAGAGACAAACGACGCCGTTCATCGTTCACCTCGAACACGACATCCCGCTATTGCGCTGGTCAGTCTCGTGCCGGGCTTCGCATCCTTGTGCTGGCGGCTACCGCTGCGTTTCAGCTCTCCGAATCGCTCCCGATGCTGAGGCGAGGGCTCGCGCGCTGGCAGGCACGCCCAAGATCGCTACTCTTTGACTTGCATTGCTTTGCGCGCTGCCGGTACCAACAGTCTCAGTACAGCGTTGATCTACAGACCGTTGCCAATGACGGAGCGCCACAACGCACTCGACTTTGATCGTCAGTCGCCAAAGGTGGGGCATTAGTGGTGCGTCGACTCGACGCTTTGCGCGACTTGGCTCCTCCGCAGGTGTGCACGCTCTAAGTCCTGCGCGGCCTGCGGTCCGCCGGCTACATCCTACCGACCAGGCCTGAAGTCATCGACCAGCTCACAACCTCGCAAGCGGACTCATCTACGTCGATTCCCGACGGCATCAGTCTGCAGGGGCATCTGCCGCCGCCCTCCATCAAGCCATCGCAGCTTGGCGCGGTTCAGCCGGATTCTTTGCAGCACGCCCATCCTCGGGGGCACCCTGGGCGGGTGGGCCCAGCGCGTGCTTGCGTCTCGTCGGATAGCCGCAGGGGTGCTGCCCGTGTGCAGTTACATCGCTAGGCGCTGCAGCGGTAGGGCCATATATATTGGCCATGGAGGCGAGCTTTGCCTCTCAGAGCCGTCTGCTTCGCCGCGGTCGCCCTACTCGCTAACCGCCCGCTACCATGCGCTCCGCCCGCCTCGGGACCGCCGCCAGCGCGCTCGCGCTCGCGCTCGGCGCAGCCGCGTCGCCCGTCGTCTCGAACACGACCGCCGGAGTCGAGGTGCGCCCCGCTCACACATATGCGCCCGTGCTTCGCCGCTGAGCGAGAGCCCCCCCTGCACACAGAGACGCACCGTCGGCGGCGCGTACCTCTGCACGGACATCAACTGGGGCGGCACGTGCGGGCACTTCACGCCCGCGCTCGACGCGTGCGTCCCGCTGGACGCGTTCTGGAACGAGAAGGTCTCGTCGTTCGGGCCCGACGAGTGCACGCGGTGCGAGGCCTACGGGTGCGTGTCGGGTGTCGTTTCTACGCTCGTTGCGGTGTTGACGCATTGCGCGCCAGTCCGGACAACTGCCAGTTCTTCATCCCTGGAGGCTCGCCCTCGTCGATTCCCGTGTGGCACTTCACCTACCCCGGCGACGCGACGGGGGGACTCGGCACGAACAACCCGTGGAACGACCGCATTCAGAGCTTTGTCTGCCACAACGCGTGCTGAGCTTGGAAGATGCGCTTCTGCACCCGGTAGGAGAATTGTACGATAACGTATAGCTTTATGATGCACGACCTTCCCGTCTTTCCTATCTTATTCACACCTGGGCGTCGGCATGATATATGCCTGGTATGATCCAGACGACCAGTTGAGATGCATGGGTGCAGTGACGCCGCGGCTCGCACGGAAGTGGCGTCGTTGCCTCCAACCACCACCTCGAGGGTCGCGTCGCGTCGCATATACGACCCTTCCACCAGCAAGACCGTGGATCCTCTCTTGTCACGGTATGTCTGTCGCGCCTTGGGCCAGCTCTTGTTGCCCGAATTCAGATAACAAGCGGGCATTAGTGTTGAAAACGGGTCGGCGGGAACGATCCTACGCTCTACTTCGACGACGGACCACTCCCGTCTGCATACATCGATTACAGCTCGCGGAGCGCTCAGCGTCGATATGAGCATAGAAGCCCTGCTGGACATGTCATACAACGGCCAGTGGGCCGTCTTTGTCACTGTCGCTGCATCTGGACTGTATGCCCCGTCCAGAAGGCAGGCAAACGCCGCGGCCCCGCTGGCCGCGATCTCCCCGCTTCTACCTGGCCTGCTCCGGACGCACACATTGTACCAAGTACGATATCGGGCCGCAGACCCACAGGACAGTGCGACCTCACCGTGCAATCACACTGGGATACCAAACGATTGAGAATGAGAGATGCTATCGAATTGGAGTGTCGGCGAGACTTGCTGCACTTTCAGGCCGGGCCACATCGAGCCTGGTCTTCCGTCGCCGTGCCATCCCGCACGATAGCTAGCCGGGCGCTAGCAGCAGCCATCGGCATACGAGCACGGACGTACGGCGCATACTCGGCGTGTAGCGCCGCGTGGACCCGCACCGAGAACGCTTGGGTGTCCAGCACGAACGCCGTCGCCTGCTGGTCGAGCGCCGCCCAGTTGATCGCGAGCGCCTCCGGCCGCGGGCGGTCGGCGAGGACATGGTCGAGGGCATGCGGCTCGACCAGGCGGAGCTCGACTCTGGTGGCAAGGCCGTCCGACGACGCCCAGCACGCCAGAGAGTGTGCCCCGTTCCATACGCGCACCGTCGGATCTGGCAGCCGAGAAGCGTCAGGGAGAGCTCATGTCGACTGGCAGCGGAGGGTCCTTACCTGCGGTCCCTGCGAGCGGGTAGTCCGACGTCATCGACGCGCCCTTATCCCGCTGCACCTCGCAGATGAAGCACGGGCAGTCGTCGATCACAAGTTTGACGAGCGCCAAGAAGCTGTGCAGGTCGGCGGGCTGGACGAACGGCGGGAGATGGTTCGGGGAGGGCCGCGGGCGCTCCGCTGCGACGAGCAGCCAGACGAGCGGCCAGCTGGCGATGCAGCGGCGCGCGAGGACGGTCGGGAAGCGTTCCTGCCAGCGGCGCCGCGCGCCGCGGAACACGCTGGGCGTCTCGGAGGGGCGCAGCGCGGCGTCGTCCGCCCACGAGACGTCGCTGAGGTCCATCTCGCCGCTGCGCAGCGGCGGCTTTGTCGCGACGAGCGAGTCGAGGAAGGTGACGAGGTGGGTGAACGACGCAAAGTGCATGCTCGCGAGCGTGAGCGAGACGGCGCGTCTGGTCTGGGGAAGCGAGCGCGGCAGGCCGTAGAATATGGAGCGCGGGGCCGGCAACGCGGTTTTGGGCTGTGTGGAGTCGCTGGCGGGTTGCTCTCCAGAGATCATAAAGGTGTAGCCCTTGAGTTTCGGAAAAGCGCCGCGCGGCAGGGTGTTCACAATGAGGTGGACCCAGGGGGAAGAAGGCACTGCAACGCGCAGGACGACGCTCACGACGTAGTTCTGGATACTCATCCCGAGGGTAGACGTCTTGGAAAATTGAAGGAGGATGTTGGCGTCCTCGGATGTGCGGAGCTCCAGGTGTTCGAAGATATAGACGCGGCAATGTTTCGCCCAGTAACGGCAGACTAGGGAGCACAGAGCTAAGTGATGCTTGAGCTGCTTCTTTGAGAGAACATCCACTGTCCAGTGGTACCAGCACGCCGTCTCAACCAATGATACGGGTGCTAAGTGGTATATGATTCTTTTGAAAAGCTCAGGTGGGATACGGTGTGCAGCAGAATGGGTGTACATCTGGTGCGGACTGCCTTCAGCCAGGAATTCCAGCGGTATTTAAGGCATACCAAGGGGTTGTGAGCCCCGATGAACCTTGTTCAGAGTGCCTTCAGGATGTCTCGGGGGAGGGGGAGGGGAATCGAGGTCGGTCCTCACGACTGGGTAGCAGGGAGGGGCGCAGCAGTGAACCGCAGCGGTGCTGTGCTCGGCAGGCAACAACGTGCTTTTAGACTTTGAACCTTGTTCTCTGGCTCATTGCACAGCGAACATATGTCATCATTCCGTTGCGGATAACTAACCTTCTTCGACTGTCAACCTGCTCTCACGCCAAATATCTGCTGGCTGGTGTTATCCCGTGGCATGGTAACGACGCTAGGACACGCACCTGGGACCCACTTTATATCGCTAACCACATAAACATCGTTCTTGGGCAACGGATTACGTCGTGCCAGGTGCTACATTAGGCGCGACAATCCATGCCTTCGCCCGGCTGCTGCCTAATAGAGTTTCGCCTAGACTAGGTTGTGTTTGCTGGATGGAGCACTGAGCTGGGTCTAGCCAGGATATCCAAGGAAAAGGGGTTTCCGCATGCTGCGAGCCTAGCGATGTACGTAGAGACATGAAAGCGGGGGGCAAGCCTGGGTCGAGCCAAATTCGGTAGTCTGAGGCCTCTGATCCTAACATCAACAAACAGCTACCTGTTGTCGGCCTCGGCGCTCAAGCATTACGAGTCAGTGCCTACGTGCCACGAGCAATCAACCATGCCATGGGTTACTTCAATGCCACGTTATGCTCTCTCAAAGCGCCTCCCATCGCCATTCTTCGCTACTCGTGAGTTCCCCTCCCACATTGTACGGTACGTGCTAGTCATCATGATGACTATTCTGGACCGCTTGCAACAGTGTCAGCACAGCACTGACTTTCCGAGCATCACAAACGTCGGAGCGCCACCATGCTCTTGGCTGTATATCGCCCGCGGAAGGAGCACTTCAAGTTCGAGACGTTTGGCTTGTATACTCATAGAGTGACTAGTCTGACACACAGCTTGTGGTGATATGCCGCCGCGCCTCTGGTGCTTGCGAGCAGTTCCTTATCCTCGCAAATACTCCCACCGCTCAGCCCAAGCTTCGCCTCGTGTACAGGCATCATCCCGACAACATCAGTCTGCAGGGGTACCGACGCCGCGCGATGCCGCCCCTCATCATTCCGGCGCTGCTTGGCGCGACTGAGGCGAATTCAAGCCAGCCCGTCCACCGGCTGTGGTACCGCCTTGGCATCCTTTTGCGCGCGCAAGTTCAGGTGCACATCCGGTCAGCAGTACGGATATTGTCCGTGCAACTGCACGGCCAGGCGGCGAGGCACTGCAGGCGCAGGCATATAAAGGAAAAGCGGGTCTGCACCTCGCTTTTCAGTGTCGTCTGCCAACCGCGGCCGCCCTGCCTCTCTGCTCGCCTCACGCAACCAAGCCATGCACCCCTCGCTGTTCACGACCGCCGCAGCGGCACTCGCGCTCGCGCTCGGCGCAGCCGCGTCGCCCGTCGCCTCGAACACGACCGCAGACGTAGAGGTGCGTCCGTCCGTGCCATCGGCGCGCGCGTTGCTGCTGACGCACGGGGTCTCCCAGAAACGCACCGTCGGCGGCGCGTTCCTCTGCACGGACATCAACTGGGGCGGCACGTGCGGGCACTTCACGCCCGCGCTTGACCAGTGCGTCAAGCTGGATGCGTTCTGGAACAAGAAGGTGTCGTCGTTCGGGCCTGACGAGTGCACGCGCTGCGATGCCTACGGGTGCGTGTCTGTTGGTCGTTTCTACGCCCGATGTGGTGTTGACGCAGTGCGTGCTAGTCCGGACAACTGCCAGTTCTTCATCCCTGGCGGCTCGCCCTCGTCGATTCCCGTGTGGCACTTCACCTACCCCGGCGACGCGACGGGGGGACTCGGCACGAACAACCCGTGGAACGACCGCATCCAGAGCTTCGTCTGCCACAGTACGTGCTGAGCAGGGAGTTCGCCGGGATTGCTCAGGTTTGCCCTTGGGGCACTCGACAGAACGAGGTGACATGACATCACTAGTATTTTGTCAATTGTATCTCTATGAGATTAACAGAAAGTGTGCCTTTACATCCTGTCATCAGTTTTGAGCTACCGTCAGCACTGCGGCCGAATGCGTCCTGCAGACGGCGAGACTAGTGCAGTGTCTGGGGTCGTGGCAAAGTCTCTGATCAGCCGTCAGCGCTCCCTGACACATGCTGGATTCGACATCCAGCATCGACGCGTCGACGTAGAACCGCTGCCTGTTGCTCAACGCTGCTGCGGCGAACGGCAGCTCTTGTAGCATAGGACATGCATGTCTACGGTGTCTTGCGGAAGCGTTCTAGGATCAGGTACGTCGTCGACTTCAGACAATAATTGAGTAACATGCGGGCTGACCCAGAATGCCTTTGTTCTGGTTGCTTCTAGTCTTTGTGCACAACACTATAGAGCCAGAGAATGTCTTGTCTGCATGATGAATGGATGAATCTTGTCCCGCTTTGGCCATAGTATTCAATATAAGGAGCGGACAATAACTTTTGACGCTTGGTATAAGCATATATCGCGACCGCGTTACGTGGGATCGTTCGTCCTTATCACTCCTGGCGTACGTACGTCCACCTTCTCAAACTTCTAATCTTGCTCTTATTGCAGTTTATGGCGCTGATCAGGCATCTAGATCCCCAAATACCACATGGTCTTACTTCACCAACGCCACGATGAAGGGTACTCTATTGCTCAATGCCTCCCGGCAGAGATACTAGTCAACATCGTCGCATTCTACCAGGAATTCCTCCGTGTCGATGAATCTCCTCACGATCCCTGGTCGTTCCTCGTCGTCACGCGAGTCTGTAGACTGTGGCGCGAAGTCATATACAACACGAGGCTTCTCTGGACCACTATCTACCTCCCTGCACCTGAACCGCTGCTCAATCTTGCGTTACTGCACTCAGCGCATCTCCCCTTGGATATCGCGGTCAACTACGGGGGCGCGGTCGCCGAGCCCGGCTGCTTGCTAGCTATAGCAGGACAGGCCCATCGTATTAGACGCCTCGCCGTAAAAGTCACGGAGCACACGGAGACCGGTGAGATCCTACCGTCCCCAGTGCCAGTCACCGCGCCACACCTAGAGTCGATTGTCATCCGAGGGGGATACGCGCTTCCGCGGTTCTTCCTGAAGTCCATCGGCGCAGCACAGCTGCAGCACCTCGATGTCGTCGCCTATCCCGGTTTCTGGACGGACCTCACCAGGTTCCCGGCGTTGAAGAGGCTGACGGTCCGCCGTGGCGCAGTGCCGCGACAGCAGCCGGAGGTCGCACTCGTGGACGTCAAGGCCGGGCTCGCAGCGCTTACGCAGCTCGAAGAGCTCGACGCGTTCTGCAACGTCGCAGAGGAAGGCCGTGAGGAGTGCGATCCGGTCGTCGCGCTGCCTCGCCTGCGCACGCTCAACTTCACGGGCCCGGTGTGGTGCACCGCGGCGGTCCTGAGGCCTGAACGCCCTCGAGTTTCCCCGCTCGGTCCGAGTTGTGGCGGATCAGGTCGAGATCCTGCAGCGTGACCGCTCGTTCCTTGCGGCCTTTGCCGGGCTGCTCCTCGGCGGTGAGAGGATATCCTCACTGTCCTTCTGGGACGAGGGCCACTGCGTGACGGTCAGGGCCTACGCGCACGAGTCGCCCGAGGCGGGTCCCCGGTTCTCGCTCAGGCTCGGCGACGTGGACATGTTTACGGAGATGATACCCCTCGAAGACGCCGTCTCTGTGTCCGTCTCTGGCGCACACAAGAACGGCGGCACCGCGATCCGCGAGGCCATCTGTGGGTCCCTGGGCCACATCCGCGAGCTGCGTCTTCGCAACTGCGACCTCGACTGGCTGGAGGCGACGATGCGGGACGCGCCAGGATCGTTTCCGAACCTGTGCACCCTGCAACTCGTCGACATGACCTTTACGGACGCCTGCGGCTGCAAAGGCTGGGCTGAGAACTGCGTGCACAAGCTGGAGCGTGTGCTCTCAATGCGTCAGAAGGTGACGGGCAGGCTTTTACATGAGCTGCAGCTTGCTCGCTGTGCGATTTCGGACGACGACAAGGGCCTCTTGAGACCGCTTGTGCAGGTGCTGAGCGAAGCTGCGGGCGCTAAGAGAGGCCACATAGCGATCTTAGCGGACAATCGTGTATGTATGCTATATTCCTGCCTTTTAGACATACTATATGCGCTTTTTGCTCAAGACTACATCGAGGTGTATTCTATTGAGGTGTGTTCTCCCTATTCCGTACAGTACTGACCAAGAACCGAAATGCAAATGCAGGGGTATATACAGAAGTCCGAGAGACCGGCGACCAAATACTGGTGCACAACGTACTCAACTTTTTTGCAGGAGTCTTGAAGCGCGCAAGGGGTGCTTCGCACACGGCGAGAGCCTGGACGGTGGTCACGGGGCGACTTCGCGCCATTGACTCGAGTCGCCCTCCCTCTCATAACGGGCGTACGCCGGCGGCAGGGTGCTCACGCTCTCGCACGTGTACAGCGTGCTCACCGTCGTCGGTGCCGGGCTCACCGCGCGCTCCGGGCCGTTCCCGTTCATGACCAGCCCCTACAGAAGAGGCATCTACATTTGCCGAAGGAAGAGACGTCTATGCAGACACACTGTGCGAGCTAGTGGGAGAGTCGGAGGTGGCCAAATTACGAACGAATATAGGGCTCCTAGTATCTCGGATATTTCACTGGCTCTGCGGCGGCGACCGTTTGTAGTATAAGGGCGCATCATTTGATCGGCCAACCACGTGGCGACGCTAACAGCCTTCAGACGTTCGAGCATCCTGTCCTCGCACACCTTTCCCCCGACCATCCTCGTGCATCTCATGTCTCATGTAGCCTCATCAGAGCCGAGATAATTTACTGCATTCGTCTATAAGCACGATAACTTCCAGTCTCAACTGTTCGATCGACTCTCAATTTGAAGCTGTCCCCGATGACTTTCATGAACAAGCTCAGAAAGCCTCCCCCTCACAAGACCCAAACTCCCCTTTCTGACACTGGTATTGCGACACCTTTTCAGAGCCGCACAATGGCGCTGGCGCGCGCTGCGGCAGTGGTAGCGACCGCGCCGTCGAGCGCACTGCCCGCAGCGCCGATCCCCAAGTCTGCCAAGCCCGTCACAGCGACCGAGCAGTACTGGGCGGCGCGGGCCCTCACCGCAGAAGCGCTGCTGTCCGTGAAGACGCAGCATCATGCGGAGATACGCACACTCGCGGTCGTGGAGGAGACGAAGCGCATGGTGAGCCTGTACGCTGCGGTGCGTGTTCCCCCAGAGGCGTGACGCGTTCTTTCGGCAGCAAGAGGTCGCGCGGGTGCACAGGATGCATGAAGTGAGGCAGAGGAGGCTAGAGCTTGCTGCGGTGCGTCTCGTATGCTGCTTCTAGGCCTCGATATCGCTGAAGCTCGCCCAGGTCGCGCTTCTCGCACTCTTGGCTGCACTCGCCGCGTCCTTCCTGTATACACTCCACCAAACCCAATCACCTGCACGAAAATCAGGCTCGCTACACTTTACGATCCCGATCCTGTCGCCGTTCGCCTCGGTGGTACGTCCCCTGGCTCTGCGTCTCGGTCGGCGGCTGACGCGCATACACCCAGGTCGAACACGAATCCTCGGTCATCGGCACGAAGACGCTGAGCCTCGTGGTGCTCACCGCTGCCGTGCTGGCCTATGGATGTTTCCGTTTCTGGATCACTCGCCTCGCCAGCCGCTGAGAACGTCGTCTCACCACACTCACACGGTCTGCTTGTGCATGCATCCAAGCTGTAGCAGGCCGACTCGCCCAGTCTCTTCTCCGTGCATCAGCATTATTCTCATCTAGGACAATTGTACCGCCACACAACTGCGCAATCTCATTGTATCATTTCTCAAGCAATTGTTTCCATTCCCGACATGTCATTCTACAGCGTATACGAAAGTTATGTGAAGCGCGACACAACCCCCTTAGCCATTTTGGCCTCTCTGCAGTAAATCAGAACTCACCGTCGAGCAGGGTGTGGAACACCGCTAGACTTGTCCCTTGACCAGCACACGGCGTACCTCTGGTAGACGCCCGTGAAGGTGGTGTCCTCCATATTGAGCCCTTGCAACAACAAAAGGACCCCCAACAATTGGCCCAGAGGCCTGTCCGGCAACGTCCTGATATCGGACGGGCCTCTAGGCCAAACGCCGTGGGCCCTACAACAGAGCGTTCAATTTAGGCCTAGAGATGTGAGTGACGACGATTGTCCCAGCCGGGCAGTCGGGACACGCGAGCGAGCGCGCCGTCGGCGACTGCGGGGCGGATCAACGGATCAGGCATGTCGAGTCGAAAACCGTTGAACCGTCGCGTTGCAGAAACACAATGATGGTCAGTCAGACACCGGCTCTATCTCGCTTTTCTCTCCTTCACTTCGCAAGCCTTGACCATCCCTCGTGCACACTCCTTTTTCACTCGTTCGCCCCACCCTCCCTTCGCTGACGTCCACTGCATGGCGTGCTGAGCACAACGCATTGACTACAACGTTCCCACGAGCCAACAAGCCGCATAATGTCGCAGATAACGCCCGGCAAGGCAGACGGGCAGGACTCGCAGACGTTCCTGACCGCGCTCGTCACGAATGCAAGCGTCCTCGCGATCGAGGTCATCGCCTTCGTCGTCCTTCGCAGCCGCCTCTGGCGCATCTACGAGCCGCGGACTTACCTCCCGCCCCCCGAGTGCGTCTGTCGTTGCGTGCGCGCGGGTGCATTTCTGGCTGATGCCGCTTTGTATGCAGCAAGCGCGCGGTGAGCCTTCCCGCAGGATGGTGGAAGTGGCTCGTCGCCATCGTCGCGATACCCACGGGGGACGTCGTGCGTACCTTGCCCCTGCCCGGCTGCCAGTGCCTTCTGACGTGCGCGTGCAGATGGAAAAGAACGGGATGGACGCCTACATGTTCCTACGCTTCCTCCGGCTGCTGATCATCCTCTTTGCGTCCATCACCATCCTCACGTGGCTCATCCTCCTACCCGTCGATACCGCAGGGTTGCACAACACGAACTTTACTGACCGGCTGTCCCAGCTCAGCTGGGGAAAGTGAGGGTCACGTTTTGGTGAGCGCGGCTTTCTGCTGACGCTTCATGTATGTGCGTAGCATCCCGGACAGCGCTACGAGGCGGTACGTTGCGCATATCGTCGTCGTCTACATTTCCACCTGTGCGTTTTTTTAGCCACACAGCAGCCAGCACCCGCTGATGTCTTGCCTTGGCAGTCTGGACACTCTTCTTGATCCGCCGGGAGATGGCGCACTACACCGAGAAGCGCCACGAGTTCCTGACCACCTCGTCCCACGCCACGCTCGCCCAGGCGCGCACGGTGCTGATCACAAACGTCCCCCTCGAGATGTGCGACGAGCACGAGCTGCGGCGGTGGGCAAGCTTCGTGCCGGGCGGCGTTCAGAACGTCTGGATTTACAGGGACACCAAGGTCTGTCCTTCCTTTTCTCTCAGGCCTGCGCAGCATGGCTCATGGCGCCCGCCAGACACTGAACGGCGACTACAACGCACGCCTCGAGGCGTGCCAGTTGCTCGAGAAGGCGACGTCGAAGCTGATCCGCAAAGTCGTACGCGCAAAATACAAGGAGGAGAAGAAACTGCGCAAGGCGGGCGGTGCGCCGGCGCCCCCGCCGAAGTTGCCCGTCCCCGTGCTCGCGAAACGCGACGCGGCGCCCGAGGCGTACGCGATGCAGGAGCGCCGCACGAGCCGCGACATCACGGACGCGCGCCGCACGAGCACCGGCAGCGCGGGCTCGGCGCGCGAGAAGGAGGACCCGTTCGCGGACGGCGTGGCCGCAGAGAGCGTGTACGTCGGTTCCCGCGGACATACCCGCCGCTCGACGAGCGTCCTCGAGGCCGGGCAGCTCGCTGGCACAGACGACAAGGGCGGCGCGCTCGCGGACTTGGACGCGGAGGCGCTCCTCGAGAAGTACGCGCCGCCGAAGAAGCGGCCGCGCCACCGACTTGGGTTCATGGGCCTGTTCGGAAAGAAGGTGGACACGATTCAGTGGTGCAAGGTTGGTTTCTGTCTCTGCGGCGTGTGCGCGGGGGAGCCGCTGCTCACGTGGCGGCCAGGACGAGATATCGCGGCTGAACAAGAGCATCGAGGAGAAGCGCGCTGCGCTCGCGCACGCTGACAAGATGCCGAAGCCGCTCGGGAGCGCGTTCATACAGTGTAATCTGCAGATGGGCGCACACGTGCTCGCGCAGTGCGTTAGTTATCACAAGGTGTGCCCTCCTCTTTGCTGCTTAGATGTCTTGCTGACCGCACCGCTGCAGCCGCTGATGATGGCGGAAAAGTTCATCGAGGTGTCGCCAAAGGACGTCATCTGGGATAATATCGATGTGCGTGCCCCTCCGCCGCTGCTGCGTGGCCGCCCGCTCAGCCGATTCCTCCCTCATAGGACGGTGCCTATGAGCGGCGCTTCCGCTATGTCACATCGTGGCTCGCCAGCATCGGCCTCATCGTCCTCTGGTTTGCGCCCGTCGCGTTCGTCGGTACGCTGAGCAACGTCTCGACATTGTGCGAGAAGGTCTCGTAAGTGACCTTTGATGCCGATTGTACGGACTTGACTGGAGCATTTTGCGGCGGCAGATGGCTTTGTTGGATCCGAAACGCACCGCCGCCTATACCTGGTATCATCCAGGGTCTTCTTCCTCCAGTCGCTCTTGTGATCCTGTTTGCCATCCTTCCCTGGCTTCTTCGAGGCGCGTAGCTCTTCCGTATCATCATCACATACTCTGACCGTAATCCATAGGCCTCGCCTGGTATGAGAACATCCCTCGCTGGTCGCTGCTCTCGATAAGTGTCTACAAACGCTACTTCCTGTTCCTCGTCATGTGCGTACAGGGATATATCATTCAAAATTCAATGTGCTGATGAAGCCAAGCCATGGTTTTCTCATCGTCACGCTGAGTTCCGGTTTGACGTCCACCGCTGCTCAGGTGTGTAACACCTTCCAGCCAACCTACGCATCATCTGACGTCGCGCTACCTCTCAGATTGTCGAGAACCCAACACAAGCGCTCTCGTACCTTGCCTCGCAGCTGCCGAACGCGTCAATATTCTTTCTCACATGGACGCGTAAGCGCCTCTACCTGCCCCGGCAATCGACTCATCATACTCACTGAGCCCGTAGTCACACAAGGCTTGAGCGGCGCCGGGAGCGCGCTTCTGCAGGTCGGCACACTGGCGCTGTACTTTGTCAAGAAGTGGTTCCTCGGTCGGACGCCGCGCCAGGCATACGAGGTGACGTTCATGATGCCCAAGGTATAGCCGCCTCTCCGTCTGTGTCAGTGTCTTCATGTGCTGAAAGGATTCTGCAGGCAGACTTTGGGCTTGTGCTACCCCGTATTTCCCTGCTCGCAACGATTGCGCTCGCGTACAGCGTGTTGTCGCCTATCATCAACGGCCTCGCTATGCTCTCGTTCTTGCTTTTCTTCGTCTCGTGGAAGTTTTGTGCGCATCGAGTTGTTCATATTCGTTGGAGCTACGCTGATGCTATTCTCAGTGTTGACGTGGGTGTTTGACCAACCCGACGAGGCAGAGACTGGCGGCCAATATGTTTGTGTTCCTTGTCAATGTGACCATATGCGGTGCAGCTGACTGTATCATGTGCAGTTCCCCCTTGCAATCAACTTCCTCTGTGAGTACCCTTCTTACACTTGCAGTATAGAGATGATAACGCGCCGTAGTCGTGGGCATGTACATCGAGCAATTTTGTCTTGCCGTGCTGTTCTTCCTCAAGATCGCGGACGGCATCGCGTTCCTCGTCGAAGGCATTCTCATGCTCTTCCTCATGGCCCTGACGCTTTCCGCGCAGCTGCTGTATCAAGGCAGTTTCGACCGTATGCACAACTCTATTGCTACTCTTTGCCAGAGCTGACGAGCCGGACACTCCAGCGATCACGCAGTACCTCCCCATGTCACTCGCCACCGAACAGCTGCAGAAGCGCTGGGAGGCGCGCCGCGCGCACAAGCACAGCGGGAGCCAGGACTCGGAGATGAATCTATTCAGCAAGGGCGGTACGTCGTCCCCTGCACTCTCCCTCTCCCGTTTCCGGCAGCTGAAGACGTGCGGACGCGCAGGCCTGAAGATGGTCGTGAACCGGCACCTCGTGAACCCGGTCGAGAAGCTCGCGAAGCAGGTCGAGGCGAAGGCCGCGGACATCGCGTCCGACGCGGGGCACGGCAGCACCGTCGAGGACGACGTCACGCTCGCGTCGACGTCCGCACACGACGCCGCCGCGCCGCCCCACACCGCGCACGCGCACCACGCGCACCACCAGCACCAGCACCAGCACACCGCACACCACCACAGCCCGCACTCGCACCACGCACACCACGGGCACGCGCATGCCGCACACCACCGGCGCACCAAGTCGGCGCGGCGCTCGGGCGACTCGGGGCACAGCAAGGCGTCGCGGCGGCTCCCGCAGTTCGCGCCCGCTGCGCCGAAGCGCACCGCCTCGACGCGCGAGGGCGGGAGCGGCGGCGGGGGCACCGGCGAGGACGAGGACTTTGACGCACACGGGTTCGACCACCCGTCGACGTACGCGGAGCAGCCGTGGATCTGGGTGCCGCGGGACGCGCTCGGGCTGAGCGCGCGTTTCGTGCGCGAGTTCCGTGAGCTCGGCGTCGAGGCGAGCGACGAGGGCGCGGTCATGGACGAGCGCGGGAACGTCGAGGTGAACCGGAGTCCGCCGGATGAGGATTGGAATGGCGGGCACGACGCGTAGAAACACCATACACACGTATTGTACAGTTTGCAACTAATCATTTGTCGTAATATCAGGATTCCTTCACATACTGGCAGCAGACTTGGACTGTTATCATCGAATCGACAGGTTTGCTCACAATGACACGACAAAGGCCCAAGTATAATCCAAATGAGTGAGGGTAAAGCACGCAAACGCACAAACATCGCAGACGGTAAGATAAGAGAATCACATCCCTCCATTGATAAATGTAAGTTATACGTTCCCGCTCCAGAAGCTGGGCGCAAGCTTTTGTTACACAAACATGAAGAGATGGCGCTGCCTATAGCAGGTCGCCAAGCGCGGCGAGCTCGGGGCCGCCCGATTCCCTCATGCCAATTTCCCAGTCTACACAGGCCATCAGCGATCAGCGCGACGAGCCAAAAGGATAAAACGTACAGCTGTAGATGATGGTAACGGCCATGAGGATACCGGTACCGCTGCCGATCGCACCCATGAGGTCAGCGGCAACTGAGAGGAGACCGAGGATGGCGCCACCAAGCGCAGCGGCTGTCGGGACAACGCGCTTGAGCTCTTTGTACATCGAGCCTTCACGGTGACCGGCCATGACCTAAGGCACGTAAATAACAACATCACGGCGAAGAGCAGAAGAGGCGTACCATCTGCTGCTCTTTCAGCTGCTTGGCAATATCGCGCGGACCGCTTCCAGACACCTCTATCCAAGTCTTGGAGAAGATGGCGCAGGCGGAGGTGATGAAAGCGATGTAGATGAGGGTGTGAATTGGGTCGAGAAGAACCTCCTTGATGTTGTGCGGCGGCGACATATAGTAGGCGATACCAGAGACAGCCTGGAGCTGGGGAGAGTCCTCAAGGGGCTGCAAAAATTCTGAGCAATTGGTCAGATGAGATAACGGTTACACGCACCTCCCAGACACCCAGCAGCCTGACGAGGAAGTTGTTGGGGAAGCGCGAGGCGAGCATTTGCGAAAGGATGAAGACGTTGGACGTCAGCGCAGACTGCAGCATGATGGGCATGTTCGAGGTGTAGAACAGCTTGACGGGGTACGAGCCGCGCTGACCACGGAAGCGGTTGCTCTTGACAGGGATCTCGATGCGGAAGCCCTGGAGGTAGATGACGACTGCGAACACGATGACGGTCGCAATAAGGTTCATGACGTTCGGGAGGCGGTCGCGCCAGAATGCCTCGCGGAGGGCACGGCCCTTGTCGTTCCAGGTGAACAGCAGGTGGAAGAGGGAGACGACAGCACCCTCGAACTCGGGGCCGCGGCCGGTGTTGACAGTGGTCGGAGAGAAGGCCTTCCAGACGATGGACTCGCAAATGTTGGTAGCGATGAAAAGTGAGATACCGGAGCCAAGACCATAGCCCTTCTGGAGCAGCTCATCGAGAAGGATGACGATGAGCGAGGCGGAGATGAGCTGGATGACAAGGAGCACGCAGACACCGGCACCGAGGTCGGACGGCTGGCCGTAGAGACCAGTCATGACGTACACCGTAGCCTGACCGAAGGAGATAACCAAAGCAAAGACTGAAGAGGCAAAATTAGCCAACAAAACCACCGCAAACGACAGCTGGACATAACACGCACGCTTTTGAGCCCCGCTGAACAGCGCCCGATCCTCCTTGAGCGAAAAGTCGACCTCGATGAGGTTTGCACCAGCCAGCAGTTGCATGATCATTCCAGAGGTGACGATGGGTGTGATACCAAGTTCCATGAGCGTGCCGCGGTTCGACGCAAGGATGACACGCATCCAGTAGAGCGGGTCAGACGAGTCGGACGACATGATGCCGTAGAGCGGGACTTGGGAGCAGACCAAGAAGATGAGCAGCGTCACGGCCGTCCATAGCACCTTCTGGTTGAAGGGGACCTGTGTGCACGGCGGCGGGTGAGTGTCGCGCGCAGGAGCACGTAGCGGGGCGCGCATACCTTGCGGTCTGGCGACGAGACCTCCGGGAGGAATGGCAGGAACGGACGGACGAGATTCAGGAACCGGACTGCGGAGAACGTTCAGCATGTGCTCGGCAACGTTTGGAACGACGAGGAGACGTACATCCGCTCATGTTGGCGGCGGGGACCGTGGACGGGAGAGAGGACGTGGATGAGGACAACCTCGGACACGTCGCCAATTTCAGTGAGGTGGCACGCCAAACACCCGTAAACATTGTCATCGTGTCCGACATAGATTAGATTAGATCCAAACCTTCCACCTCAGATACCTTCCTTCAGAATGGTCGTCGACCAACGTTGTTTGGCTTTGCTGAAGATCTCTTACGACTCTAGATAGGTGGCGAATGATCTCAAAGATTGAATCAAACCACACGCCCAAAACTTGTTTCTCAATTGTTCATCAAGTGCGTGGGCTGTGTTCGCGGAGAGCAACAGGCACAAGCACAGGATATATATCCAAGGCAAACACTGGCCCTCGAACCTCTTCATTGACATCGACCCCTTTCCCTCCTTGATCCCTGACAACCTATCTGCCACACCATGGGCTGGGACGAGGTCTGCATTCTTTGTGGCATCAGGCAGTACGGAGGCCCGACGTGCCTTGGTGCACCTTCAGAAGACACGCCAGCACAAATCGCCCAAGAGGTTCACGACGCTGGCTTCGTCGACCTCTCCACAGACGAAATCAGCTCCATGCTTGTCAAGATATTCTCCGAGGAGCAGCTAGACCCCGCCTTCGTGCAGGCCGTGCACCCGGGGTACGACAAGGACTGCATCGCAATCGGGTACTTCGACAGGTCCGGTGCGTACACGCCATGCACGCACCACGGACGCCCGCTGCACCCCACGGGGGACAACGTCGAGGTCCGGCGGGTCGTCGACATCTCGAGCGGGATGCACTTCACAAAGATCGTCGAGCTGCACCGCGGCGAGCGCGTCGAGCGTGCGGGCGACACGAACTGCGACACGTACTGGCGCGGCGGGACCGGCACGTGCAACATCTGGGTGCACGTCGCGTGCTGGGCGCACCTCCAGCACTGGCTCGCGTGCGCGCTGCCCCCGCGCGCAGGCACGGACGGCCGCCCGCTCGCGCTCGCAGGCGAGCTGTACGAGCTCACCGCGTCCCGCGCCGAGCGCCAGGTCGACGCGCGCGGGGACCTGCCGTGCGTCGCCTACGGCGGCACGCTCGACGCGTTTGCGGGCACGCAGTACCAGGACTACGCCCTCGGCCCGCGCAAGGGCACGAAGCACCTTGTGCGTGCGCTCAGGCAGGGGCTGCGCGGCGCGGAGCTCATCCCTGCCCTCCTGAAGGACTCGCGCTTCTGGATGTTCACCCGGCCTGACATGTGCGTGGCCCGCTTGCGCACGCGCTCTTCACCACTGACGCGCCTACAGCTGGCCGCGGGCGCCGCACCCAGGCCCGTACGACCCGAACCCCGTCTCCGCCGCGGCGGACCCCGCGCCGCAGCCGCGCGCGGGCATCTGCAGGCTGCCGAACGAGCTCCTGCCCGAGCTGCTGCAGCACGTCCGGCTCGCCGACGTCTTTGCGCTTGCGCTGACGTGCCGGGAGCTGCACCTGCGCGTGCTCGACCGCAGCGTGCTCGTGCACACGCTGCACCGCGCCGCGGCGGACGCCGCGAGCGCGCTGCGCTGGGTGCTGCCCGTGCCGCGCCTGCGCGAGGAGTGGCTTGGCGCGTGCTCGGCGATGGGGACGTGGATGCCGCCGCCCCCGCCGCGCGCGCCGACGTTCGCGGAGATGGAGTTCGCGGAGGACGAGGAGGATGACGGGGAGTTTGTCCCCTCGGCGGGCGATAGCGACGGGGAGGATACCTCAGACGAAGCTGAAGACGAGAACGCAATGGGCGACGATGAGCCCACAGGTCCGGCCGACGACGAAGCAATCGACGAAGAGACACCCGAAGAGGCCATGACCGACGAAGACGAGGGCGTCGCCACAGGGCACATCTCTGACGTCCCCATCCCCCTCCCGCCAGACCCAGCAACACTTCCACTCCCCGCGCTCCCGCTGTTCGACCCCGCCTTCCCGGTGCTGACGTACCTGCAGGCGTTCCGCGACTCGGACTCGATGCGCGCGCGCGAGCGCCGCTGGGACCTCATCAAGCAGTGGGACGTGCTGTTCACGCACTACCGGCGCGACGGCTGGGAACGCGATGAATTTGCGCCGCCGGGCACGGCGTGGGCGTTGGATGACAGGGGGGAGCTGAGGTGCCAGTGTCGGCCACAAGAAGCTTCGTAGAAGATGCTCGCTTCGCAAAATGCACACAATGGTTTCCTTCTGTTCGGTCAGTATAATAGTATATCAGGAAAAAGTCGATATTATTTTCCATGTCTGGATCGTACAAATGCCGACGACAGCAGGGATCGGTGGTGCTCGACTGCCGCAGCTCATTCGATAGACTATCGCGAATCCTATATGCATGACAGGTAAGCTCACAGAAAAGACAAAGGAAAGCCATGTTCACCTATGCGTCTGCCGGCACTTCGTAAATCATCTCACGGAAATGGGACCCCTTTGTCTTATCCTCGTTCGCCTCCTGCGCACGACGCCGGCCCATGCTCGACGGGAGTGTTGTGCACGTTGGGGTGCATACGTATACGCTCGTCCAGAAGCGCCAGTTACGGGGCAGCGGCTGGCCGCAGTAGGCACAATGGCCCGGCTGCACTCCTGGCGTTGCCATCAACACCAGCTGCGGTGTATGGACAGCGGGAGACGCACCTCTGGCCTCGAGCGCCTCCCTGTCGAGCCGGTTCAGCTTCCGTTGGAAGTCGAACATGAGCCCGCCGAGGAAGAGCATCAGCGCGAGCAGGAGGAGGCCCAGGATGATGGACGCATTGGTGCCCGCGGACATCTTCCGTCGCACGAGCAGCTGAGGAGAGCTTTGAGCGGTGTGGGCAGGCAGAAACGGGGCCGTGGGCGACGAAGCGTGTGGGTACCAACAGGTGCAGGAGGGTGTGGTCGAGAGCAAGCGACGTCGCAGGCAGCTCAGAGATAACCAAGCAGTCACGGGCCCGTCATGTCCACTTGCGGGCAATCAGACAGGCCAGCCACAATGCATGGAGATAAGAGGCGGGGGTGGGAGTATGCGAGAGATAAGGTGGCGTCTGAAAGGGGTACCACAGTCCGCCAGTCTCTTTCCCATCTCTTCGCCGCGCTGGTCCTGTGAAGCTCAGAAGAGTAAGAATTAGAATCCCTGAAACAAGTGACCACGACGTACGTCCTTGGTGGGCCACTTCGGCGGGTTGGCCTTCAGCCACTGAACGGAAGCGTTGCCGCCAGTAGACGCATACGCGGGCGTACGCACGATGGCCATACTTCCTGCAGTTCGGGCAGAAGTCATGCTCTGGAGGGCACTCGATCTCGGCGCACTTGCGCGCCACCCGCTCGGCAGCGCAGCAGACGCTGAGTCGGCTGTGTAGACTGAGGACGTGGGGGCCGCCGCAGCAAGGGGACGGACACCGGAGGGCGAGCAGCAAAGCGGAGGGATACGGAAGCACGTGCCATGGGGTCCGATGCAGATGACGTCGGCGCGTGGGGTGGTGATAGGGCGTGGGTCGGGGTTGGGACACGCACGACATGAGGACCCCCGATAATCAGCGTAGAGGACAGACTCGTGAAGCGCCGCCTTGGGCGGCAGCAACCTTGCTTGTCTGGGAAAAGAATGTGCAGCCACAGAGGACAGCGCAAGCTGTAGTTTGATGCCTACCCTACACACTGGTGGAATTAACACAGAACTTAGGCCTTGGGCAGGCCGCCTCTGAATACAACCAGAGACTGATGGGGTTCTGCTCTTATAGCTACAGGACACAGACAGCTAGGTTCCGAACTGACATGATGGAACTAGCTACCACGTCTTTTTCCATCATCATGTTGTGGCTTGAACATGTGCCGTGTTTGAGGCTTGGGCAGGCCGCCTCGCGCAGCCCCAGGCCAGCTTGTTGGTATCTACTGTTCGGAATTCTTGCTCGGAGTTTCCCCCACCCTCCTGCTCTAGGCTGCACTCAGTCCTGACGAAGATCACCCCGCATGACCACGCACTTGTAGGTTATGAGACTTGGAGGGAGTGCGTGGTCATAGGGGGTGGTCTTCATCAGGACTGAGTGCAGCCTAGAGCAGGAGGGTGGGGGGAAACTAGTGTTGCCGGGGTTCGGTTTAGTTCGGTTCATTGAACCCGAAGGCTGAACTCGAACCTGAACCTGTGTATGAGGCCCGAACCCGAACCTGAACCTGAACTGGACCCTTGCCGAACAGGTTCAAGGGTCCGGTCCGGGTTCTCGAGCAGGTTCGAACCTAGAACCACATCTATTAGTGTAAATATTGTGTTATATATGCTAGATACCTTTGTGCGACACCCTGAGATTGCGAGGACAGCTCGAACGGTGCGGCAGAGTGAGCACGAAAGGCACAGCGCCAGTACCAGCGTGGCAGGACCCCAGATACTGCCGGGACCCAGTGGACTCTTGAGGTTCGAACCGAGGTTCAGAACCTGAACCCGGCAACACTAGGGGAAACTCCGAGAAAGAATTCCGAACAGTAGATACCAACAAGCTGGCCTGGGGCTGCGCGAGGCGGCCTGCCCAAGGCCTCAAGGCCTCGAACACTCATTAACCCTGCAGCTTTTTTGAAAGTCCCATAACTGCAGCAACAGTACATAAGACTTTGCTGACTCCTAAGTGCGGCTCTACCCAGGCCCTCCTATCATTCACCTGGTTACAACTGGACACACTGGTGTGTCTGCCCACGACGCTGCAACCAGGACAACATCACTGCCCTCAATCGACTTAGCCATGCCTCAGGCCATCCCCACCCAACCTCGCCAGTACGCGACACTCACTGAGCAAGGTCTAGAAGAGCTCATGCAAGAGCCCTACCGGCACCCACGCCTAGCCGTCCTACGTGCCTCGCAAGTGGGTCACTATGTCTTCGCATGTGGAGGAATCCCGGGTGCCAACATGGCCGACGCGTTCGAGGGCGACCTCACGTCGCTCGACGGCCCCGAGGATGCGCTGCTCCCGGCAGACACCCGCAAGGTGACGATCCGCATCCACGTACGCCTCCGTAGCCCCCATACGATCGCCTGCAGAGCATTGACATGAGGACGCAGGTGGTCGGTCACCCACTGGTACGCCGTACCAAGAACGTGCAGAGGACGCGCCGCGGCGTGCGGCTCCCGGTGTCGCGTCGCCGCGTCGTCGAGTGTGTCGCGGAGGCCGCAATGCTATACATTCGCCAGGTGAGTCGCCGTGTCGTCCAGTGGCTGCCGCGCCGGAATAGGCTGAACCGTGCGCACTGCAGGAAAGCCAGGGCGCCGACGGCGCAGCGCCGGGCTTTGGCCCAGGAGGCATCGAGCTGCGCGACCTGTACCTCATGGAGCTTTACTGCTACGGACGTACCCTGGTACCCGTGTTCGGCTACATGCCGCCGAATGTCCAAGAGGACATCCCTCCTAGTGTCCCGAACGCCCTTCCAGCGGAGGTGCGTGCCCTAGTTTGATGTGTCCGAGCGGGTACTGATCTCTCTATGGGCAGGACGAGACTCAGCACCTCGCAATGACGATGTGGGACTTGCTCCTTGATGACACGCAGTTTGCGTGAAGAGTTCGTCCCATATGACCGCCCAATCGGTCCCTTCAAAGGTCTCTCGACGTGACAGCCTCAGCATAGATAGATTCCTCAATTGACAGAATAACAGAGCTGCAGAACCCCTACTCAGTAAACTCCACGTTCTAGTGTCTGCTGTGATACGTACTGGTTATCTTGGATAGTATAGTTGACAACACGTCTCGAGTTCTATCCATCTATTATCATCCCCATAGCACTTGAGAGGCGTGAAGAGCTACTCACCGATGGTGACAACGACAGGATGTCCGCCAGAATGCAGCGATCGCACCCGATTATCTACGATCATCCCCAGGAGGTCTGTACGGCCATTTCGGGAAGATAGCAGCTACAGGGCGTGCCGCGGATAAGAGAGAGCGCACCATCTATGTGAGATCGCGTCGAGGACGGTCGAGCCGACTCGCCAGATGGCGAGGGTAAGGATGACGAAGACGGAATCTAGGCGTGAGCACTGAGGCTCTCGCGCGTTGGAAGTTTGCCTCGTGAGCCCTGCGCTTCGGACAGAGAGGGGGTCGGCGGTGTCATTTGCGGCCAACACTGGCACCTCTGGGGAGTCGGTGCCCTGACTTGGCGAGCAATGCGCTGTTCTAGCGCAACGCAGAGAGGTGAGGCACCCCGAGAAGCTTTCGCGACGTGCGTGCTGGGCGACCTGTGTCTCGAGAAGGAATAAGCATGGCGAGGCGGGGTGTTGGAAATTACGCGGAGGTGAGCCATGTAGGCGCGACCTCCCCGCGACAGCCTGCGCAGGCCCACGCCACGTGGTCCAGTCTCAAGCGCGTTCTGTCTGGCGAGCGCCTGCGGCTCCTTTGCAATAGTCTCTCGCGGTACCTACTTTCTGATCGGCGTCAAGTACTTTGGCACGTTCTTCTGCGTGTCGGGGTCGTACGCGGCGTTCCCCGGTGTCGTCGCCTGGTGCGTCCCATGCAGCCGGTCTGGACGGGTGTGTCGCTGACGCCGCGTGGCACAGGCTCGGGAACAACCTGGCAGGTCAGTATAAGCGCGGTGTAGGCATGGCGCTGCACATCGGCATTGGGAACTTTGCGGGAGGTACGAGCTCTATCGACTCGGTGCGACCCTGGCTGAACACGACGCAGCTATCGCGTCGAACATCTACCGCTCGCAAAACGCGCCACGATATATACTCGGCCGTACGGTTGCTATTGTCTCTCCGCGCGTGCTGGCTTGCTCACACTCGCACAGACGGCCTCGAGCTCATGTTCGTCGGGATCGGCTTCGTCTCGCTCCCGCTCGTCTGCTACTTGTACACGCGCATCAACGCGCAGCGCGGCAAGCTCGTGCAGGAGATGGAGGAGAAGGGCATCCGGCTCACGCCCGAGGAGATACGGGAGCTCGGAGACCGCGCTCCCGACTTCCGCTACACGCTGTAGACACGAACGTCACGAGTTGCTATGTTTCCCCCTTGCATTCTATGCCATTTCGTTGATCTTAGTAATCTTCGTTGGCTGCCGTTGTGGGGCTGCAGGGTGTCAGACAGCCGCAGCGGGTGTGCCACACTTTCCGCGGGACCGGGTTCAACGGCACCGAAACTGAGCCCCGTCGACTCCAGGGACCCCAAGGGCTGGATGGTATCTAATCGCAGACTTGCCATATGCAGCGCTTATGTAATGCCTTTGTGGCGCTTACGTCGATGCGGGATCGAAAGGGACTGCGTTTGCAACGCCTACGACAGTCCCACACGAACGATCCGTACGGCGACTCATCCGGGACTCCGATCGGATGGAAGACGGGTCGAGGAATCTCGCGCTCGTCCCCGAACATGTGTAACGCCGCGGCGCGGGAGGAAGAGTTCAAGTGCCCCTCTCTGTTTCCCCTTCTGCCATGTTTTCGCTTGCAACCCGCGGGTGCCATCTTCCACTTTCTGTGCGTATTTTTGACCTATCTACTCACGTGCTATCGCGTCGTTCACAGCACGCTTTTGGCCGTTCGCGTTGCTCCAAAAGGGGTATACCGACCTTCGAGGCCTAGGTTAGGGACTCTGGTACATCATGCAAAGCCTATCGTCCATCACCTCGGTCCGCATCAGGGCACGAGCGCGCATCAAACACGCTCACGTGCATAGCCACGCCCAGCATTACCCACGGCCTCATTGGCGCCGGAACCGAAGTCGAACCAAGCGACGTTCGTCCCTTTGTTCGCGCTTTGGAAACACCTGTTCGTCCTGGCGAACCTGACGACCCCTTTCCCCTCGACAGTGCTCTCGTCTCAAGCTACAACGGCCGCGCTGCTCCTGCTCCTGCTCCTGCTCCTCGTTCATGCTTGTGGTCTCGCTCTAGGCACTGTGCGGACGTCACTACCAGCGATGCCACGGTCTGAAGCGTCTGAATCCACGTACCCCGAGTCGACCCTCGGGCCTGCCAGCCCCATCTTTGGCACGGCGTCCTTCTCGACATTCACCGCCACTGCTCTCACCTCGTTATGGCCGGGCTCACGGAGAAGTGCGTGCTTCTCTCACTCGTGCAATAACATAACCTCATTTGCGATGTAGACCAGTCCGAGAGTTCGTCATGCGTCAGCGACGGGGCCTCCGTCATCGAGAACGATCGTGTCGAGGCCAATACGCTCCGCGACAGCTCTTCTCAACTTACTACGTCCTCCCGCACATATCGCCATCACACCTATTCACGAAGCTCTGGCAGCGTCACTGAACGTGAAACATACTCCTACCCATCGACCAGCACCCTCTCGAGCTCGTACCATGTCCGCTCATCGACCGATCCCTATGCCGCCACGTCTTCCCAGCCCTCGCAAAGCTTCACGAACAGCACCTCTACGCCGGTCAGCTCTGCGTCCCAGTCCCGAACCGTCTCCTCCCCGTCCTATGATCCGTCGCAGAGCACGTCCTCGCGCCACACCGCCTCTGCCGGCCACTATACCTCTACGCTCTCGTCTTCGCAACTACACTCCCACCCCACGACCAGCAGCAACACAGGCAGCGTCTCCCGGCGCACTGCCGGAGAACTCATCGCCTTGTACGAAGAACGTGCAGCAGGCCAACGCTCGTCGTCCCCCCTCCCCCTGCCCGCGTCCATCAACCAGGCCCTGCACTCCCGCACGCCGTCGCTCCCGAGCGAGCGCCCCGGCTCCCCGACGAAGGCCCCGACCGTGAGCACCGCGACGCTCGGCATGCCTGGCGCGCTCTCCAGGAGCATCCGCGGCCCGCCCTCGAGCGCCGACTCGCGCTCGCGGAGCGACGGCAAGTCCGAGATCTCCGCCTGGAGCTTTGGCAGCGGCAGCGGCAGTGCGACGCAGACGCGCCAGACGCGCTCGCGCTCGCGCTCGCCGACGTCCCGCACGCGCTCGCCCACCTCGCGCACACGCTCGCGCGGCAGCAGCCCGGGCAAGTCTGCAGTGTCCAGCTGGACGTACTCCAGCGGCGGTGTCGGCTCCGGCGGCGGCGGCATCCTCGGCGCGATCTCCGGGTTCGTCGGGTTGTCCGGTTCACGCACCACTTACTCGTCTTCTGCGCGGACGTCCTCGCCTTCCCGGACGTACACCAGGAGAACCACCAGCAAGAGCCGCAGCACCAGTCGCAGTGGGCGCTCGCCCTTCAGCACTGCGCGCCGCGCGCGGAGCAGGAGCCCGTACGGCAGGACGACGGAGCGTGCGCGGAGCCGCTCGGTGCCTGCGAGCCCGCCGAGGCGACGGGCCGTCGAGAGCGAGTCCACGTCTGAGGAGGTCGACCTCGCAGCGATGGACCCCGGGCACGATCAGGAGGTGCGTGTACGCTGCCAGCGTCTGACTCCGCGTTTCTGACGACAGCCCGGAATGCGGCCACACAGCCGGTCTACGAGGCCCCGATCTGGTACTACAACGTCCACCGGCTCTCGGACTACACCTGGCAGCTCGGACACGCGCAGCTCTTCCCGCACATGCTCGTCGTGCGCTGGACGGAGCCGTCGGGCCTCATCGCCGAGGTGAAGCTCGATCTGCTCTCGTGCGTCGAGGTGCGCACCGTCCGGCCGAGTGGCATGGAGAGGGACGTGCGGGTCACGGTCGAGCGGGACGACGGTCGCGTCGAGAACGTGCGCCTGATGACGTTCGAGCTCGGTTACAGCGACAGCCTGGAACGACTTGGCGCGGAGACGAGGGTCGAGATGGGTGCTTGGTTCGACGCCATCCAGTGAGTCTTCCACGCTGTGCATCTCACGCGCGTTCTCATTGTCCGCAGGACCGTGTTTACGGGGAACATGTCGCTCTCATCGGGCTCACATGCACACGAGCGTTCCGCCCCCGACGGCTACGAGGACGAGGCTCTATCTCCTGCCGACGACGCCGAGGAAGAGAACGCGTCCGACATCCAGATCGGCTCGCGTTCCACCATCTACATCTCCAGCAGCCCGCGCGCGCCGCCCCGGGCCCCGCTCGTGGAGGAGGTGGTGCAGCCGCGCAGCCTGACACCCCCGATCGACGTCACCGTCAGCAGCTGGCGGGCGCGCAACCACCAGGCGCGCTCCGAGATCTCGACGCTGTACGAGCGCACCTCGCGCTCGTCTGCTACCTGTGCCAGCGCATCAACGCGCAGCGCGACAGGCTCGTGCAGGAGATGGAGGAGAAGGGCATCCGGCTCACGCCCGAGGAGATCCGCGAGCTCGGAGACCGCGCGCCCGACTTTCGCTACACGCTGTAGACACGAACGCTACGAATGTCATTTCAGGCTGGATAGACAAGTTGTCACATTTGGAAAGCAGATCGCGTCGACATACCGCTTGCGACGACGCGCGTCTGCTTACATAACGCCAGCGCGGCGAACTGCGAGGGCTCCGCGACGCTCGCTCGATCGTCACGACCTACAAACGACACTCTGCCAGCTGGGTTTTCAAGATATCCCGCCGGCATCGGCCCCCTCTTCGTCCCCGCCCAAGCCCTGTCGCTCGAAGCACACGCAGTGCGTTCCATGGCCGGCATACAGCCCCCTTCAGCCTGCACCCGCGCTTGGGTGAGTGTTCAGACCCGTTCTATGTGTTTCCCATGGCTCACAGACCGCACTGGCTCGCGCAGCCGTGCCCTCTACCTTCAAACACGCCAGCGAATGGCCCCGCTCGGACGTCTATTTCCTTGGAGGGACCGTCAGCATGACCCTGTGCGGCAGTTGGGGGACGCACCCGTGAGTCGTCGTCTCCTCTCTGCCCGTCTTCGCTCTCGCTCATGTGTCAGCCACGCAAAGGCACCAGTACCGGCCTGCACGACGACGCCCGCGTCCATACATGCCCTACAGAAGCTCAAAACCCACATGCCCCGACCCCGTTCGCGGGAACGCGATATGTCGCGTCGCAGCAGAATAGACGCCCATCCTCCGACCTCGACAACTCTCGCCGTAGCTCGGCCGCCGCTCCTCTCTTGCACGCTGCGATGGTGCGTGCATTTGCACAGAGTTGCTGGCTTTGCCAGCTGACGCCCTTGGCTGCGCCAGCCCTCTCCTGCCGTGCCCCGGGCTGTACTGCTGTTAGTGCTCGCAAGCACGGCTTTGAACACACAGGACGCACCTTCAGAACACCCGAGGCACCAGGAGACGTCACAGCCCCGGCCACCGGAACGCGATACGTCGTCTCGGCGCAAAATAGGCACCAGTCGCCGGAGGTCTCGCCGCTACACGACCCGCGCGGCTCTTCCGTCCATCGGCGATGCTGGCACGCCGTTTCGCGCAGCGTACGACGCCAAACGCGTCCCGCACACCGCCCTCGAGACGCCCCCAGTCGAGCCTCGCCCGGTCGCCGGACGGCGATACGTCGTGTCGGCGCGGACGCGCGGTGAAGACCGCCATTCGTGGACGCCAATGGGACACCCCGCAGCCGTCGCCTTGTGCGGCCGGTGGTGCCGCAGACGCCTCGTGCGGCGCCGGGCAGAGTCGACGCCGCGGACACGTCGGCCGCGGGAAGTCGATCCGTCGTCTCGAGACACGGCCCCTCGTCCTGGCACGCGGCGAGACCGCCTGTCTCCCCTGCTGGCGACACGCCTCGTCGGGCCAGGGAGGCCTCTGCGACGTCGGCGGAAGCAGCTGGCGCGAAGGGCAGGACGATGCCCGCGGTTGGGGCTTCCTGGGCGACAGCACGGGCCCGTCCACGGCAGACCCGTCGTGAAGGCTCGCCTGCTCGTTGGAGCGCGGGGACGTCGACCGGCGGCTGCGAGTCGACCCGGCGAACACACCTGCACCGCGACAACGACGGTCAGCCTCGGACGCGGACCTTGCACACCAGCAGTGAGACTCACCAGGAACCCAGCCGCCGCCGCCGCCGCCTTTGCCCGTAGTCGTCCCTCGCCGTCGCCGTCTCCATCGCGTGGTGAGTGTTTTCACCGCCGCTACTGTCGCCGCCCCGTCGCTTACGCCCGTACGTCTCCCCGCAGTAGCATTCGCCATCTTCGCAAGGACTGTCTCGCCCGGGCGTCGGTGTCTCGCAGGGCGGCCGAGCCGCGAGGGCGCTGAGCAGGAGACGGCGCGCCGCGGCTCGACGGGGAGGCGGCGACCCCGGGAGCACGCCCGCACGCCGGGCGTACGTCGGATGGCGGGAGACGCGACGCGGACGGCCGCAGCGGGAGTGATGCCCCGCGCGAGCCGGGTGCGCGCGCGACGCGCCCGAGAGGAAGTGGTGTCCTCTCGGGCCTGCGTCCTAGTGGAACCGTGAGGAATGCGCGTGCGTTGCTGTCGTGCCCGCACTGAGACGAAAGGCCGCATGGTGGGCTCGCTGGGAGGTGGTCCATGGGTGCTCGGCGGGCGGCCACTTGCGGCGTGAGGCGGTCGGACATGAAGACGGCGTTCGCGGACTCGTGCCTGCGCGTCGCCGAGCGGTGCCCTTGTGTGCACGCGGGCGGTCTTCGGGTGCGAGAGAGGGTGGCAAAGGTGTCGGCGCCGTGGTAGGTAGACAAGAACATGGGTGTGAGCCTGAAGAGTGAGATGTCTGTAGTGAAGTAAGACCACGAGCAGTGAGAAAATGAGCAGCTAAGAGATGCACTTACTGAGGCCAGCATGGCTGGTGTGAATGAGAGTCTGAACCTGTGTGCACGAAAGGGAGGAGAACAGGGAGACAGCCTGCCCAGGACTGTCTCTCTGCTCTCCGAGGGCCTGGGCATCAGTAACACGATCAGAAAAAATTCACTGCAGTGCACTCGGGTGTCGTCAATCCCACGCTAAGGTCACCATCAGTCAAGATTTAGGCTCGCACTAGCAACGGCAGTTTCTCGTCCCGCTGCAATCCAGAATTCTGTCCGGATCCGGGGTGAGTTTCATGCTCTCGCAGCAGTTTCCGGTCACCATCCGTCATTGAGAACTTGACAATGAGAAATTATCTGGCCAAAGGGCATCCCTCTCGCCAGATGATTTCTCTCTGCCAATTCCTCACAAATCTGATTTTCTGTACGCTTTTCCGCATTTTATTATTACCCCAAAAACTGTCTACCTAGGGGTACCTATACATGTAACCTCGGAAAGCAGACTCTGTCTAGAGTATCACATTGTAGTCTTCAACCAGAATACGTCAAAATCTGCTGTGCCCATCGGAAAAGTTGCCGGCAACACCGCCTGCCGTTTGCGCACCCAATCCGGTGCCTCGGGAATGGTGCAGCAACAAGCATGCGGTAACGTCCGCCGTTACTCAGAGGCGCGGGGTCGGACATGCCCTAGCGCACTGCCACTCACCGACGTGGATCTTTGCCGGCCAGCGCAGCGGCTGCATGTTTGTACCGACGTGCACTCGGCGCCGAGATCAGTGCCCCGTCTGTCGAGCCGGGATTAGCAGGAGGATGCCGGAGCGAGGTGTAGATCCGTGCGCACCAAGCCCGCCCTGAGCTCCGGTCGCCGCTTGGGCAGAACACACTCGCGCGGTGACCGGTTGAGGTAGGCTCGCGACTGACAGGTCCGCGCCGCATCAACGGCTCTCTGAAGCTGCCCACCCTGGATCCATGATATCCTGCACCGAGATTGAGCATGCTGACGTGAGATCTGCGGCTCAGCAGACGTACAAACGATTAGGAGGCTGTCAAGGACGTGATTTGCAAGCCTGTCCTCAGTGTGATGGGACAGACAGAGGCAGCTGTCTCGCAGGCATGTCAACCAGTAGCACATGCAGAGCGATTCAAGAGCTGTACCTGCCATAATCAGGAAGGTATTCGGGCACAAATCGAGCACATCAGAGCCAGATGCCCACGTCCGAGTGACTTGAACTCGGAATACATTGCGGTCGCTCGCCGTCTGCAGGCCCTGATCGCAGCTGATCACCATTCTCGCTACACTCAGGAGTGGTAGCATACGACGACATTCTTGCCACTTTTCGTGGCTCTCCAGCATGCGTGGTCCAAATATTGCGTCGCGGCCGTGGAGGTCGAGAGCGAGAACATGATGGGCGCTTTGCCGCCAGAAATGGGAAGACGCCACAAAGCTTCCGGCGCTGCCGCCTGCTTTGCGCTCGTCCACCACTTCTGCCTCGCGCTGACCAATGTCAGCCACGCAAAAGGGTATGCAAAACCATTCCTCACGCCAGCAAGGTACTCAAAACCGTCAAAAGTCGTTGTACGGCACGCGCGTTTCGGCGAAAATGCGTAGAAAACGCGCAGGCTCCGTTCAGAGCCTCGGCGAGGACTCGACGGGCTAGCGCAACGGAGATGGCAGAGGTGCGTGAGACAGCCATCAGACGGTGTCATGACGCCAAGACCCTGCAAACTAATTCCTCAGATTCGCTCCCGAACGCGGATTCCTGCGGAACCGCGGCGTTCATGCTACATGGTGGCGCTGTGATCTGGCACACCCAGTTAAAGACCAGTGGTACGTCAACTTGCTGTCTCGCCTGGCTGACGTGCTATGTAGACGCTGAATGACTGCTCTTTTGCTGCTTAGATGGCCCAGCTCTGACACAGGACGCAGGAATCGCGTCAAAACGCGTGCCGGCACATCCTCTCCTCCTCCCTCGTTACAACACTCACCGCGAGCCCCGGACAGCCGGACGGGTAACCAAGAGCGCCCATCAGGCAGCGCCACCATCTTTTCGGCACCCCTGACATCGCGTCGTCGCACGCCGAGCGTGTTACGCGGTGGACTAGGACGAAAGGGACACGGGCAAGGCCGCTTCCGTTTCGTGCTTGTCCACCGAGGGACCGTTCGCGCGTTGCCCGGCACTGGCAGGACACCGGGAAGGGGGGCGAGTGACAGTTCTGGGGTGTGCCCGGCCCTGCTGCGTGTATAAAAGGTGAGCAATCCGGGCTGGTCTCTTCATCCCGCTGTCCGCTTCTCACCCTCTCTAGACTCCCTCCCTCCCTCTCTCCCTCCCTCTGGCTCATAATCTGCCCTCTCTCGTCCTCATGCTCGACGCCTTCCAAGGCCGTCCTTTCGATGCTTCTCTCGTCCTCACCGTCGCCGTCGCCGTTGACCTTTCGGCCCTCAAGGGGTACATTAGCGGAAGGACTAGCCGGTATGTCCGACCTCCTCTCACCTATCGAAATGTATTCATCACTGTAGGTGTTCAAGTCGTTGAAGCACGCAATAGCTTGCTTACGATGCTCTCAGAAAAGGTAATGTACATGTTATCCACAGTTGTATAGCCTCGGCGATGCTTACTGACCGCACTGTAAGGCCAGGCACCAGGAATGCGACCCACCTGCGGCACATCAGGGAGTCGACAGCGACCACAGCCAGCCGACACCCTCACGCGCGCCGCTGGCTGTCCGCGAGCACACTGACCGAGTACCCGGCCGTCGGCTCCATGCGGCGGTTCTCGTTCCCGATCGTAAGTACTCGGGTGCTCTGCTGCAACGTCAAACATGATTTCTGACCCCACCGCAGATCTGCAACGGTGTATCTGGAAATCTGCCCGACCACTTCCCGCGGCGTTGGATATTAATATTGACCGCCGGGAGTGTCATCTGTATGGCCGCTGTTCGGCGTTGCTGCAAACTGTACAAACAGTCAGTTCTAAGCCCTTAGTTCCCGCCACTTCACCTATTAAACGAAGTCTTACTTTCCTCTCTAGCCAGCCCACTCGACTAATGCTGTCGTTCACCGATAAGCGGACGCCGTCTCACCAATGACGTCCGAATCAAGGTGTACAGACTCTTGTAAGTGCGTATCTATGTTCGTCTTATCATTTATTCATAGACTGACTCCCGTAGGGCTCACTGCCGAAAGGAAATGTCGGCGTGCCCGACCTCCTCTCACCTATCGAAATGTATACGTTCGCGTAAGTGTTCAAGTCATTGTAACACGCCATAGCTCGCTAATGTCGGTCTCACAAAGCTAGATGGCTGACACCCACGCTCGATCGGAACGGTAAGTGTGCGATTATACGGGGTACTTCGTATATTAACTGAAACTCATCGCTACGACAGATTACTCGACTTGGCCGAGCGGCCCTGACATCGGTACCTTTGCGACAGACTCCTTAATGTACGTCTCCCGCCGCCATCTTCATGGTCTGTCGTACTGACATCGCCTCGGACTAGGTGCGGCCGAGCGAGACACCCTCCTCGTTCGCCGTCGTCGCTGCGAGTGGAGGAATAACGGCGCCACGGACTCGCCCGTGGCCTTTGCACGTCCTCATCGCGAATTCGGGACCCTGCGCGGTGAGCTCCGAGTCACCGGCTGGCCTTTCGTACGCACTTGCTAAAGGCAGGTCTCCAAGGCTCGCCGCTGCTCGGGGACGCGCCGACATTGAAATTTGCTGCAGCGCGGACAATACCGGCGTGCGGAGGCGTTATCGCTCTTCGGCAGTCTCGAGGTATGCGATTACTCGCTAGCGGCGTGTCTGCACCGTACTCAGTGCTTCGCCTGACACGCAGGCCATGTCGGACGAGTAGCCGTCCGGTGCTTTCGCGTGCCACGATCGCGCCAGCTCGCGAGACTCACTGACCCGAAATCCACCGCGACGTTTGCGTTCTTGACGATCTGTCCGCTGTGTCGGTCCTCGCGATCCGAGCCGCGCTGTCCGGGACACTTTCGGTGGTACGGCTGGACGCCGGGGAGTGGTCGCTGCCGGGTCTTCACAAGCGATTGTTATCGGCAGCTCGCGCTCAGTCACCAACGATCCAAATAAACTAGTAGTGTCATTGCATGACTAGTAGTAGTACATCTGCACTGGGCTCTGTAAGCCTCGCTCACATCGTAGTAACGCGTCCATTAAGGAGCCGCACCTTTTATTTGTCCCTCTCTCTCTGCTTCGCAAGGTGCCACGCGGCGTACTCGCCCTTGTCCCACCCCTGCGCTGACCCTAACCTGACAGCTTCCGTCGACCCTCTCACTCGGCGACGCTGGGCGAGATTGCCGTCGATCCACCGGCGTCGTCAGCTTGTGTGCATCTCGTCAAAGCCGGCCCGCTGTCGTCCGACCATGCAGACCCGCGTCCGTCGTTGTCCCCGTCGCCGCCTCAGGCAGGCTAGCCTCCCGCAAAGGTGCGTCTGGCTTACCGCTAGACTTTGTCGATGCCGTGCCTAACGCTCGCGTTCAGGCCGATTCCCAAGGCGCCGCCTGTCCTCCTTCGCGGTGAGAGTCCATTCGGACGGCGGCCTTGTCCACCAACCCGACCGAAACCGGAGCTCTCCGCCACGCCCGCGCCGCCGACTGTCGAGTACGGGTGTCGGCTTGACCTGAACGTCCAGAGGTACGTCTGTGCCCTCGTCGCCCTCGCCGTGCACCGCTGTAACGTCTAACAAGCCTCTTCACAGGGCCTGCTCTTCTCCGGGCTGTCCTACGCTCCTCGCCCGAGTATCCCGACCGGTCCTCGCCGCGGCCTTGTTGACGGCGACTGGACGTCGCGATCCGTCGTCCTCATCGTGAAGCTGTTTCGTGTAAGTGCTTTTCCGGTCCATCCGTATGGACGTGCTGCTGACGTTCTCGGCCGCTCACCAGTCTACCACGAGGCCGGTCGATGGCGATCGTCCAGCAAAATCGGGTCGGTGAGTCTCCCTTGTCTGCTCGCAGAAGATGCCCGGCAATGAGTTTTATTGATGAACTATTTTACAGCAGTTACGACGCCTGCCTAGAGGAAGCTGTCAGCCCATGAAGCCCGGTAACACTCACTGCCAGACTCACCGACGCCTTTTCGCACTCGTGCGTACCATCTTCCCCCTTGCTCCCTCTCCGTCCGCAGATGCACTTTGCTAACGGCATCCCCTTGGCAGCATCCTCGCGGCGCTTTCGCCACCAGTCACCGAGAGCGGCAGGCCCTCGTTGCCGTGCGATGCCTCACGTTCGATGTATGGTGTACGACGTCGGCCGGGCAGCCTGTCCCGCGTTCGACCCGCCAAGGGTGCGAGCCGTCGGGTTCTCGCGCGTCGCTGCGAGGTACGTCGCCCACGGCCCTTGTGTGCCGTCGTGGCTCGATCACGAGCCCAGAAGGCCGTAGCCTACGCTGCAGCCTCCTCGTCGCAAGACGCAGAGCGCTGAGTCGCAGTCCTCGCCGTCCGGAACGCCTATCGCCAACCCGCCGCGGAGGGACCAGTGCGCGGGCAGGCGTGTTTGGCGTGCTGGCGCACTTGCAGTCGTATGCCGCAGCTCCCTGGCGGCATGTTCTCGAGCGCCGCGCCGCGTCTTTGACCGTCCGGAGTGCCTCTCGTTCATGCAGGAAAGAGTGCGTGATGAGCACTCGAACGCATTCCGTGCCTCGCTGACCGTGCACGAATCTAGCCCCTGTCGTGCACCGACGGCATGCACGGTGTTTTCGCGCTTGCTGGCCCGTCCAATGACGTCTCGCTTCTGCTGCCGGTGTGCCGGACCAAGGCTACAAACGCGAGCGGCGCCGCCATCCGCACGAACGGCGTAAATGGCCGCAGTTCGTGCCTCCCGCGAGTAGACGGCAAGCTGCGGCGGCAACGCGCGTCCGCGATGGGCCCAGGCAGCGCGGGGGCTGGTGGCAATTTTGAGCAGGCTGGGAGCCGCCGCATCAGGAAAAATCTCCCGACCTAAATAGGTCTAAATTAGTACTCGCCGGACCCTCGTTGTCCTAACCATCCTAACTGTACCTAATGCAAATCTAGCCTACCTAATTGGCAGCTAATCAGCAGTGGATACCCGAAGGGATGTCCAGAGTGCATCCACTGTCTGCCATGTATTCACCGACTGAAATTTAGCAATACATACTTAGAGAAAGGAGCACACGAGACAGGCGAACGGCTTGCTCGCGAGAACGGCGCGCGGGCAGGCAAGGCGCGTCACGTTGAGTCACAGCGCGTGACCACCTGTTTGCGGGAGAGCGTGACATAGAGTGACACCACGTCATCGCTCAAGTTCTTTCTGAACGCGGCTCCGTACGAGGCTATCCTCCTCCCCTCATCACGCTGCGCTGCGAGATTCACATATCAAGCAGGGCGTCCTCTACCCCTCGTCTCACACCGTGGTATGTGTTCACTGCCTGCAAGCTCATAGGGACGTGTGCAGGTCACGCATGGTCGCTCTACCACTGCGCGACCTTGGTGGCCTCACCGGAGATACTTACCGGAACAGACAACATGCGGGTGATAAGCGAGGTGTAGGGTGGGCTGCTTGCGTCAGCCTGTCCAAGGACGGAGGGATAAAAGGAGTCACCCTGGGTGCGTCTCGTTGTTCTCCCTGGTATCTGGACTTGTGCTCATATCGGTTTGCCCGCTGCAGATCCGACCCCAAGCATGGTGCCCGAAACGAAGGCCTATCATACGTTGGACGTCAGAGCCACGGACACATGAAGATGACACCTTGGTGAGTCACATGCCTACTAGGCCGATCGACAGGTGACAAGTTGATGACTGCGATTCCAGGTTGGTCTGTCCCTCCTCGGCATGGCAAATTTCACACTGAAAGGTAAGTATGCGTTACATGGTTGCGAATATGAAGCCAGAACTAACGAAATATTTGTGTAAGTATTGAACTAGGTTTGTGCCCCATCGGATCGCACCTGCGAAGGTATGAGTGTACCGAGGTCGAGGTCGGCACCCAGTTGCGCGAACACGTGTAAGTCCTCTGTATGGTCTCCATCGGGTAGCTGTAGCTGACCTTCGCTGCCAGGCATGTCGGCACTTTAGGCAGAGCTTGACGTTCGAGACGCCGAGCGATAGGTAGCCCTGATGCACCACTCTTAGCATGTACTGTAGATGTATACCATTCAATACAAGTATCTCTGAGTGTCTATAGAGTGAGTGCGAAACCTAGCAATGCATAGGCTCGAGCAAATGTCTGGATTTTGGTCCCTATGGGGATTATATTAGGGCTAATTAGCGCAAAATTAGCGAGTCTCCCGGTGGCAACCTTCCTAATTAGCCCTATTCGTCCTATTTCACTAATTCTACTAATTAGGCTCGAATAGTACTAGTTTAGGGATATTTAGGTGAGGAAATTCTTCCTGATGCGCCCGCGGACATCAAAGCCGCTTCGCGCTGGAGTTGGGCGCAGAAGATCACAGGACTCCGTGCCGCGGGAAGACATGTCGCCGTTCGCTGCGAGCCGCCGGTTTGCGAGGCGCGGCTTCGTTTCGAGTCCGAAAGCCGTGTCTGAACGGGTCTGAACTCGTTGGCTGGCTTGTAAGCGACGCAGCCGTGGGGTTGCCACCGCGAGTGCAGGGGCGGGCACGCCCGCAGATTCACTGGATGGGCTGGGCGGGCGTGTCGAGAACGGCCATGGGAGTGATCTCGACTTGAAGGCGGCCGCGAGAGGGCCGAGGTCCCAGCGGAGGGCTCAGCAAAGGCACGGCGGGCGAGACCGGGACTGCTCGCAGGGAGCCGTGCCCGGATTAGTTGTCGTCGTCCTGGCGTCCGCGGAGCGTTCTGATGGCGGTACGCGCGTGTGGGAATGGCTGGTGAAAGCCAGTGGTGGTTGGAGGCACGGCGGCGAGACACGGCGGGGCAGACCGGCCTCTGTGGCTGCGATGACGCCGAGGGCAAAGTGAGCGGGTAGCTCGCGGGGACAGGAACAGCATACGCACCTGATCCAAGGCGTACCACGCCTGTGCAAGCTGCCACTCTCCGTTCGCCTGGGCAGAAAGCCTCGCGAGCCGAGAAGCTCGGTCGTCATGTTCGCGTGGTGCAACGGCATGTGTATCGCTGGCTAACGTGTCCGCGCGTCGCCTTTGTTTGCCGCGGCGACAGGACACGGGCGGCGGACGGTGCCGCAGGGCATGCCGGAGGTCGTGGTTGGGGATGGAGAAGACGAACGGCGCGAAAGAGTCCGGGAAGCGCGGAACCGTGGCGGGCGCCTACGCATGCAGTGCGTCGCCGGCACGCAGCCCGTTGTGGATCAGATGCACACTGTAATGGATGGACGACCAGGAAGTGCTCGAGTCTTCGCGTCGCGTCGCGTCGCGCTCCATGACGCGGACGTTGGGTCGCACCCCGCGCTACTCTGATAACCAGACTCCGCCGGGCGCTTGCGCGGATCCGCTGACGAAGCTCGGATAGCACCCCACGGTGGACTCCAGTGACCCGGCGCAGAACGGGTTTTCACTGGGGGTGACGCGTCGACATCTCTCACGCTCGTCCTTGCAATGCGGGAGGAATTCCAAGAGTCCTCTCTTGCTCCTTCTAGCATGCTCTCGCTGACAACCCGTGGATGCCGTCTACTTTCTCATGAACCTGCACGCCGACGTGAAAACCTACTCACGAACGTTCGCGTCGTTCATAGCGTCACGAGCGCGAATCAAACGCGCTCACGTGCATAGCCACGCTCAGCGTTACCCACGGTCTCATTGGGCGCCGGAACCGAAGTCGAACCAAGCGACGTTCGTCCCTTTGTTCGCGCTTTGGAAACACCCGTTCGTCCTGGGCGAACCTCACGACCCCCTTTCCCTCGACAGTGCTCTCGTCTCAAGCTACAACGGCCGCGCTGCTCCAGCTCCTGCTCCTCGTTCATGCTTGTGGTCTCGCTCTAGGCACTGCGCGGACGTCACTACCAGCGATGCCTCGATCTGAAGCGTCTGAATCCACGTACCCCGAGTCGACCCTCGGGCCTGCCAGCCCCATCTTTGGCACGGCGTCCTTCTCGACGTTCACCGCCACTGCTCTCACCTCGTTGTGGCCGGGCTCACGAAGAAGTGCGTGCCTCTGTCTCTCATGCAATAATATAAACTCATGTGCGATGTAGACCAGTCCAAGAGTTCGTCATGCGTCAGCGACGGGGCCTCCGTCATCGATAACGATCGTGTCGAGGCCAACACGCTCCGCGACAGCTCTTCTCAACTTACTACGTCCTCCCGCACATATGGCCATCACACCTATTCACGAAGCTCTGGCAGCGTCACTGAACGTGAAACATACTCCTACCCATCTACCAGCACCCTCTCGAGCTCGTACCATGTCCGCTCATCGACCGATCCCTATGCCGCCACGTCTTCCCAGCCCTCGCAAAGCTTCACGAACAGCACCTCTACGCCGGTCAGCTCTACGTCCCAGTCCCGAACCGTCCCCTCTCAGTCCTATGATCCGTCGCAGAGCACGTCCTCGCGCCACACCGCCTCTGCCGGCCACTATACCTCGACGCTCTCGTCTTCGCAACTACACTCCCACCCCACGACCAGCAGCAACACAGGCAGCGTCTCCCGGCGCACTGCCGGAGAACTCATCGCCTTGTACGAAGAACGTGCAGCAGGCCAACGCTCGTCGTCCCCCTCCCCCTGCCCGCGTCCATCAACCAGGCCCTGCACTCCCGCACGCCGTCGCTCCCGAGCGAGCGCGCCGGCTCCCCGACGAAGGCCCCGACCGTGAGCACCGCGACGCTCGGCATGCCCGGCGCGCTCTCCAGGAGCATCCGCGGCCCGCCCTTGAGCGCCGACTCGCGCTCGCGGAGCGACGGCAAGTCCGAGGTCTCCGCCTGGAGCTTTGGCAGCGGCAGTGCGACGCAGACGCGCCAGACGCGCTCGCGCTCGCGCTCGCCGACGTCCCGCACGCGCTCGCGCGGCAGCAGCCCGGGCAAGTCCGCAGTGTCCAGCTGGACGTACTCCAGTGGTGGTGCGGGCTCCGGCGGCGGCGGCATCCTCGGCGCGATCTCCGGGTTCGTCGGGTTGTCCGGTTCACGCACCACTTACTCGTCTTCTGCGCGGACGTCCTCGCCTTCCCGGACGTACACGAGGCGAACCAGCAAGAGCCGCAGCACCAGTCGCAGTGGGCGCTCGCCCTTCAGCACTGCGCGCCGCGCGCGGAGCAGGAGCCCGTACGGCAGGACGACGGAGCGTGCGCGGAGCCGCTCGGTGCCTGCGAGCCCGGCGAGGCGACGGGCCGTCGAGAGCGAGTCCACGTCTGAGGAGGTCGACCTCGCAGCGATGGACCCCGGGAACGACCAGGAGGTGAGTTGTCTCAGCGGCCAGCTTTCGCTTTTCTGACGACAGTCTGAATGCGATGTCAGCCGGTCTACGAGGCCCCGGTCTGGTACTACAACGTGCACCGCCTCTCGGACTACACCTGGCAGCTCGGGCACGCGCAGCTCTTCCCGCACATGCTCGTCGTGCGCTGGACGGAGCCGTCGGGCCTCATCGCCGAGGTGAAGCTCGATCTGCTCTCATGCGTCGAGGTGCGCACCGTCCGGCCGAGTGGCATGGAGAGGGACGTGCGGGTCACGGTCGAGCGGGACGACGGGCGCGTCGAGAACGTGCGCCTGATGACGTTCGAGCTCGGTTACAGCGACAGCCTGGAACGACTTGGCGCGGAGACGAGGGTCGAGATGGGTGCTTGGTTCGACGCCATCCAGTGAGTCTTCGACGCTGTGCATCTCACGCGCGTTCTCATTGTCCGCAGGACCGTGTTTACGGGGAACATGTCGCTTGCGTCGGGCTCACATGGACACGAGCGTTCCGCCCCCGACGGCTACGAGGACGAGGCTCTATCTCCTGCCGACGACCCCGAGGAAGAGAACGCGTCCGACATGCAGATCGGCTCGCGTTCCACCATCTACATCTCCAGCAGCCCGCGCGCGCCGCCCCGGGCCCCGCTCGTGGAGGAGGTGGTGCAGCCGCGCAGCCTGACACCCCCGATCGACGTCACCGTCAGCAGCTGGCGGGCGCGCTCCGAGATCTCGACGCTGTACGAGCGCACCTCCCGCTCGTCTGCTACCTGTACGAGCGCATCAACGCGCAGCGCGACAAGCTCGTGCAGGAGATGGAGGAGAAGGGCATGCGGCTCACGCCCGAGGAGATCCGCGAGCTCGGAGACCGCGCGCCCGACTTTCGCTACACGCTGTAGACACGAACGCTACGAATCTCATGTCAGGCTGGATAGACAAGTTGTCACATTTGGAAAGCAGATCGCGTCGACATACCGCTTGCGACGACGCGCGTCTGCTTACATAACGCCAGCGCCACAAACTGCGAGGGCTCCGCGACGCTCGCTCGATCGTCACGACCTACAAACGACACTCTGGGAGCTGGGTTTTCGGATATCCCGCCGGCAGCTGAGTTTTCAGGATATCCCGCCGGCAGTGGCGCTATCTAGGCAACTCGCCGACTGCGGCTCTATCTAGATAATCGACCACCCCCGCTCCCAATCAGCTCCCTCTTTGTCCCCGCCCAAGCCCGCCCTGTCACTCGCGGCGCACGCAGTGTGTTCCATCGCCGGCATACCGTCCTCTTCCGCCCTGCACGTCTGCAAACGACCCGCGCTTCGGTGAGTGTCCAGACTCGTTCTATGTGTTTCCCATGGCTCACAGACCGCACTGGCTCGCGCAGCCGTGCCCTCTACCACCAGACACGCCAGCGAATGGCCCCGCTCGGACGTCTATTTCCTTGGAGGGACCGTTAGCATGACTCTGCACGGCAGTTGGGGGACGCACCCGTGAGTCGTCGTCTCCATCCCGCGCGTTTGCGCTCTCCCGCATGTGTCAGCCACGCAAAGGCACCAGTACCGGCCTGCACGACGGCGCCGGCATCCATACATGCCCTACAGAAGCTCAAAACCCACATGCCCCGACCCCGTTCGCGGGAACGCGATACGTCGCGTCGCAGCAGAATAGACGCCCATCCTCCGACCTCGACAACTCTCGCCGTAGCTCGGCCGCCGCTCCTCTCTTGCACGCTGCGATGGTGCGTGCATTTGCACAGAGTTGTTGGCTTTGCCAGCTGACGCTCTTGGTTGCGCCAGCCCTCTCCAGCCGTGCCCCGGGCTGTACTGCTGTTAGTGCTCGCCAGCGCGGCTTTGAAGACGCAGGACGCACCTCCAGAACACCCGACGCACCAGGAGACGTCGCACACTCGGCCACCGGAACGCGATACGTCGTTTCGGCGCAAAATGGACACCAGTCACCGGAGGTCTCGCCGCTACACGACCCGCGTGGCTCGTCCGTCCACCCGCGATGCCGGCACGCCGTTCCGCGCAGCGTACGACGCCAAACGCGCCCCGCAAACCGCCCTCGAGACGCCTTCAATTGAGTCCCGCCCGGTCGCCGGACGGCGATACGTCGTGTCTGCGCGGACGCACGGCGAGAACACCGCCGAGCGCGCGGTAAAGACCGCCATTCGTGGACGCCAATGGGACACCCCGCAGCCGTCGCCTTGTGCGGCCGGTGGTGCTGCAGACGCGCCTCGTGCGGCGCCGGGCAGAGTCGACGCCGCGGACACGTCGGCCGCGGGAAGTCGATCCGTCGTCTCGAGACACGGCCCCTCGTCCTGGCACGCGGCGAGACCGTCTGTCTCCCCTGCTGGCGACACGCCTCGTCGGGCCAGGGCGGTCTCTGCGTCGTCGGCGGAAGCGGCCAGTGCCGAGGACGGCACGATGACCGCGGTGCGGCTTTCGCGGCGACAGCACGGGCCCGTCCACGGCAGACCTCGTCGTGAAGGCTCTCGCCTGCTCGTTCGAGCGCACGGCCCTCGCGGGGACGTCAACCGGCGGCAGCGAGTCGACTCGGCAAACATACCTGTACCGCGACGGCGGCACGGTCAGCCTCGGACGCGGACGTGCACACCAGCAGTAAGACTCACCAGGGACCCAGCGCCGGCGCCACCTTTGCCTGCAGTCGCCCCGCGCCGCGCCGTGCGCTCCCTCCCAGCGGTGAGTGTTTTCACCGCCACCACCGTCGCTGCCCTGTCGCTCACACCCGCACCGCTCCCCGCAGTAGCGTTCGCTGTCTTCGCAAGGACCGGCTTGCCCGGTCGTCGGTGTCTCGCGGGGCGGCCGAGCGGCCAGGACGTTGAGCGAGAGACGGCGCGCCGCGGCTCGCCAGGGAGGCAACAGCTCCGCGCGCCGGATGTACATGGGACGGGACGGCAGGAGACGTGACACGGACGGGCGCAGCGGAAGTGATGCCCTGCGCGAGCCGATGCGCGCGGGACGCGCCCGAGAGGAAGTGGTGCCCTCTCGGGCCTGCGTCCTAGTGGAACCGCGATGAATGATGCGCGTGCGTTGCTGTCGTGCCCGCACTGAGACGAAAGGCCGCATGGTGGGCTCGCTGGGAGGTGGTCCATGGGTGCTCGGCGGGCGGCCACTTGCGGCGTGAGGCGGTCGGACATGAAGACGGCGTTCGTGGACTCGTGCCTGCGCGTCGCCGAGCGGTGCCCTAGTGTGCGCGCGGGTGGTCTCCGGGTGTGAGATGGGGTGGTGTGGCGGTAGGTAGTAGACAAGAACATGGGTGTGAGCCCGAAGAGTGAGATGTCTGTAGTGAAGTAAGACCATAAGACAGTGAGGCAATGAGCAGCTATGAGGCGCACTTACTGAGGCCAGCATGAGTGGTGTGAATGAAAACCTGAGCCTGTGTGCATGAAAGGGAGGAGAACAGGGAGACAGCCTGCCCAGGACTGTCTCTCTGCTCTCCGAGGGCCTGGGCATCAGTAACACGATCAAAAAAAAATTCACTGCAGTGCACTCGGGCGTCGTCGATCCCACGCTAAGGTCACCATCAGTCAAAATTTAGGCTCGCACTAGCAACGGCGGTTTCTGGTCCCGCTGCGATCCAGAATTCTCTCCGGATCCGGGGTGAGTTTCAGGCTCTCGCAGCGGTTTCCGGTCACTGTCCGTCATTGAGAATTTGACAATGAGAAATTATCTGGCCAAAGGGCATCTCTTTCGCCAGATGATTTCTCTCTGCCAATTCCTCACAAGTCTGATTTTCTGTACGCTTTTCCGCATTTTATTATTACCTCAAAACCTGTCTACCTAGGGGTATGAATACATGCAACCTCGGAAAGCAGACTCTGTCTAGAACATCACATTGTCGTCTTCAACCAGAATCTGTCAAAAACTGCTGTGCCCATCAGGAATGTCGCCAGCAACACCGCCCGCCGTTTGCGCACCCAATCCGGTGCCTCGGGAACGGTGCAGCGACGGCGCGGGATCGGACGTGCCTAGCACACTGCCACTCACCGACGTGGATCTTTGCCGGCCAGCGCAGCGGCTGCATGTTTGTAGCGGCATGCACTCGGCGCCGAGACCAGTGCCCCGTCTGTCGAGCCGGGATTAGCAGGAGGACGCCGGAGCGAGGTGTAGATCCGTGCGCACCAAGCCCGCCCTGAGCTCCGGTCGCCGCTTGGGCGGAACACACTCGCGCGGTGACTGGTTGAGGTACACTCGCGACTGACAGGCCCGCGCCGCATCAACGGCTCTCTGAAGCCGCCCACCCTGGATCCATGCTATCCTGCACCGAGATTGAGTGCGGTGACGTCGGGCATGCTACTCAGTAGACGTACGAACGAGCCGGAGGCTGTCGAGGGCATGATTCACAAGTCAGTCCTCAGTGTAATGGGACACCGTGACTGGAGGCAGCTGCTGTCTGGTGGACATTACAACCTGTAGGATGTGCAAAACAATATGAGAGCGGTACCTGTTACAATCAGCAAGACAGTGCAGCACGAAACGTGCACGGCAGAGCTAGTTGTACACGTCGGAGCGACTTGAACTCGAGATACATCGGAGGCCCCGAGCAGCGATCACATCCGATTGCCACTTTCATGTGCACTCGATGGTGGCAGTCCATGTTTTGGCTACTTTCTGTAGCTCTCGAGCACGCGCGGTCCAAATATTGCGTCGCGGCCGTGGAGGTCGAGAGCGAGAACACGATGGGCGCTTTGCTGCCAGAAATGGGAAGACGCCACAAAGCTTCCGGCGCTGCCGCCTGCTTTGCGCTCGTCCACCACTTCTGCCTCGCGCTGACCAATGTCAGCCACGCAAAAAGGTATGCAAAACCCTTTCTCACGCCAGCCAGGTACTCAAAACCGTCAAAAGTCATTGTACGGCACGCGCGTTTCGGCGAAAACGCGTAGAAAACGCGGAGGCTGCGTTCAGAGCCTCGGCGAGGACTCGACGGGCTAGCGCAACGGAGATGGCAGAGGTGCGTGAGACAGCCATCAGACGGTGTCATGGCGCCAAGACCCTGCAAACTTACCCCTCAGATTCGCTCCCGAACGCGGATTCCTGCGGAACCGCGGCGTTCATGCTACATGGCGGCGCTGTGACCTGGCACACCCAGTAAAAGACCAGTGGTACGTTAACTTGCTGTCTCGCCTGGCTGACGTGCTATGTAGACGCTGAATGCTTGCTCTTCTGCTGCTTAGCTGGCCCGTTTCTGGTGCAGGACGCGGGAATCGCGTCAAAACGCGTGCCGGCACATCCTCTCCTCCTCCCTCGTTACGACACTCACCGCGAGCCCCGGGCAGCCGGGCGGGTAACCAAGAGCGCCCATCAGGCAGCGCCACCATCTTTCTGGCACCCCTGACATCGCGTCGTCGCACGCCGAGCATGTTACGCGGTGGACTAGGACGAAAGGGACACGGGCAAGCCCGCTTCCGTTTCGTCCTTGTCCACCGAGGGACCGTTCGAGCGTTGCCCGGCACTGGCAGGACACCGGGAAGGGGGCCGAGAGTGACAGTTCTGGGGTGTGCCCGGCCCTGCTGCGTGTATAAAAGGTGAGCAATCCGGGCTGGTCTCTTCATCCCGCTGTCCGCTTCTCACCCTCTCTAGACTCCCTCCCTCCCTCTCTCCCTCCCTCTCGCTCATAGTCTGCCCTGTCTCGTCCTCATGCTCGACGCCTTCTAAGGCTGTCCTTTCGAAGCCCCTCTCATCATCGCCATCACCGTCGCCGTCGCCGTCGCCGTTGAGCTTTCGGCCCTCAAGGGGTACATTAGCAGAAGGACACGTCGGCGCGCCCGACCTCCTCTCACCTATCGAAATGTACTCATCCCCGTAAGTGTTCAAGTTGTTGAAGCACACAGTGGCTCGCTTATGATGCTCTCGAGAAAGGTAATGTACGTGTTATTCATGGTTGTGTAGCCTCGGCGATGCTTACTGACTGCACTGTAAGGCCAGGCACCAGGAATGCGACCCACCTGCGGCACATCGGGCAGTCGACAGAGACCATAGCCGGCCGATAACTTCATGAGCACCGCTGGCTCTCTGCGAAAAGGCTGACCGAACACCCGGCCATCGGCTCTGCACGATGGATCTCGTTCCCGATCATGAGTCCTCGGGTGCTCCGCCGCAATGTCAATAGATAACCCCGACCCCACTGCAGGTCTGTAGCGGTGTATCTGGAGATCTGCCCGACCGCTTCCCGCGGCGTTAGATATTGACCGCTGGAAGCCTCGACTGCAAGGTCGTTGTTCGGCCTTGCTGTGAACTATACACGCGGTCAGTTTTAAGGCCTTAGTTCCCGCCACCTCACCTGTTCAACGAAGTCTTACTTTCCTCTCTAGCCGGCACGCTCGAGTAACACTGTCATTCACCGGTAAACGGACATCGTCTCACCAATGACGTCCGACCTCATTGTTTGTTCATGGACTGACTCCCGTAAGGGTCACTACCGAAAGGACATGTCGGCGTGCCCGACCTCCTCTCACCTATCGAAATGTATACATCCCCGTAAGTGTGCAAGTCAGGGAAACACGCCATAGCTCGCTAATGTCGGTCTCACAAAGCTAGATGGCTGACACTCACGCTCCATCGGTCAGATGGAATGGTAAGTGTGCGATTATACGGGGTACATCGTATATTGACTGAAACTCATCGCTACGACAGATTACTCGACTTGCCCGAGCGGCCCTGACACCGGTACCTTTGCGACAGACTCATTAACGTACGTCACCCTCCATCTTCGTGGTCTGTCGTACTGACATCGCCTCGGACTAGGTGCGGCCGAGCGAGGCACCCCTCCCCGTTCGCCGTCGTCGCTTCGAGCGGAGGAATAACGGCGCCTCGGCCTCGCCCTTTGCCTTTGCACGTCCCCATCGCCGATGACTCGGAGGACCCTGTGCGGTGAGCTCCGAGTCACCGGCTGGCCTTTCGTATGCACTTGCTAAAGGCAGGTCTCCAAGGCTCGCCGCTGCTCGGGGACGCGCCGACATTGGAATTTGCTGCAGCGCGGACAATACCGGCGTGCGGAGGCGTCTCGCTCGTCGGCAGTCAACCTGCTTCAATGCCCAGGTATGCTTTACTCGCTAACGGCGTGTCTGCACCGTACTAAGTGCTTCGCCTGACGCGCAGGCCGTGCCGGACGAGTAGCCGTCCGGTGCTTTCGCGTGCCACGATCGCGCCAGCTCGCGAGACTCACTGACCCGAAATCCACCGCGACGTTTGTGTTCTGGACAATCTGTCCGCTGTGTCGGCCCTCGTGATCCAAGCCTCGCTGTCCGGGACGCTTTCGGTGGTACGGCTGGACGCCGGGGAGTGGTCGCTGCCGGGTCTTCACAAGCGATCGTTATCGGGAGCTCGCGCTCAGTCACCAACGAATCAAATAAACTAGTAGTGTCATTGCATGACTAGTAGTAGTACATCTGCAAGGTCTGTAAGCCTCGCTCACATCGTAGTAACGCATCCATTAAGGAGCCGCACCTTTTATTTGTCTCCCTCTGCCTCGCGAAGTGCACACGCGGCGTACTCGCCCTTGTCCCACCCCCGCGCTGACCCTAACCTGACAGCTTCCGTCGACCCTCTCGCTCGGCGACGCTGGGCGAGATTGCCGTCGATCCACCGGCGTCGTCAGCTTGTGTGCATCTCGTCGAAGCCGGCCCGCTGTCGTCCGTCCGTGCAGACCCGCGTCCGTCATTGTCCCCATCGCCGCCTCAGGCAGGCTAGCCTCCCGCAAAGGTGCGTCCGGCTTACCGCTAGACTTTGTCGATGCCGTGCCTAACGCTCGCATTCAGCCCCATTTCCAAGGCGCCGCCTGTCCTCTTTCGCGGTGAGAGTCCATTCGGACGGCGGCATTGTCCACCAACCCGACCGAAACCGGAGCTCTCCGCCACGCCCGCGCCGCCGACTGTCGAGTACGGGTGTCGGCTTGACCTGAACGTCCAGAGGTACGTCTGTGCCCTCGCCGCCCTCGCCGTGCACCGCTGTAACGTCTGACAAGCCTCTTCACAGGGCCTGCTCTTCTCCGGGCTGTCGTACGCTCCTCACCCGAGTATCCCGACCGGTCCTCGGCGCGGCCTTGTTGACGGCGACTGGACGTCGCGATCCGTCGTCCTCATTGTGAAGCTATTTCGTGTAGGTGCTTCTCCGGTCCATCCGTATGGACGTGCTGCTGACGTTCTCGGCCGCTCACCAGTCTACCACGAGGCCGGTCGATGGCGATCGTCCAGCAAAATCGGGTCGGTGAGTCTCCCTTGTCTGCTCGCAGAAGATGTCCGGCAATGAGTTTTATTGATGAACTATTTTACAGCAGTTACGACGCCTGCCTAGAGGAAGCTGTCAGCCGATGCAGCCCGGTAACGCAAGCTGTCAGACTCACCGACCCCTTTCCGCCTCGTGTGTACCAGCTTCCCCTCACTCCCTCTCCGTCCGCAGATTCGCTTCGCTAACGGCATCACCTTGGCAGTATCCTCGCGGCGCTTTCGCCACCAGTCATCGAGAGCGGCAGGCCCTCGTTGCCGTGCGATGCCTCGCGTTCGACGTACGGTGTACGACGTCGGCCGGACAGCCTGTCCCGCGTTCGACCCGCCAAGGGTGCGAGCCGTCGCGTCGCAAGGCACGTCGCCCACGGCCCTTGTGTGCAGTCGTGGCTCAATCACGAGCCCGAGCAGCCGTGCGCCGCAGCCTCCTGGTTGCAAGACGCAAAGCGCCGCGTCGCGGTTCTCGCCGTCCGGAACGCCTATCGCCAACCCGCCGCGAAGGGACCAGTGCGTGGGCAGGTGTGTTTGGCGTGCTGGCGCACTTGCAGTGGTATGACGCAGCTCCCTGGCGGCATGTTCTCGAGCGCCGCGCCGCGTCTTTGACCGTCCGGAGTGCCTCTCGTTCATGCAGGAAAGAGTGCGTGATGAGCACTCGAATGCATTCCGTGCCTCGCTGACCGTGCACGAATCTAGCCCCTGTCGTGCACCGACGGCATGCACGGTGTTTTCGCGCTTGCTGGCCCGTTCAACGATGCCCCGCCTCTATTGCCGGTGTGCCGGACCAAGACTACAAACGCGAGCGGCGCCGCCACCCACACGAACGGCATGAACGGCGGCAGTTCGTGCCTCCCGCGAGTAGACGGCAAGCTGCGGCGGCAACGCGCGTCCGCGATGGGCCCAGGCAGCGCGGGGGCTGGTGGCAATTTTGAGCAGGCTGGGAGCCGCCGCCCGCGGACATCAAAGCCGCTTCGCGCTGGAGTTGGGCGCAGAACGGGCCCGGCGCGATCACAGGACTCTGTGCCGCGGGAAGACCTGTCGCCGTTCGCTGCGAGCCGCCGGTTTGCGAGGCGCGGCTTCGTTTCGAGTCCGAAAGCCGTGTCTGAACGGGTCTGAACTCGTTGGCTGGCTTGTAAGCGACGCAGCCGTGGGGTTGCCACCGCGAGTGCAGGGGCGGTCACGCCCGCAGATTCACTGGATGGGCTAGGCGGGTGTGTCGAGATCGGCCGTGGGAGTGATTTCGACTTGAAGGCAGCCGCGAGAGGGCCAAAGTCCCAGCCGAGGGCTCAGCCAAGGCACGGCGGGCGAGACCGGGGACTGCTCGCAGGGCGCCGGACAGACACCCGTGCCCAGATTGCTGGTCGCCGCCCTGGCGTCCGCGAACCGTTCTGATGGTGGCATACGCGTGTGGGAATGGCTGGTGAAAGCCAGTGGTGGTTGGAGGCACGGCGGCGGGACACGGCGGGGCAGACCTGACTCTGCGGCTGCAACGACGACGAGGGCGAAGTGAGCGGGTAGCTCACGAGGGCATGAACAGCATACGCACCTGATCCAAGGCGTACCGCGCCTGTCCAAGCTGCCACTCTCCGTTCGCCTGGGCAGAAAGCCTCGCGAGTTGAGAAGCTCGGCGTCGCGTTCGCGTGGTGCACCGGCCTGCGTATCGCTGGCTAACGTGTCCGCGCGTCGCCGTTGTTTGCCGCGGCGACAGGACACGGGCGGCGGACGGTGCCGCAGGGCATGCTGGAGGTCGTGGTTGGGGATGGAGAAGACGAACGGCGCGAAAGAGTGCGGGAAGCGCGGAACCGTGGCGGGCGCCTACACGTGCAGTGCGTCGCCGGCGCGCAGCCCGTTGTGGATCAGATGCACACTGTACATAATGGATGGACGACCAGGAAGTGCTCGAGTCTTCGCGTCGCGTCGCGTCGCGCTCCATGACGTTGGGTCGCAACCAGACTCCGCCCGGCGCTTGCGCGGATCCGCTGACGAAGCCCGGATATGCGGGAGGAATTCCAAGAGTCCTCTCTTGCTCCTTCTAGCATGCTCTCGCTGACAACCCGTGGATGCAGTCTACTTTCTCATGAACCTGCACGCCGACGTGAAAACCTACTCACGAACGTTCGCGTCGTTCATAGCGTCACGAGCGCGAATCAAACACGCTCACGTGCATAGCCACGCTCAGCATTACCCACGGTCTCATTGGGCGCCGGAACCGAAGTCGAACCAAGCGACGTTCGTCCCTTTGTTCGCGCTTTGGAAACACCCGTTCGTCCTGGGCGAACCTCACGACCCCTTTCCTCTCGACAGTGCTCTCATCTCAAGCTACAACGGCCGCGCTGCTCCTGCTCCTGCTCCTGCTCCTGCTCCTCGTTCATGCTTGTGGTCTCGCTCTAGGCACTGCGCGGACGTCACTACCAGCGATGCCTCGATCTGAAGCGTCTGAATCCACGTACCCCGAGTCGACCCTCGGGCCTGCCAGCCCCATCTTTGGCACGGCGTCCTTCTCGACATTCACCGCCACTGCTCTCACCTCGTTGTGGCCGGGCTCACGAAGAAGTGCGTGCCTCTGTCTCTCATGCAATAATATAACCTCATTTGCGATGTAGACCAGTCCGAGAGCTCGTCGTGTGTCAGCGACGGCGCTTCTGTCGTCGAGAACGACCGCGTCGAGACCAGTACGCTCCGCGACAGCTCTTCCCAACTGACGACGTCTTCCCGCACATACGGCCAGCACTCCTACTCACGGAGCTCTGGCAGCGTTACTGAACGCGAACCATACTCTTACCCATCTACCAGCACCCTCTCGAGCTCGTACCATGTCCGCTCATCGACCGATCCCTATGCCGCCACGTCTTCCCAGCCCTCGCAAAGCTTCACGAACAGCACCTCTACGCCGGTCAGCTCTACGTCCCAGTCCCGAACCGTCTCCTCCCCGTCCTATGATCCGTCACAGAGCACGTCCTCGCGCCACACGGCCTCTGCCGGCCACTATACCTCGACGCTCTCGTCTTCTCAACTACACTCCCACCCCTCCACCACGAGCAACACCGGCAGCGTCTCCCGGCGGACCGCCGGAGAACTCATCGCCTTGTACGAAGAACGTGCAGCAGGCCAACGCTCGTCGTCCCCCCTCCCCCTGCCCGCGTCCATCAACCAGGCCCTGCACTCCCGCACGCCGTCGCTCCCGAGTGAGCGCCCCGGCTCCCCGACGAAGGCCCCGACCGTGAGCACCGCGACGCTCGGCATGCCCGGCGCGCTCTCCAGGAGCATCCGCGGCCCGCCCTCGAGCGCCGACTCGCGCTCGCGGAGCGACGGCAAGTCCGAGATCTCCGCCTGGAGCTTTGGCAGCGGCAGCGGCAGTGCGACGCAGACGCGCCAGACGCGCTCGCGCTCGCGCTCGCCGACGTCCCGCACGCGCTCGCCCACCTCGCGCACACGCTCGCGCGGCAGCAGCCCGGGCAAGTCTGCAGTGTCCAGTTGGACGTACTCCAGTGGTGGTGCGGGCTCCGGCGGCGGCGGCATCCTCGGCGCGATCTCCGGGTTCGTCGGGTTGTCCGGTTCACGCACCACTTACTCGTCTTCTGCGCGGACGTCCTCGCCTTCCGGACGTACACCAGGAGAACCACCAGCAAGAGCCGCAGCACCAGTCGCAGTGGGCGCTCGCCCTTCAGTACTGCGCGCCGCGCGCGGAGCAGGAGCCCGTACAACAGGACGACGGAGCGTGCGCGGAGCCGCTCGGTGCCTGCGAGCCCGCCGAGGCGACGGACCGTCGAGAGCGAGTCCACGTCTGAGGAGGTCGACCTCGCAGCGATGGACCCCGGGCACGATCAGGAGGTGCGTGTACGCTGCCAGCGTCTGACTCCGCGTTTCTGACGACAGCCCGGAATGCGGCCACACAGCCGGTCTACGAGGCCCCGGTCTGGTACTACAACGTCCACCGGCTCTCGGACTACACCTGGCAGCTCGGGCACGCGCAGCTCTTCCCGCACATGCTCGTCGTGCGCTGGACGGAGCCGTCGGGCCTCATCGCCGAGGTGAAGCTCGATCTGCTCTCGTGCGTCGAGGTGCGCACCGTCCGGCCGAGTGGCATGGAGAGGGACGTGCGGGTCACGGTCGAGCGGGACGACGGGCGCGTCGAGAACGTGCGCCTGATGACCTTCGAGCTCGGTTACAGCGACAGCCTGGAACGACTTGGCGCGGAGACGCGGACAGAGATGGGGGCTTGGTTCGACGCCATCCAGTGAGTCTTCCACGCTGTGCATCTCACGCGCGTTCTCATTGTCCGCAGGACCGTGTTTACGGGGAACATGTCGCTCTCATCGGGCTCACATGCACACGAGCGTTCCGCCCCCGACGGCTACGAGGACGAGGCGCCATCTCCTGCCGACGACCCCGAGGAAGAGAACGCGTCCGACATGCAGATCGGCTCGCGTTCCACCATCTACATCTCCAGCAGCCCGCGCGCGCCGCCCCGGGCCCCGCTCGTGGAGGAGGTGGTGCAGCCGCGCAGCCTGACACCCCCGATCGACGTCACCGTCAGCAGCTGGCGGGCGCGCTCCGAGATCTCGACGCTGTACGAGCGCACCTCCCGCTCGTCTGCTACCTGTACGAGCGCATCAACGCGCAGCGCGACAGGCTCGTGCAGGAGATGGAGGAGAAGGGCATCCGGCTCACGCCCGAGGAGATCCGCGAGCTCGGAGACCGCGCGCCCGACTTTCGCTACACGCTGTAGACACGAACGCTACGAATCTCATTTCAGGCTGGATAGACAAGTTTTCACATTTGGAAAGCAGATCGCGTCGACATACCGCTTGCGACGACGCGCGTCTGCTTACATAACGCCAGCGCAGCGAACTGCGAGGGCTCCGCGACGCTCGCTCGATCGTCACGACCTACAAACGACACTCTGCCAGCTTATTTTTGAGATATCCCGCCGGCAGCTGAGTTCACAAGATATCCTGTCGGCAGCTGAGTGTTCAGGATATTCCGCCGGCTGCAACAACTCGTTCTCGCGCCCTCGCTCCCGATTGGCCCCCTCTTCGTCCCCGCCCAAGCCCTGTTGCTCGCGGCACACGCAGTGCGTTCCATCGCCGGCATAGCGCACCCTTCAGCCTGCACGTCTTCAAACGGCCGCCACGCTTCGGTGAGTGTTCAGACTCGTTCTATCCGTTTCCCATGGCTCACAGACCGCTCTGGCTAGTGGAACCGCGCCCTCTACCACCAAATACGCCAGCGAAAGACCCCGCTCGGACGTCTCTTTCCTTGGAGAGACCGTTAGCATGACTCTGCACGGCCAGTTGGGGGACGCACCCGTGAGTCGTCCTCTCCACTCTGCCCGTTTGCGCTCTCCCTCATGTGTCAGCCACGCAAAGGCACCAGCACCGGCGTGCACGACGACGCCCGCATCCATACATGCCCTACAGAACCTCAAAACCTACATGCCCCGACCCCGTTCGCGGGAACGCGATATGTCGCGTCGCAGCACAATAGACGCCCATCCACCGACCTCGACAACTCTTGCTGTGGCTTGGCCGCCGCTCCTCTCTTGCACGCTGCGATGGTGCGTGCATTTGCACAGAGTTGTTAGCTTTGCCAGCTGACGCTCTTGGTTGCGCCAGCCCTCTCCAGCCGTGCCCCGGGCTGTACTGCTGTTAGTGCTCGCCAGCGCGGCTTTGAAGACGCAGGACGCACCTCCAGAACACCCGACGCACCAGGAGACGTCGCACACCCGGCCACCGGAACGCGATACGTCGTCTCGGCGCAAAATAGGCACCAGTCACCGGAGGTCTCGCCGCTACACGACCCGCGCGGCTCTTCCGTCCATCGGCGATGCTGGCACGCCGTTTCGCGCAGCGCACGACGCCAAACGCGTCCCGCACACCGCCCTCGAGACGCCCCCAGTCGAGCCTCACCCGGTCGCCGGACGGCGATACGTCGTGTCGGCGCGGACGCGCGGTGAAGACCGCCATTCATGTACACCAATGGGACACCCCGCAGCCGTCGCCTTGTGCGTCCAATGCTGCTGCAGACGCGCCTCGTGCGGCGCCGGGCAGAGTCGACGCCGCGGGCACGTCGGCCGCGGGAAGTCGATCCGTCGTCTCGAGACACGGCCCCTCGTCCTGGCACGCGGCGAGACCGCCTGTCTCCCCTGCTGGCGACACGCCTCGTCGGGCCAGGGAGGCCTCTGCGACGTCGGCGGAAGCAGCTGGCGCGAAGGGCAGGACGATGCCCGCGGTTGGGGCTTCCTGGGCGACAGCACGGGCCCGTCCACGGCAGACCCGTCGTGAAGGCTCGCCTGCTCGTTGGAGCGCGGGGACGTCGACCGGCGGCTGCGAGTCGACCCGGCGAACACACCTGCACCGCGACAACGACGGTCAGCCTCGGACGCGGACCTTGCACACCAGCAGTGAGACTCACCAGGAACCCAGCCGCCGCCGCCGCCGCCGCCGCCGCCTTTGCCCGTAGTCGTCCCTCGCCGTCGCCGTCTCCATCGCGTAGTGAGTGTTTTCACCGCCGCTACTGTCGCCGCCCCGTCGCTTACGCCCGTACTTCTCCCCGCAGTAGCATTCGCCATCTTCGCAAGGACTGTCTCGCCCGGGCGTCGGTGTCTCGCAGGGCGGCCGAGCCGCGAGGGCGCTGAGCAGGAGACGGCGCGCCGCGGCTCGACGGGGAGGCGGCGACCCCGGGAGCACGCCCGCACGCCGGGCGTACGTCGGATGGCGGGAGACGCGACACGGACGGCCGCAGCGGGAGTGATGCCCCGCGCGAGCCGGGTGCGCGCGCGACGCGCCCGAGAGGAAGTGGTGTCCTCTCGGGCCTGCGTCCTAGTGGAACCGCGATGAATGATGCGCGTGCGTTGCTGTCGTGCCCGCACTGAGACGAAAGGCCGCATGGTGGGCTCGCTGGGAGGTGGTCCATGGGTGCTCGGCGGGCGGCCACTTGCGGCGTGAGGCGGTCGGACATGAAGACGGCGTTCGCGGACTCGTGCCTGCGCGTCGCCGAGTGGTGCCCTTGTGTGCGCGCGGGCGGTCTTCGGGTGCGAGAGAGGGTGGCAAAGGTGTCGGCGCCGTGGTAGGTAGACAAGAACATGGGTGTGAGCCCGAAGAGTGAGATGTCTGTAGTGAAGTAAGACCACGAGCAGTGAGAAAATGAGCAGCTACGAGGCGCACTTACTGAGGCCAGCATGGCTGGTGTGAATGAGAGTCTGAGCCTGTGTGCACGAAAGGGAGGAGAACAGGGAGACAGCCTGCCCAGGACTGTCTCTCTGCTCTCCGAGGGCCTGGGCATCAGTAACACGATCAGAAAAAATTCACTGCAGTGCACTCGGGCGTCGTCAATCCCACGCTAAGGTCACCATCAGTCAAAATTTAGGCTCGCACTAGCAACGGCGGTTTCTTGTCCCGCTGCGATCCAGAATTCTGTCCAGATCCGGGGTGAGTTTCAGGCTCTCGCAGTGGTTTCTGGTCACCGTCCGTCATTGAGAATTTGACAATGAGAAATTATCTGGCCAAAGGGCATCCCTCTCGCCAGATGATTTCTCTCTGCCAATTCCTCACAAATCTGATTTTCTGTACGCTTTTCCGCATTTTATTATTACCCCAAAAACTGTCTACCTAGGGGTACCTATACATGCAACCTCGGAAAGCAGACTCTGTCTAGAACATCACATTGTTGTCTTCAACCAGAATCTGTCAAAAACTGCTGTGCCCATCGGGAATGTTGCCAGCAACACTGCCCGCCGTTTACGCACCCAATCCGGTGCCTCGGGAACGGTGCAGCAACAAGCGTGCGGTAACGTCCGCTGTTACTCAGAGGCGCGGGGTCGGACATGCCCTAGCGCACTGCCACTCACCGACGTGGATCTTTGCCGGCCAGCGCAGCGGCTGCATGTTTGTAGCGGCATGCACTCGGCGCCGAGACCAGTGCCCCATCTGTCGAGCCGGGATTAGCAGGAGGACGCTGGAGGTGAGGTGTAGATCCGTGCGCACCAAGCCCGCCCTGAGCTCCGGTCGCCGCTTGGGCGGCGGAACACACTCGCGCGGCGACTGGTTGAGGTACGCTCGCGACTGACAGGCCCGCGCCGCATCAACGGCTCTCCAAAGCCGCCCACCCTGGATCCGTGCTATCCTGCACCGAGATTGAGCGCGGTGACGTCGGGCATGCTACTCAGTAGACGTACGAACGAGCCGGAGGCTGTCGAGGGCATGGTTCACAAGTCAGTCCTCAGTGTAATGGGACAGACAGAGGCAGCTGTCTCGCAGGCATGTCAACCAGTAGCACATGCAGAGCGATTCAAGAGCTGTACCTGCCATAATCAGGAAGGTATTCGGGCACAAATCGAGCACATCAGAGCCAGATGCCCACGTACGAGTGACTTGAACTCGGAATACATTGCGGTCACTTGCCGTCTGCAGGCCCCGATCGCAGCTGATCACCATTCTCGCTACACTCAGGAGTGGTAGCGTACGACGACATTCTTGCCACTTTCCGTGGCTCTCCAGCATGCGTGGTCCAAAAATGGTGTCGCGGCCGTGGAGGTCGAGAGCGAGAACACGATGGGCGCTTTGCCGCCAGAAATGGGAAGACGCCACAAAGCTTCCGGCGCTGCCGCCTGCTTTGCGCTCGTCCACCACTTCTGCCTCGCGCTGACCAATGTCAGCCACGCAAAAAGGTATGCAAAACCCTTTCTTACGCCAGCCAGGTACTCAAAACCGTCAAAAGTCATTGTACGGCACGCGCGTTTCGGCGAAAACGCGTAGAAAATGCGCAAGCTCCGTTCAGAGCCTCGGCGAGGACTCGACGGGCTAGCGCAACGGAGATGGCAGAGGTGCGTGAGACAGCCATCAGACGGTGTCATGGCGCCAAGACCCTGCAAACTAACCCCTCAGATTCGCTCCCGAACGCGGATTCCTGCGGAACCGCGGCGTTCATGCTACATGGCGGCGCTGTGACCTGGCACACCCAGTAAAAGACCAATGGTACGTTAACTTGCTGTCTCGCCTGGCTGACGTGCTATGTAGACGCTGAATGACTGCTCTTTTGCTGCTTAGATGGCCCAGCTCTGACGCAGGACGCAGGAATCGCGTCAAAACGCGTGCCGGCACATCCTCTCCTCCTCCCTCGTTACGACACTCACCGCGAGCCCCGCACAACCGGACGGGTAACCAAGAGCGCCCATCAGGCAGCGCCACCATCTTTCCGGCACCCCTGACATCGCGTCGTAGCACGCCGAGCGTGTTACGCGGTGGACTAGGACGAAAGGGACACGGGCAAGCCCGCTTCCGTTTCGTCCTTGTCCACCGAGGGACCGTTCGCGCGTAGCCCGGCACGGGCAGGACACCGGGAAGGGGGGCGAGTGACAGTTCTGGGGTGTGCCCGGCCCTGCTGCGTGTATAAAAGGTGAGCAGTCCGGGCTGGTCTCTTCATCCCGCTGTCCGCTTCTCACCCTCTCTAGACTCCCTCCCTCCCTCTCGCTCATAGTCTGCCCTGTCTCGTCCTCATGCTCGACGCCTTCTAAGGCTGTCCTTTCGAAGCCCCTCTCGTCATCGCCATCACCGTCGCCGTTGACCTTTCGGCCTGAAGGGGTACATTAGCAGAAGGACTGGCCGGTATGCCCGACCTCCTCTCACCTATCGAAATGTATACGTCCCAGTAAGTGTCCAACTTGTTGAAGCACACAATAGCTCGCTTACGATGCTCTCGGAAAAGGTACTGTACATGTTATTCATAGTTTTTTAGCCTCGGCGATGCTTACGGAAGGCCAGGCACCAGGAATGCGACCCACCCGCGGCACATTGGGAGTCAACGGAGGCCATAGCCCACCGGTAGTGCCGCTGGATCTCTGCGAAAATGCTGACCGAACACCCGGACGTCGGCTCCGCACGACCGTCCTCGTTCCTGATCGTAAGTCGTCGGGTGCTCCGCCGCAATGTCAATAGATAACCCCGACCCCACTGCAGGTCTGTAGCGGTGTATCTGGAGATCTGCCCGGCCACTTCCCGCGGCGTTAGATATTGACCGCTGGAAGCCTCGACTGCAAGGTCGTTGTTCGGCCTTGCTGTGAACTATACATGCGGTCAGTTTTAAGGCCTTAGTTCCCGCCACCTCACCTGTTCAACGAAGTCTTACTTTCCTCTCTAGCCGGCACGCTCGAGTAACACTGTCATTCACCGGTAAACGGACATCGTCTCACCAATGACGTCCGACCTCATTGTTTGTTCATGGACTGACTCCCGTAAGGGTCACTACCGAAAGGACATGTCGGCGTGCCCGACCTCCTCTCACCTATCGAAATGTATATATTCGCGTAAGTGTTCAAGTCATTGTAACACGCCATAGCTCGCTAATGTCGGTCTCACAAAGCTAGATGGCTGACACTCACGCTTGATCGGGAGATGGGACGGTAAGTGTGCTATTGTCCGAGGTAGTTCGTATATTGACTGAAACTCAATGCTACGACAGATCACTCGACTTGCACGAGCGGCCCTGACATCGGTCCTTTTGGGACAGAACTCCTTAAAGTACGTCACCCTCCATCTTCGTGGTCTGTCTTACTGACATCGCCTCAGATTAGGTGCGGCCGAGCGAGGCACCCCTCCTCGTTCACCGTCATCACTTCGAGTGGAGGAATAACGGCGCCACGGACTCGCCCGTGGCCTTTGCACGTCCTCATCGCCAATTCGGGACCCTGCGCGGTGAGCTTCGAGTTGCCGGCTGGCCTTTCGTATACACTTGCTCAAGGCCGGTCTCCAAGGCTCGCCGCTGCTCGGGGACGCGCCGACATTGAAATTTGCTGCAGCGCGGACAATACCGGCGTGCGGAGGCGTTGTCGCTCTTCGGCAGTCCCGAGGTATGCGATTACTCGCTAGCGGCGTGTCTGCACCGTACTAAGTGCTTTGCCTGACGCGCAGGCCATGTCGGACGAGTAGCCGTCCGGTGCTTTCGCGTGCCACGATCGCGCCAGCTCGCGAGATTCACTGACCCGAAATCCACGGCGACATTTGCGTTCTTGACGATCTGTCCGCTCTGTCGGTCCTCGCGATCCGAGCCGCGCTGTCCGGGACACTTTCGGTGGTACGGCTGGACGCCGGGGAGTGGTCGCTGCCGGGTCTTCGCAAGCGGTCGTTGTCGGGAGCTCGCGCTCGGTCACCAATGGTTCAAATGAATTGGTAGTGTCATTGCATGCCTAGTAGTAGTACATCTGCAGACTCTGTAAGCCTCGCTCACATCGTAGTAACGCGTCCATTAAGGAGCCGCACCTTTTACTTGTCCCTCTCTCTCTGCTTCACAAGGTGCACACGCGGCGTACTCGCCCTTGTCCCACCCCCGCGCTGACCCTAACCTGACAGCTTCTGTCGACCCTCTCGCTCGGCGACGCTGGACGAGATCTCGGTCGATCCATCGGCGTCGTCAGCTTGTGTGTATCTCGTCGAAGCCGGCCCGCTGTCGTCCGTCCGTGCAGACCCGCGTCCGTCGTTGTCCCCATCGCCGCCTCAGGCAGGCTAGCCTCCCGCAAAGGTGCGTCTGGCTTACCGCTAGACTTTGTCGATGCCGTGCCTCACGCTCGCGTTCAGGCCGATTTCCAAGGCGCCGCCTGTCCTCCTTCGCGGTGAGAGTCCATTCGGACGGCGGCATTGTCCACCAACCCGACCGAAACCGGAGCTCTCCGCCACGCCCGCGCCGCCGACTGTCGAGTACGGGTGTCGGCTTGACCTGAACGTCCAGAGGTACGTCTGTGCCCTCGTCGCCCTCGCCGTGCACCGCTGTAACGTCCATGGCAAGCCTCTTCACAGGGCCTGCTCTTCTCCGGGCTGTCGTACGCTCCTCGCCCGAGTATCCCGACCGGTCCTCGCCGCGGCCTTGTTGACGGCGACTGGACGTCGCGATCCGTCGTCCTCATCGTGAAGCTGTTTCGTGTAAGTGCTTTTCCGGTCCATCCGTATGGACGTGCTGCTGACGTTTTCGGCCGCTCACCAGTCTACCACGAGGCCGTCGATGCAGCAAAATTGGGTCAGTGAGTCTCCCTTGTCCGCTCGCAGAAGGCGTCCGGCAATGAGTTTTATTGATGAACTATTTTACAGCAGTTGCGACGCCTGCCTAGAGGAAGCTGTCAGCCGATGCAGCTCGATCACATTCGCTGCCAGACTCACCGACGCCTTTTCGCACTCGTGCGTACCAGCTTCACCCTCGCTCCCTTTCCATCTGCCGGTGCACTTCGCTAACAGCATCCCCTTGGCAGCATCCTCGCGGCGTTTTCGCCACCAGTCACCGAGAGCGGCAGGCCCTCGTTGCCGTGCGATGCCTCGCGTTTGACGTACGGTGTACGACGTCGGCCGGACAACCTGTCCCGCGTTCGACCCGCCAAGGGTGCGGCGACCCGTCGGGTTCTCGCGCGTCGCCGCAAGGCACGTCGCCCACGGCCCTTGTGTGCCGTCGTGGCTCAATCACGAGCCCGAGCAGCCGTGCGCCGCAGCCTCCTCGTCGCAAGACGCAGAGCGCCGCGTCGCAGTCCTCGCCGTCCGGAACGCCTCTCGCCAACCCGCCGCGGAGGGACCAGTGCGCGGGCAGGTGTGTTTGGCGTGCTGGCGCACTTGCAGTGGTATGACGCAGCTCCCTGGCGGCATGTTCTCGAGCGCCGCGCCGCGTCTTTGACCGTCCGGAGTGCCTCTCGTTCATGCAGGAAAGAGTGCGTGATGAGCACTCGAATGCATTCCGTGCCTCGCTGACCGTGCACGAATCTAGCCCCTGTCGTGCACCGACGGCATGCACGGTGTTTTCGCGCTTGCTGGCCCGTTCAACGATGCCCCGCCTCTATTGCCGGTGTGCCGGACCAAGACTACAAACGCGAGCGGCGCCGCCACCCACACGAACGGCATGAACGGCGGCAGTTCGTGCCTCCCGCGAGTAGACGGCAAGCTGCGGCGGCAACGCGCGTCCGCGATGGGCCCAGGCAGCGCGGGGGCTGGTGGCAATTTTGAGCAGGCTGGGAGCCGCCGCCCGCGGACATCAAAGCCGCTTCGCGCTGGAGTTGGGCGCAGAACGGGCCCGGCGCGATCACAGGACTCTGTGCCGCGGGAAGACCTGTCGCCGTTCGCTGCGAGCCGCCGGTTTGCGAGGCGCGGCTTCGTTTCGAGTCCGAAAGCCGTGTCTGAACGGGTCTGAACTCGTTGGCTGGCTTGTAAGCGACGCAGCCGTGGGGTTGCCACCGCGAGTGCAGGGGCGGTCACGCCCGCAGATTCACTGGATGGGCTAGGCGGGTGTGTCGAGATCGGCCGTGGGAGTGATTTCGACTTGAAGGCAGCCGCGAGAGGGCCAAAGTCCCAGCCGAGGGCTCAGCCAAGGCACGGCGGGCGAGACCGGGGACTGCTCGCAGGGCGCCGGACAGACACCCGTGCCCAGATTGCTGGTCGCCGCCCTGGCGTCCGCGAACCGTTCTGATGGTGGCATACGCGTGTGGGAATGGCTGGTGAAAGCCAGTGGTGGTTGGAGGCACGGCGGCGGGACACGGCGGGGCAGACCTGACTCTGCGGCTGCAACGACGACGAGGGCGAAGTGAGCGGGTAGCTCACGAGGGCATGAACAGCATACGCACCTGATCCAAGGCGTACCGCGCCTGTCCAAGCTGCCACTCTCCGTTCGCCTGGGCAGAAAGCCTCGCGAGTTGAGAAGCTCGGCGTCGCGTTCGCGTGGTGCACCGGCCTGCGTATCGCTGGCTAACGTGTCCGCGCGTCGCCGTTGTTTGCCGCGGCGACAGGACACGGGCGGCGGACGGTGCCGCAGGGCATGCTGGAGGTCGTGGTTGGGGATGGAGAAGACGAACGGCGCGAAAGAGTGCGGGAAGCGCGGAACCGTGGCGGGCGCCTACACGTGCAGTGCGTCGCCGGCGCGCAGCCCGTTGTGGATCAGATGCACACTGTACATAATGGATGGACGACCAGGAAGTGCTCGAGTCTTCGCGTCGCGTCGCGTCGCGCTCCATGACGTTGGGTCGCAACCAGACTCCGCCCGGCGCTTGCGCGGATCCGCTGACGAAGCCCGGATATGCGGGAGGAATTCCAAGAGTCCTCTCTTGCTCCTTCTAGCATGCTCTCGCTGACAACCCGTGGATGCAGTCTACTTTCTCATGAACCTGCACGCCGACGTGAAAACCTACTCACGAACGTTCGCGTCGTTCATAGCGTCACGAGCGCGAATCAAACACGCTCACGTGCATAGCCACGCTCAGCATTACCCACGGTCTCATTGGGCGCCGGAACCGAAGTCGAACCAAGCGACGTTCGTCCCTTTGTTCGCGCTTTGGAAACACCCGTTCGTCCTGGGCGAACCTCACGACCCCTTTCCTCTCGACAGTGCTCTCATCTCAAGCTACAACGGCCGCGCTGCTCCTGCTCCTGCTCCTGCTCCTGCTCCTCGTTCATGCTTGTGGTCTCGCTCTAGGCACTGCGCGGACGTCACTACCAGCGATGCCTCGATCTGAAGCGTCTGAATCCACGTACCCCGAGTCGACCCTCGGGCCTGCCAGCCCCATCTTTGGCACGGCGTCCTTCTCGACATTCACCGCCACTGCTCTCACCTCGTTGTGGCCGGGCTCACGAAGAAGTGCGTGCCTCTGTCTCTCATGCAATAATATAACCTCATTTGCGATGTAGACCAGTCCGAGAGCTCGTCGTGTGTCAGCGACGGCGCTTCTGTCGTCGAGAACGACCGCGTCGAGACCAGTACGCTCCGCGACAGCTCTTCCCAACTGACGACGTCTTCCCGCACATACGGCCAGCACTCCTACTCACGGAGCTCTGGCAGCGTTACTGAACGCGAACCATACTCTTACCCATCTACCAGCACCCTCTCGAGCTCGTACCATGTCCGCTCATCGACCGATCCCTATGCCGCCACGTCTTCCCAGCCCTCGCAAAGCTTCACGAACAGCACCTCTACGCCGGTCAGCTCTACGTCCCAGTCCCGAACCGTCTCCTCCCCGTCCTATGATCCGTCACAGAGCACGTCCTCGCGCCACACGGCCTCTGCCGGCCACTATACCTCGACGCTCTCGTCTTCTCAACTACACTCCCACCCCTCCACCACGAGCAACACCGGCAGCGTCTCCCGGCGGACCGCCGGAGAACTCATCGCCTTGTACGAAGAACGTGCAGCAGGCCAACGCTCGTCGTCCCCCCTCCCCCTGCCCGCGTCCATCAACCAGGCCCTGCACTCCCGCACGCCGTCGCTCCCGAGTGAGCGCCCCGGCTCCCCGACGAAGGCCCCGACCGTGAGCACCGCGACGCTCGGCATGCCCGGCGCGCTCTCCAGGAGCATCCGCGGCCCGCCCTCGAGCGCCGACTCGCGCTCGCGGAGCGACGGCAAGTCCGAGATCTCCGCCTGGAGCTTTGGCAGCGGCAGCGGCAGTGCGACGCAGACGCGCCAGACGCGCTCGCGCTCGCGCTCGCCGACGTCCCGCACGCGCTCGCCCACCTCGCGCACACGCTCGCGCGGCAGCAGCCCGGGCAAGTCTGCAGTGTCCAGTTGGACGTACTCCAGTGGTGGTGCGGGCTCCGGCGGCGGCGGCATCCTCGGCGCGATCTCCGGGTTCGTCGGGTTGTCCGGTTCACGCACCACTTACTCGTCTTCTGCGCGGACGTCCTCGCCTTCCCGGACGTACACCAGGAGAACCACCAGCAAGAGCCGCAGCACCAGTCGCAGTGGGCGCTCGCCCTTCAGTACTGCGCGCCGCGCGCGGAGCAGGAGCCCGTACAACAGGACGACGGAGCGTGCGCGGAGCCGCTCGGTGCCTGCGAGCCCGCCGAGGCGACGGACCGTCGAGAGCGAGTCCACGTCTGAGGAGGTCGACCTCGCAGCGATGGACCCCGGGCACGATCAGGAGGTGCGTGTACGCTGCCAGCGTCTGACTCCGCGTTTCTGACGACAGCCCGGAATGCGGCCACACAGCCGGTCTACGAGGCCCCGGTCTGGTACTACAACGTCCACCGGCTCTCGGACTACACCTGGCAGCTCGGGCACGCGCAGCTCTTCCCGCACATGCTCGTCGTGCGCTGGACGGAGCCGTCGGGCCTCATCGCCGAGGTGAAGCTCGATCTGCTCTCGTGCGTCGAGGTGCGCACCGTCCGGCCGAGTGGCATGGAGAGGGACGTGCGGGTCACGGTCGAGCGGGACGACGGGCGCGTCGAGAACGTGCGCCTGATGACCTTCGAGCTCGGTTACAGCGACAGCCTGGAACGACTTGGCGCGGAGACGCGGACAGAGATGGGGGCTTGGTTCGACGCCATCCAGTGAGTCTTCCACGCTGTGCATCTCACGCGCGTTCTCATTGTCCGCAGGACCGTGTTTACGGGGAACATGTCGCTCTCATCGGGCTCACATGCACACGAGCGTTCCGCCCCCGACGGCTACGAGGACGAGGCGCCATCTCCTGCCGACGACCCCGAGGAAGAGAACGCGTCCGACATGCAGATCGGCTCGCGTTCCACCATCTACATCTCCAGCAGCCCGCGCGCGCCGCCCCGGGCCCCGCTCGTGGAGGAGGTGGTGCAGCCGCGCAGCCTGACACCCCCGATCGACGTCACCGTCAGCAGCTGGCGGGCGCGCTCCGAGATCTCGACGCTGTACGAGCGCACCTCCCGCTCGTCTGCTACCTGTACGAGCGCATCAACGCGCAGCGCGACAGGCTCGTGCAGGAGATGGAGGAGAAGGGCATCCGGCTCACGCCCGAGGAGATCCGCGAGCTCGGAGACCGCGCGCCCGACTTTCGCTACACGCTGTAGACACGAACGCTACGAATCTCATTTCAGGCTGGATAGACAAGTTTTCACATTTGGAAAGCAGATCGCGTCGACATACCGCTTGCGACGACGCGCGTCTGCTTACATAACGCCAGCGCAGCGAACTGCGAGGGCTCCGCGACGCTCGCTCGATCGTCACGACCTACAAACGACACTCTGCCAGCTTATTTTTGAGATATCCCGCCGGCAGCTGAGTTCACAAGATATCCTGTCGGCAGCTGAGTGTTCAGGATATTCCGCCGGCTGCAACAACTCGTTCTCGCGCCCTCGCTCCCGATTGGCCCCCTCTTCGTCCCCGCCCAAGCCCTGTTGCTCGCGGCACACGCAGTGCGTTCCATCGCCGGCATAGCGCACCCTTCAGCCTGCACGTCTTCAAACGGCCGCCACGCTTCGGTGAGTGTTCAGACTCGTTCTATCCGTTTCCCATGGCTCACAGACCGCTCTGGCTAGTGGAACCGCGCCCTCTACCACCAAATACGCCAGCGAAAGACCCCGCTCGGACGTCTCTTTCCTTGGAGAGACCGTTAGCATGACTCTGCACGGCCAGTTGGGGGACGCACCCGTGAGTCGTCCTCTCCACTCTGCCCGTTTGCGCTCTCCCTCATGTGTCAGCCACGCAAAGGCACCAGCACCGGCGTGCACGACGACGCCCGCATCCATACATGCCCTACAGAACCTCAAAAACCTACATGCCCCGACCCCGTTCGCGGAACGCGATATGTCGCGTCGCAGCACAATAGACGCCCATCCACCGACCTCGACAACTCTTGCTGTGCTTGGCCGCCGCTCCTCTCTTGCACGCTGCGATGGTGCGTGCATTTGCACAGAGTTGTTAGCTTTGCCAGCTGACGCTCTTGTTGCGCCAGCCCTCCTCCAGCCGTGCCCCGGGCTGTACTGCTGTTAGTGCTCGCCAGCGCGCTTTGAAGACGCAGGACGCACCTCCAGAACACCCGACGCACCAGGAGACGTCGCACACCCGGCCACCGGAACGCGATACGTCGTCTCGGCGCAAAATAGGCACCAGTCACCGGAGGTCTCGCCGCTACACGACCCGCGCGGCTCTTCCGTCCATCGGCGATGCTGGCACGCCGTTCGCGCAGCGCACGACGCCCAAACGCGTCCCGCACACCGCCCTCGAGGACGCCCCCAGTCGAGCCTCCACCCGGTCGCCGGACGGCGATACGTCGTGTCGGCGCGGACGCGCGGGAAGACCGCCATTCATGACACCAATG
>MJGA01000049.1:0-87500 GCA_001910725.1 Phanerodontia chrysosporium
GGGCGGCAAAGTACAGAGGAAGTACTACGCCTGCGGTGATGAGCTGGGCGAGCATCCCGAAAAGCGTCGGCCTTGATAGGAGTATGTCAATAGTTTGCTGAGCAGCGATTGAACACGAGGCCCACCTCGATACCAGCCCTCAGTCGTCCTAGTTGCTTCCCAGTAGAGGAAGGCGAGTACGGGCAATAGCTGCGGCAAGAACCACAGGCAGAACATGCGCGTCGCCTCGTCCTGCCCATCAACAGCTGCGCTGAAGAAGCCTGCGAGACCTGTAAAGATCTCGTCCAGCACTCGAACTCCGGTGTAGGTCCTGCGGATGGTTAGGCCGTCGGGGTACGTCCCAGTCTTGCGGACATGTTCGAAGGCAGGGAACAGAATCTGGGTCGAGGGAGGAGTGAGGTATATTAGGACGAATGTCGCAACGGATAGCACGCAAAAGGCGACGATCGCTTGCCCGTGACTAGCGCGCTGAGGGGGGACGCCGCTGTGCTTGCTTTTGGACTCTGACATGATGGCAAGACACTGATTTCCTCACCCGTCGGGCGCAGATTATATGTATCTTCACAAATGGCGAGGAAGCGACTGGTCTTCGACGACGTCACCGATGAAGACATCTGTCGGATGCAATTTCGCGCGACTCAGAGGCATGGATCCTGCAATGTTCTGACAACAATTCAATCGTAAAGATTTTCATGGCCACTCACTGAGGGGAGCAGACGTCCCAGCTGACAGATCGCGGGAGGCCGAAGCAGCGTCTCCACCTCAGAAGAGTACAGTGCCTCGTTTACGCAGGTCAATAGCTGCATCTGGAGGGTTACAAAAACGATAACGCATTGGTCAGAACAAAACCATCGTACCACCTCGCTATGTTCCAGGATTGCTCCACTGGTCTTTCTCGAGAAGCGATGGAGCAAGGTCAAACGCGTAGAAAGATATGTCGAAATCCCGAAGAAGCTGTGTGTTCGCGTTGTCAGACGCGCATTGAGATTCAGAAGCTCGCATACCAGGTAAGTAGAGCTTCCGTATCCACAAGCTCATGCAAGGTATGCTTCGATCAGCCTTAAGCTCAGACTCCGGAATGATGAGCAGCTTTGAGGCACGAACACTCACACGTGTGTTTAGGCCAAATATTATCGAAGGGCAAGTGGCGATAACGGTGAGAGACAGTGGGGAAGGTTCATGACCTCGAACCTCGATCGACAAGGGTTGTCGGCTCGCCCGAGCCGCGGTAACTATCCAATGTTATCTGCGTACTCGATACGGCTTTGATGTGATGCACCTCCCAGCTCCCGATTACTGGGCAGATATCGTGCTAGACTTGGCGGGGAGTACTCTCCTGGCACATGCATTATATCTCGTACGATTAAAGCAGCATGGGCGTCACCACACGAAACATATAATTGTTTTACGGCCTCAAAATGTCGTCAGCAGAGCGAGATTTGATGTCAATACAGGCAGACTCACCGCTCTTGTTGAGGGCCACTCGGACCCTTCGCGAGCAGGCTACAATACCCTTGCCGTCGATCCAATAAGTACGGGTTTTCGGGAGCGTGGACGACGCACAGAAGGCTGGACTGAGACAAAAAGGGAAGTCCTTTGCGAGACAGCACTCCAGAAAAATACTCATCAGTCACTATGCTTGACGTGAGCAGCCATGATTCGAATGTAGATACAACCTCGGATGCGGTAGACGAGAACCACTGGTCTCTCCTACTTTCGCAGTTTCTTGTTCTCCTCTCCTACTTCCGCTGCTTCTTGTTTTTCCGGCTGCGGTCCTCGTCCGCGGGGTAGTCGCGCCTTCCAGCACGCTTGTTCGCGACACGAAGCAGCGCGCGCTTCATCTCGCTGTCCTTGAACTCGTCGAGGTTGAAGTACGTCGGCGCGTACTCGAGGAGCCTGCACACCTCATCAGCACCGCCTCACGAATAAGAGCACCGGCCCCACTCACCACTCTGGCTGCACCATTGTGACCGTGCGGATGTACGGCCGCGTCGTGAGCACAAACTCGTTGAAGATGACCCACTCGGGCTGGGCGTCGAGCCCGCAGCTCGGGTGCAGGGCGACGACCTGGTTGTCCTTCACGGTCAGGTACTGGTTCTTCTCGCCCTCCCGGTGCGCAACCTGCATGAAGTACCCGCAGACGAGCGCTTTCCGCACGTTCACGTACAGCTTGCGCTCGTCCTGCGTCGACACGAGCGCGACCTCGTACCGTTCCATCGTCCGCTCGAGCTGCTGCCGCACGTTCTCCGCCTGCATCAGCGCTCGGCTCGAGAGGTAGTTGTTCCACGCCCAGTTGCGGTCGCCCTTGTCTGTGCAACACATGTCAATATCACATTCAAAAGCTTATGGCCCATACGCTTACTCTGTTGATAGTTGTTGTACACGTTTAGCAGCGTCAGGTGGTCACCGTCCGGGACAGTGTACATCTGCTTCGCCGCATCGGCTTCCTTGCGCTGATTTGGTGGACGGAGCCAGACGTTCGGAACTACCGCACCGTCAGTATATAGCACAGACAGACCGGGAATAATAGACGAGCTTACCAGACAACATGGCAACAATGGTAAGGATCTCGTTACTGCAGTTGAACTCTGGGCTGACGATGAGCATCTTGGCCATCTACAGAAATAGCCTCAGCAACGAGATCATTGATAACGAGTTCTGCATGAACGCACCTGAGGATCCAGCGGGAACTCGGCCATGATACTTCCCAGCGGCGTGAGGTTGCCATCGTCATCCAGCGCCGCAAGGTAGTTGAGCAGCTCGAGGGCACGCATGAGCGTCTCGGGCGCGGGTGCATCGACGTAGTCGAAGCGCACAAGATCCTTGATGCCGAGCTTGACGAGCTCGAGGACGGTGTTCGCGAGGTTGCTGCGGAGGATCTCAGGGTGCGTCTGCTCCTCAAGCTCGGTCATGAAGTCCTTCTCGGTGTACAGTCGGAAGCACTTGCCGGGATTCGTGCGCCCCGCGCGGCCTGCGCGCTGCTGCGCCGACGCCTTCGAGATCGGCGACACGAGCAGCGACTCGACGCGGATGCGCGGGTTGTACACCTTCTGCTTCGAGAAGCCGGGTCTACGACATACACAATGCCGTCAATCGTCAGCGACGTCTCTGCGATGTTCGTCGACACCACGACCTTCCGTCCCGGGGGGGCATCTCGCGTCCGCGACGGCGGCGGCGGATCGAAGATGCGCTGCTGCTGCTGCGGAGGCAGTGACGCGTAGAGGGGTACGCAGACCAGCGGTCCGACAGTGTGGGGATCCTGGTTCAGGAGGTCGTCCGCCTCCATTTTTATCTTTCGGCACGCATCCTCGATTTCCTCCTCACCAGTGAGGAAAAGAAGGATATCACCAGGGTCTTCGGCACGGTGGATCATGAGCACTGTGCGGATGGCAGCTTCGACGTAGTCAGGTTCGGGTTCTTGGGTGTAGAACACCTCAACGGGGTGTGTTCGTCCAGGAACCTTGAAGAGCGGTGCCGGCTGACCGGGAACCAGGGAGAAGTACTTTTGGAATTTTAGGGCATCGAGTGTTGCAGACATGACAATGATTTTGAGATCGGAGCGGCGCTTGGCTAGCGCCTTGAGGAGACCCATGAGGATGTCTGTCGCGAGTGTGCGTTCGTGTGCTTCGTCAAGAATGATAGTGGAGTAGCGCTGGAGTTCTGGGTCGTTCATAGCCTCACGGAGAAGCATACCATCGGTCATGTACTTCATGAATGTGGTTCCTGGCTCTGTCATGTCCTCGAAACGGATCGAGTATCCGACCTGCTTGCCAAGGGCACTGCAGACCATGTCAGCAGGCGCTTATACTACCAATAGCATGACGCACCATCCATTTCGTCGGCGACACGCTTTGCGACGGCCATTGTGGTAACTCGACGGGGTTGCGTACACGCCACCATCTTTCCCTTCAGGTGCGGTAGATCGGAGTAGCAAACAAACTGCGGTATTCTGCACCCAAATCAGCACAGCTCACTTTCCTTATGTACGCCTGGGGGCCTTACTGCGTGGTCTTGCCTGAGCCAGTCTCACCGACCATGATAAGAACTTGATACTTGTGGAACTGAGCCCAAATTCAGCTACGTGCGCAACGGAGGAAATCGAGGGACAGCTATATGCCTGACGCAATGCTCACCTTTCGATAGAAATCATTCATCTGCACGAATACAGGCAACTTCTTGCAGAACTCGAGAATATTCTTGTACTGGGCGCTGTGCGGCTGCTTCGTGAACGGGTTGATGTCGCCTTCCTGCGTCCCAAACCGTAAGTATGGAACATACAAACTATCACGCGAAGCACGAGCGCACCATAGCCTTTATGACCTGCGCTGCCCCAACGTTGCGCGGCAAGAAGCCATACAGAGGCTCAGCCAACTGTGCCGCCTCCCCAAGAGGCGGTGCCTTCGTGTAGGGGTTATAGCTACGGTCGGTGGTCACCTTACGATCAGGGGGGCAGTAAGGCGGTGCGTCGGCACGCAGGCCACTCTGCGACCGGCCTTGGGAGGACAGTTCGGAGCCGCCTAGAGCGTCAGCGAGATCGCTCAAGTCAAAGGCCGCGCGTTCGTGCGCCATGTCGGGACCTACACAAGGGCAGATTCGTATCAGTGAGAGCCAGGAGCAAGGAGGGACTGCATCGCGGAGTCGTGAGAATGGCCTCAGTTCCCAGCGCCTTCATGCTCGCGGGGCGCGCACCAAAAAGGAGATATGCTACCTCACGCTCGAGCGTGCATACACACAGGCCTGCTGGACATGGCGCAAAGTATCAATGGAACTGGGAAGAAAGCCCGCGATGTTGTAACCCCGAAGTGAAGCGACGGGGAAGGCGCGATTGTACAGGAACTATTTGTAGACCCACTTGTAAGCTTCATCCGGCGGTCGATGCATACAGTACGCACCGGCAATTCCAAGACTCTCCAACCTATCTCAGAAGCTGCCCATCAAATATATACCCTGCTTCGCTCGTGGACTCCATAACCGCAGGGTCCAAACCTCGCCTGCTACTCATATCGCCCGTGACGCCCGAGCGACAGGCCTTACCACGCCATCGTGGCTTAATGCAGGCCTACAAAGGCGCAAGCAGTCATGAAACACGAGATGACGCGTTCCTGGGCCGCGAGAAGACGTTAGAAATGAGTAGACGTGGTGAGCACCACGCACCAGAGTATCCTCGACTCCGTCCACCCCACACTCAAACCGACATCGGCCAAAAAAGTCCAAGGGTAGCGGGGCAACGTGACCCCAAGGCTAGAGGCGCACATCACTTGAACGGCACCCCCGTAGCCCGCCGTGTTGCCCACGGTGACCCGTCTGTTGTCCATCATGCATCATCCTGTTGTGACTTGAGGGCTGGCTGCGGAGGCGCCCCACGGAGGAAGTTGCACGAGAGTGTTCATGCCTTCCGTATCGTCAGACGGTCGCACATAGCTGCTAGGAGTGAGAATGGATCGTCGATTGTGGTGGTTCGAGCCTGAGTTATAAACATGGGCGCTAGCTCGTCTAGTAACTCCGTGGCGTCCGGGCCGGGCTCTAGTGCAGGCCTTGCGCCGCCGCCACGCACAGAGAGTTCGCTAAGTTCGTCCTCGCAAAGAACGGCGACAGATGTTCATATCAATGAATGCGAGGGATATAGAGTTACGGTTCAACATTCGACGAGAATAAACGTGCGTAAGGCATAGTACTGTAGAAAACACGACGACGACGACAAATAGACTTCGACACGCTCGACAATCCCATGACGTCCTCCTCACATGTCCTCCAGTATCGGCACCCGTCACCAACAGGGGTATATGGGCTGCAAAGGTCTCGATTAGTGAAGCCGGATACCCACGACGTAGCTGTGACTCACGGGTATCACAAAGCGCACTCAAAGCTGGGCAACGATCGGGAGGCAGTTGATGTTGACGAGACCCTTCTGGTGAACAGAGTCGCAGCACACTGGAGTAGCAGCGCTGTTGAATAGGCGTTCAGTTGCCTGAGCATTTTCCGAGAGCGACGGGACTACTGACCAGTTACCACCGCTGCCGGCGCCGATGACGGAGATGGGCGTGCAGTCGAGGCCAATAGGGATGTCAAGGCCCTGAACAACGACGTCGAGAAGGGTTTCGAGCGCGTTGGACGCGGCCTCCGAGGACGCGGGCTGCACGGAGTTGCAGCACTGGAGGGAGCCAGTCGAGCAAGCGCCCTCAGCGCCTGACAAAGCCTCGTGAGTATGTGCAACGATTCTCATGAACGATATAGAGCTTACGCTTCATGTGGGGGGACGCAAGGCGCCGACAGCGAGAGCGAGGGTGACGAAGGTGCGGGAGAGCTGCATTTTGAAGGACGAGGAGGGTCGCGAGGGTGTGAGGGGGAAGGTGAATATACCGACGACGGCTTGAAGGAGGGGCAGCGGAGAGAATCCGATGCTGCCTAAGTCCAGCAAAAGGGTCTTTATACAGCTGGAGAGGTCGCTGCCGTGGATCTGATGACGCATTCTCGGAGTGGGATCTAGACACGGACGTCGGGGGTGGATCGAACCCGTCCGCCGTTGACAGCTGTTGGCGGGATATCGCTCTCAAATTTAGGGCGCAAGACCGTCAAAGGTCCAAAGATTCGGAGCCCGATGTAGATGCGGAGCGTTGCGCGTTGAATCTGAGCAAGGGATGCGATCTAGGCGGGGTTTGCCCTGATAAATGCATGTCGGCCTGAAGAGCGTAGGCCACAACATGAGAGGACGTGGCCCGCCGCAATCTATTCAGGGGTCAGATAAGTGACCACTCGAAAAGACTGGCTCGACACAGAGCTTACGATTGAGGGTGCCATGGCCCGCTTCGGAAGGTGCGACAAAAGCTCGCAGGAGCAGGACACCGTCTGCGACGATCAGCGTCGGGGCTTCACGTCAGGAAACTGACAAATGCACGACGTTTCTTCGCTCTGGGGCGTGGAGCCGTGGATGTCTTCGACGGGAGGTACGGCCAACCCGTGTCAACTCGTTCGATTGAACCCGCCGCGTCATTCGATATTGTGAGGGCGTGGTGGCCGCGGCGGCGCGGGACCGACGGAGAGCCCGCCATCGTGGTCATTTCTTTCGGAAATACTTTTGCTCAACTCGTTTAGAGGAAGTTCCAGAGGACTCGGAGAGAGCGAACATCGCGGAGCGGTGCCAACGGAAAGCGAGTAAAGCGACGCGACGCGTCCGACAGATAGACGCGCGCCCCGCTTCGCGCTCGCTTTGGCCGCGTTCGGCGACGATCGCTCTCCGCCTTCCACGAGCTGTCACCGATGTCGCCGAGGGAGACAGTGCATAGATCTCGACCGCGGCGAGCGTAGCAAAGTTGCTGTCACTGGCTCCGCAGCTTCTCTGCCTCGACCCACCTTGCCATGTTTTCGGGCCATACAAGAGTCCCCTGCGGTCACCGCCGTCGGGCCATCCGCCAACCCACCCGTCGTCCATCGCCCCGACCCAAGTCGCTCGCTCGCCGCCTCCCGCCATGTGAGTTTGTGCCATACGGGCCGTGCAGTCCTCTGATACGCTACTTGACAGAGTCCAAGAATGGTCTTCCACACGAACTTGCGTCCCTCGTTGCCCTCTTCGTCCTCTCGACGGGAGTCCTTGGTGCACCCGCGCCGTGCAATGACCCGAGCCACACGCACGAGCCCACGAGCACTCAGCCCTGGGACGAGCCCACCCCGCCGTCCGCCCCGGGCGTGGTCATCAGCATCTCCCTCGGACTGGGCGATGGCCACCACACTAGCTGGAGCGCCCCCGCCACCTCGACGTCACCCTCGCAGTCTTGGCCGATGACCTCAGACTCCGCGACGGTCACCACCACCTGGGGCTCTGAGACCTCCTCCAGCCCGAGTGCGCCTGCGACCTCCGACACCTGGTCGTCCTCCTCTGCCTCGGAGACCTCCTCTGAGGCATCCACGACGGAGACTCCCTGGATCTCCGCCTCGACTGACACGATGACCGTCGCACCCACCTCGAGCGCCGCGTCCTCCTGGACTACGACCTCTACTGGCACCCCGACACCGACCGGCGGCGCGACCACCGCCGCTGCAGCACCGGCCCTATCCAGTGCTGCAACAGCGTGCAGGGTGCCTCGACACTCTCCCCGCAGCAAAATGCGACTATGCACCAGAGCTATGGCCAGGACGTCCTTGAGAAGCACGGTCTCCTCGGTGTTCTCCTCGGTGGCGTCGACGTCCCCATCGGCGTTGACTGCTCGCCCATCAGCGTCATTGGCCTTGGTGGATCTTCCTGGTATGTGAAAGGCTAGACGTATGCAGCATGAGTAGCAGCTAACGTGTTCAACAGCGCGGCTACCCCTGTGTGCTGTGATAACACCGACCAGAGTACGTTCGTGTTTCCTTCTGGCCAAGCCTGAGCTCATGGCTTTGTTCTCCAGCGGGCCTCATCAACATCGGCTGCATCCCTATTGTCCTCTGAGGCTCTAAGAGCGAAAAGTGAACGGGCATATACACGCATACGCCCTCACCCTGTCTCCCTCTATGTGGACATTTTCTTTCTCCTGAACTTCACCATCCCGTTGTCGCCAACACCGTGGTGGCGATGACCTGCCCGTCGACACGAGCGTCCTGTCATTTCAGATGTTGTTGGCTGTATTGTTACACATTTTTATGGTGAGTACTTCTTGTCCCTTCGTGAACATTTTTCTCATTCGGTACAAGCTATTTCGAAGTGGCTTTCTCTCGTAGCCGTGAGAAAGATCGGTTGGTGGGGCAAACTCCTCCAGGAGGTGAGTGATACCATAGGGAGGCGACGACAACCGTTGACAACACGATGACAGAATGCAGCGTGCCATTCGGTCTTGAATCTATAGTCGCTGCTATAGACTCTATTCTTTCCTTCCCCCGTTTCTGTGTAGCACCGACTTGCATTGCAGCGTTCGCGTTGTTATCTGTTGTAACAGCTGTACAGATCTCTAGAAAATACACTCCCTTTTAGTTCTGGTGCACTCGGCGCGGAAAGGTCCTCGGGGTGACGACGGTAGACAGAGCTAATGTCAGCCTTCGAACCACTAGACTTGCCCCATAGAGAAAAGGTGGCGTTACGTAATCCCGCCCCGAGCGCGCCCCGGCGCTTAGAGAGACAGGCGGACGCGCAAGCGTGTGTGCGCGTCACTCTGGACTTCGAGCGCGACTCTGGCTTTCCCTCTCAACTTCTTCGCCTTACTACCACTCCCGCTCGTACACCACTTGTGACCTGCGCAACAGGCTCTTGAGTCTTCAGCTCCTCTGACCAGACAACCTCGATTGTTTGACGGCACCCCGTAAGGTAGGCAGGCAAGAATGGCTGGTGTTGCAGTAGGAGACCTAACTCAGGCGTGGCTCTCTCTAGACCCCCGCAGAGGCGATATTTGAGTAGAATTTCTCCCAGAGGTGCGTCACAGCCTACTGCAAGCATAGCAGGGGCGCTGACGCAGACATGTGCGACAGATTCTCTCGAGGACTAGGTCTGTTGTTCCGCTCTGCTAGTCGCGGTGTGCCGTGGGCTAAGCTCGGTGCTGCAGAAGTATAACACTTTACGAACGCATACACTTGAAGAGATGGATCACTTCCCGATGAGCTGGGGTCGCCCGGTGCGTCTCCTCGTCTGTCCTGACTGTGGGGCGTGCTGATCGGTGCCATTTTGCTGCTCTCCTTGCCGCGCGGGCCCGCCTATGGATGCATTCATTCCTAATCTGCGGTGCACCCAATCTGCTTGTCCCCCTACTTTGTCTCGTGCTGGAATGTGAACGTGGTGTAATGGTATGCAGCGCAACGACGCGGTGGACATGTTCAACACATACCCTCTACACCAGCGTGCACGCCATGCTGCGGACAACTTTGCGGAGGGAGTTCAGCGGACACAGTTGGTATTTCTAGCCCTGTGCGGGATTGGTACTGACTGTCGTCTGTGAAGGCAGCCGATCGTGACAGGGACGAGCGTGCTTGCGATCAAGTACAAAGACGGAATCATGATGGCCGCAGATACCCTTGGTGAGTCTGATCGAGGTCTCGCACCGTTCGCTCGCTGAGAGCGGCTGTCAGCGTCGTACGGCTCGCTCGCACGCTTCAAGTCTATCCAGCGCCTGCACGCCGTGGGCCAGACGACGGTCGTCGGCGCGTCGGGCGACATGAGCGACTTCCAGTACCTGCAGGGCCTGCTCGACGAGCTCGTCACGGACGAGTTCACGGCGGGCGACGGAAACGAGCTCGCGCCGCACGAGGTGCACGAGTACCTCGCGCGCGTGATGTACGCGCGCCGCTCGAAGCTGAACCCGCTCTGGAACGCACTCCTGGTCGGCGGCGTGCGCGACGGGAAGGCGTTCCTTGGCTACGTCGACCTCCTCGGCACGACGTACCAGGCGAGCACCCTCGCGACCGGCTATGGCGCGCACATTGCGCTGCCGCTCCTCCGCCAGGCCGTCGAGCAGCGCGAGGACACGCTCGCCGAGGACGAGGCGCGCCGCATCCTCACCGAGAGCATGCGTGTGCTGTTCTACCGCGACGCAAGGAGCTTGAACAAGGTGCGTTCCTCTTCGCCCTGCTACGCGTGCGGCGGCACGGTGCTGACACGCGCCGGTGCCAGTTCCAAATCGCGAAGGTCACTGCGGCCGGTGTCGATATCTCCGAGCCGATCATGCTTGAAACGCACTGGAGCTTTGCCGAGGGGATTCGTGGATACGGTGCTCAGACGCAGTGAGGAATGGTGTAGTACGCACAGAGAAGTGGGTGTGTGTGCTGTTCTACTTTTACTCTTGGCAATTGTAAATGTATCTCCCATCTGGACCTGAGGGTGCTTATGCTAGTGCGCAGGCATGGGATGCGGAAGGCGAGAATCGCAATAACTTGAGGAAAGCGAACGCCAGCGCGAAGGCTATTTGACTTCTCGTCTGAGCCCAAAAGGTCACATGCACGAGGTCAGCTATTGAATCTATAAGAGTATCGTGCAAGACTTGGATACCGATGCACCTCATCACCGATCACGCTCACGCGGAAGCAGATTCAAGAGAACAACATATCGATAGCATTTCGATGCATAGGCGCAGGAGTACAGCGTCACAACACTAGTATGCAATGAAAGTCTGTACGCAGCAGCAGCCACCGAGCCCTGCCTCGCTGTCCCACTATTTCACCATCCTTCAGGCCCTTAGAGGGGGATGCCGACGACGGAGATGAGGACGGAGATGTTGAGGCGGAGGATGACCTGGATGATGGAGCCGATGAGGCCGAGGACGGCGACGGTGAGGCCGCCGGCGACACCGCCAACAACGTTGAGGAGCAGAGCGACGAAGCAGCCGAGGACATCGCTGCACAACACACGTTAGCGGAAGGTCTGGCGCGAGAGGACTGGGAGGGAACGTACCCGACGGTGACGAGGAGGGGCATGACGACGGTGAGCGCGTTGCCGCCGATGTTCAGGATGACACCGAGAGCACCGAAGACGAGCTGCGAGGACGACGTCAGCTGCAGCGCGCGCGGCTCAGTGCGGGGCACGTACGATGAGGAGGTCGGCGACGAGCTGCGCGAGGTCCTTGACGGCGATCTGCGCGGTGCCGTCGACGGTGGCGAGGATGACCTCGGCGGGCTGGCCGATGAGGCCCTGCACCTCGACGATGGAGGACGCGATCGTGCTCGTGATCTCGCCCATGATGGGGCGGAGCACGTCGACGGTGCAGTTGCTCGCGGTGATGAACTCTGCGGGGCGGTCAGCGCGCGTCGCACACGGGACGAGCGCGGGGCGACGTACTGAGCTCGGCGACGGGCACGGAGAGGTTGTCGGTCAGGTCCGTGAGGATGCCCGCCGCGCTGCTGCAGCCGCAGCGCGCGAGGATGTTGTTGCCGTTCTCGAGGGGCGCGGCAGCGACGGACATCGCGCCGAAGGCGAGCGCGGAGAAGACGGCGAGGCTCTTGAAGGAGAACATTTTGATTAAGGAGTGTGGTGATTAACGAATGTGGGAGTGAGTAGCGGGTAGAGGGGAGAGGGCTGCGGTGAGAAACTGGTGCGGTGGACGCTGATGGGGATGAGCCGTCCTGCGCGCCGCCTTTTATACGCACGTCGCACGGGTGGTCCATGTCGAGCTGGCTGCTCAGGCGTGCCATGTTCATCCAGCGGTCGGCCGTGCATCGCGCCTGCCAGGTGCTTTGCCAGCCACGCTATTGGCCGGCCGACACGAAACACTTCTCGCGTCGTCTGGCTGCGCAGAAGTACCCTCCACCATCACGCGGGAAGGATTAAGCCTAGTGCTGCGCCTAGCCATAATTAAGCCTGCCGATCCGCTAAATGCACTTGCGCAAAGTCCTGTGCCTGCTTATGCTTAGCACCTCGCGCAAAGTAGCTGCAGTAAAGGATACGCACAGAAGGCTCATTTCCAGGCCCATCGTTTACAGAGGTCAGCATGCCTGTGTGGGGTAGAACTGCACTGTGGAGGTGGCTCTGCAACGATTGGTCGCCATTGCAGGAAGGTACGCGCGGGGGAAGCACTATTGCGGGGAGGATGGTTACAGTCGCGTGGGCGCGCGTTGCTAGAGCAAGCCCGCATGGCCGCCCGGTATTGGTGGACAAAAGGCTTTCTCGCTGCTGCGTCGTGTAAACGAAAGGCCCGTCGGCCGCATCAATATTGCCGGATAAGGCGGCGGCTTGCCCAAATGCGGATGCGGACGCACCAGAGTCGCGTTCGCCCAAGCTGTGCTTCGCGTCTTCCGGGAGCAGGCACAAGTGGAGCTCGACGGGTTCTTGAGATGCTGGACTCGACTGCCTTCGCGAAGGCGTGTATGCGAGATTGGCTCGTCTACCACGCGAGGATGCACTGCGGCAAGATGGAACAACGGTTGACGCCAGCCGCCAGCGCACAGGACGCATAGCGCGGAGTATGCCGGCACAATAAAGATATATCGGGTTCGGCGGGAGGTACAAGCGGTGCGATAGGCGGACATGGCTGCGATGTGTCTACCAGTCGTCGTGAAAAAGGCAGCGAGGCCAGTCGTGAAGGTGGAGATAATAGTACACGTAGGGTAAGACTAAGTAGTCCAAGGTAGTCCTAGAAGATACACGCAAAAGACCGTAAGAAAAAGACCCAAGCACAGCATGTCGGTAGCGAAAGGAGGAAGCCTCGGATTCTATCACGTATCTTGGGCGCGAGGAGGTGCATTAGGCAGGCTACGGTCCGCATACGGTGGCGGGAGCTCATGGACTATACCTGAGCCGCCGTCACGATGTTGGATGATGATGTCGGGCTGGCTATCAGGATCGAGGCTGGCGCCCAGTAATGGCGGAGGTAGAGTGTTCAGGCGCACGGGACGCGGTGACGCGGGCTGTGAACCGCGGGATGACGACCCTCCTGTGTTCGGACGCTCTTGCCGCGCCTCGCGGTATTTGCGTGCATGTGCAGAGTCCACGCCAGATACGGTGGGGGAAGGCTGCGTCTGCGAGGACCGCGACCCAGATCCAGACGCCGAGCCCCCTGACCCCCGGCTTGCTCGAGCTCGCGGTCGAAGTAGATGGGCGGATAGGAGTGACCTGCATGAACGGTGTCGCGGACGGGCTGTCAGGCGCCATATAACCGGACTTGTTCGACCGTGGGGTGGAGACAAATTGACTGGCAGCGTCCACTTCACGCATTTCGGTCTGCTCGCCGTCCGCGTGCCACGGTCTTGGCTCGGCGTCTTGGCCGTCCCAGATCCCCCGCTGGTCGTGGGCACTTCTCCGAGGACGAAAGCGATAGTAGAGTAGCAGAGCCACGCCGAGGGCGAGGGGAATCCCGATACCTAGTGCCAGACCTAGCGCTAGGTGGAGAGTGCGCCGATGAGCGGCATCGGCGGCAGCCTGAGCCCGTTCTTGTGCTTCCTTTTGAATCTCGGCGGTGGTTGAAGATGACGAAACTCGGCCAACACAGTCAACATCGCTCGAGCCGGTCGTATGCACGGCACCGGAGAGACCCCCCATTGCCCAGTCCTGTGAGTCGCATGAGAGAAGCTTCATGTACTAGGTAATAGGTTCACTTACGCATCTAGAACAGAGGCTAAAGGCGAGACAGAAGTTAGCGAGCTGAATCAGATGCTGGAGCTCCTACGGCGATAGAAAGCCGCGTGATGCTCACCCATTAGTTGCACGTTGGGATCGGCTCTGTCTGGGAACGTGAAGACGTCCTTGTCCGCCGCCATCGTGACATTGGTGATGACAGGTGAATTCGTGGCGGACAAGACGACGGTATACGGCGGCTTTCCGCCTTTTATAGTGAGGCCCCAGTACTCGCATGTCGTCAAAGTGTCGGTAATATTGGGGTGTACAGACGGTAGCGTTGAGAGGTCCGGAGGTGTGTATAAGCAATCGGTGTTACTGCCAGCTGCTTCGCCATCAGAACAGCACGGGGACAACGAGCGGTACACGTACATGTTACGTTGTATAGGAGCGGTGCGACCCCGCCAGTGTTGTTCAAAGAGTCCACCATCGTAAGCATGAGCGTTGAACCTGGTTTCAGAGCCTTAGGCATGTCCGCGGTGTGTTTTATAAAAGATGTGCGCACCAGCTTTGTGGGTCACTTGCCAGGTGTTGTCACTACCAATAGGCGTGGTCGTGGGCACTCCGCCCAACTCGAAGGCTATGAGAACATAGGGAGGGGTCCCGGCGGTAGTGCTATTATCCGTGGGAGGTTGAATGACGAGAGGAAGTTTTTGGCACTCCTGTACTGTAGTGTCGATAAACTGGTGCACTGTTAGAATTGCGATACACCATGCTAGAAGCCAGGATACTCACGTTATTACCGAACTTCCACTGGAATGTATGGTTCTGAGAGATAACATTCGGAATCCAAGTAACAAGGAACAGCAGAAACACAGCTTGTGGCCCACGCATGACGCGTTGCGGGTGTCAGTGCCGAGAGGAGCGGCGCCCACTGCAGCCCAGATAGAGCGAGGCGGTAATGGTGAGGAAGGTGCGAAGGAGGGCGTAGCTCCTCAGCTACGAGAGGAAGGTACAATCTCGGGGTAAGTAGGAGAAGGGAGAAAAGGGAGCAGCGACGAGGCCGGAGAGACGGCAGGTATATGAACCTCGAGGCACAGGTTCATTGGCTAGACCAAACGAACCAGTGCAACGCCAGTTAGCCGCGGTTTGACGCCTGCGAACCGGCGGTATTGATAGGCATGATATGCGTCCGTGTTTACCCATCAATCTGTGGGGTTTGCGTACACAGGAGTACGCCGGCCGTACTTCCGGTCATGATACAGCGGGTGCTGACCGTGAGCGGTCGTTGGCCTCTTCACAGCTGGAAAGCCTGACCTCAACGAGAACAGACACTCTTCATAGACCCCTGGAGCAGGCGATGTGAGTCCATTGCGGCGGGAAGGCGTCCAGGAACGTGCGGCCAACGGCAATGCATGCGATCAAGGAAAGGCTGTGAGACTGACCCGATGCTGTCATTCCAGGCGTCGGTTCGTTCCCTTGGGCAATTCAGCTTCCCATGCACAGGAGGTGAGATGAGAGTCACGGACTTACTGGGCAACTTTTGAGTTTGCTCCGCTCATGGTAGATGCGGCGAGAGCTAGACCGGCGCGGAGATGACACAGGGCCGACAATGATACATGTCCTATATCTACAACGAAGGAAACTGCCGCATATGTAGGGCAACTCGGTCGTGAAGGGCTACGGCGGGACCGAGGACGGCCTTACGATCACAGGATGAGGGCCATAGTCTGCAGGCTCACGACGCGCTAGCGTATTCGTGAGCGGAAAGCGGAGTAGCAAGGGCATGTTCATAAAACATACGTGCGCCACGATACGCACTGGAAGTCGTCTGGCTGCGAAGCGGCGGGTGTGTGCACAGGAAAATCATATGAAGTCAGCTTGAATCGAGATGGTCTCAGAGAGATATACTGTCCTATTTGCACTCCACGCGGCCATCTTAGTGGCAGACGGAGCGTACTTCAGAGTTATCTCGGATACCAACCGATACATAGCATGCACGAGGATTCTCCACGCAAAACAACCCAAGTTGCATGGGCGTAATGCAAGGACATCCCTTCTATGCAAGAGAACGTCGAGGCAGCTGCCGTATCCGTTCGAGACGTTCTCGAGGTCTGTCTAGGCAGCGACCAGAATTAAGAGTTTAGGGCAGGCGCTTGCCTTTTCAGTCGCGCGCAACTTGTGCCTGCGGCGGAGGACATCCTGAAGCGTTCTCAACGGCCACTCGCTTTCGTCTCGCACGACACGCCGCCGACTGTAACTCTGCTAAAGTTGCTCGTATAGTCTCTGTGTTGGATTGAACGCCCTCCGACGTATCCGAGGCCGGTGGCAACCTTCCAACGGCCTCTTCTGGTCAAGCAGTGTTAAGAGCTTCCTCCCGCCACCATGGCTAGCACTGGGAGCAGCACGCCGTCATTGACTCCTTCTCGCTCTCCAACACCGGAGCCTCCGGTTCAGCCGAATCATTTTTACGGCAATGACAACCCTCATCTACCGTATTCACCAAGCTCGGACGGCCGCACATGGCTGGACCCGGCAGACGACCCTCTGGCACAGCGAGGAATCCCGGTCTTCACGCCGACTATGGAGGAGTTTCGCGACTTCGAGGCATATATGAACAAGATCGAGTGTTGGGGCATGCGTAGCGGGATCGTAAAGGTGATCCCGCCGAAAGAGTGGTGAGTGCAGCTATCTGAAGCCTGGGCGGCGTTCACCAATCATGAGATCGTGGCGTAATAGGAGAGATGCTCTCCCTGCTCTCAACCCCCAGTTGGCACACGTGAAGCTCAAGAATCCTATAGAGCAGCAGATGATGGGACGCGCAGGCCTCTTCCGTCAGCAGAATATCGAGAAGCGCAAGATCATGAGCGTCCGTGAGTGGGCCGAGCTCTGCGCGCGCGACGAGTTGCGTGCCCCCGGTGTCGACGATATCGGTCTGCATGCCCGCGCAACGAACGGGACGGCGAAGTCGAGGTCAAGGAGAGGGAGAAAGACTAGGGACCCGGAGACTGCCGAGCCAGAAATGACGCCGAGTGTGATGGTGAAAGAGGAGGATGAGGACCACGTTGGTGTCAGTATCGGCCCTATCGTGCAAGATGAGACAATCACGAAAACAGTCGCTTCACCTCCCCATTCCTCAGCCGGTACCACTCCTGCCCCTGTCTCCCATGACGCTGAGCCAAACCCAACGCACGACACGACTCGACCAGCGCGGAAGCACGCTGGATCGCCTTCTGGCTCACACGAACCAGGTGCTCCACATTCGCCGTCTGGGGATGATGATCCTTCGACTGCTAGAGAGGAGGACGACGAGGAGGCGGAAGAGAGGCCCAAAATCCGGGGTCGCCGTAATGCACAGACGAAGGAGGCACGCGAGGCAGCTATGGCGGAGCGCGCTGCCAAGGACGAAGCATTCCTAGAGAACTTCGACCCTCACTCTGACTGGTTGCCACCGAACACCACTTCCTTCGACTACACCCCAGAGTTCTGCAAGGAGCTCGAGAGGCGTTACTGGCGTAACTGTGGCCTCGGCCGACCTGCTTGGTATGGTGCAGATATGCAAGGTATGTTACTATATTGGACCTCTGCGGAATGTTGTTAAGCTTTTACTCGCGCAGGCTCACTGTTTACCGAAGAAACCACATCTTGGAATGTCGCTCACTTGCCTTCAGCACTTTCCCGGCTACTTCCCGCGTCGGACAAGGGCTTGCCCGGTGTCAACACTCCGTATCTATACTTCGGAATGTGGAGAGCGACGTTTGCGTGGCACGTCGAAGATATGGATCTTTTCAGCATCAACTATATCCACTTTGGCGCTCCGAAGTTCTGGTACGCCGTCCCGCAAGCTCGAGCGGGTCAGTTGGAGTCATCGATGAAAGGTGTGTAACCCCATCTGAGTTAAGCGGCTCTAGTGACGGGGTGAACTCCAGGATATTTCCCGAAGGACACCTCCAATTGCCCCCAGTTCCTCCGCCACAAGTCTTATCTCGCGTCTCCAAACATCCTCTCGAAGCATTCATGTCGCCCGAATTGGCTGGTACAGCATGCAGGAGAATTCGTGATCACATACCCCAGAGGCTATCATGCAGGTTTCAATCTTGGCTTCAACTGTGCGGAGAGTGTCAATTTCGCGCTAGAAAGCTGGCTGGATCTCGGTAGGAACGCGAAGATATGCCAGTGCGTGGACTTCAGGTATGGACGTTCTATTCCTCCCTCTTGACTGCGGCTGAATCCATCCTTAGTGTTCGCATCGATGTAGACCAGTTGCTTCGAGATCGTGAGGCGGAGCGGCTACAAGCACAGGGAGAAAGCGAGGCTACGAACGCCGAGGTCGAAGATGCACAGGACGAAGAAACGGAGGTCCCGAAACCCAAATCTCCGCGCAAACGAAAGGCTGAGGGTAGTCATCCTACGGCGAAACCCAAGAAGCCTCGTGTACAAGCGGCACGCGAGACGAGTTCAACGCCGCCTTCTCAGGCAGCCATCGCGAAACCGATGGCTCCGAAGGTCACATTGAAACTAGGGCCTCAGCCTAAGGAGCCCGACGTCTTGCCATGCTGTCTATGTGTCTCTACCAGCCAGGACGGCCTTCTTCGCGTTCAGGACCCCCCGCTCGGAAGAAAAGAAGGGGAGAGCGGAGGTGCCTCTCATACAGGTGGTGTCTGGTACGCTCACGAACATTGCGCAAATGTCGTCCCGGAGACCTGGGTTGATGAGGTCGAAGTCGGCGACGCATCTTCCAGCGGAAACAGAAAGAAAGAGCGGGTCGTCCTTGGAGTCGATGGAATCGTCAAGGATCGGTGGAACCTGGTAGGTGATCAGCCTTTCTGGGTCATCATGCTTGGTTGACCGGTCGCGTGTAGAAATGTAGCGCATGCACGAAGCCGCGCAACAAGTCACATGGAGCCCCTATACAGTGCACGAAGGGCAGATGCCCTAAAGCCTTCCATGTGTCCTGCGCGCGAGATGGTGCAAGCCAGAACATCATCTATCGGGTGGTTCGCGACATTGAGAAAGAAGTCGTTCTCCTAGATGCCCAACACCCTCACGACTCCGCCATACATCCAGACGCGTCAGTGTCCAATGAGATGGACGTTGACGAGGGAGATGCCAACAGTCACCAAGTCCTGAAGCACATCAAGAAGCTTGAAGTCGAGCTTTTATGTCCGCAGCACAATCCGGTGCGCTACTGTTACAGTCGAGTGCGACAAGTGTCATCTAACCCACTGCACGGTAGGCCGTCGCAGAAGCTAAGAAGGCTGCGAAGCAAGACAGGATCCGCAACGAGCTTATTGCTCTGCCTCCGGGCGCGCGCATCAAGCTTAGGGTGAGCGCAGGCGTCTTCGAGGTAACACTGTGCCGCATTATAGAGGAGTCAAGTTCGGTTGAGGTGCTCTGGGATCGTGGCCTCAAGCGCGAGTTCAAGTGGGGCAGCGTCGTCTTTGGTAACACCGACCAGGTTGTTGGTCAGAAGCCCTCCGAGGCTGCTCCCGAGCCTGAGCGTGAGTGCCTTTGGCTGTCTGATGTCCGTCGCTGATCGAGTAAGCTCTAGGTATCCCCGCACCAGCCTCAACCTCGCATGGCGATCCGCACATTCGTCATACAACATTAGGCGCGGCTCCTTCGTTCACTGTCCGCCCACCGGTGCGAACGTACACTCAGGCCTACGGACACGCTACTCCCTACGGAGCGCCATCGCCCCACCACGTGCAGCCGTACCAAGCTTATCAGGGATCGTACTTCGCACCATATACACCCTCAATCTGTCGGACGGGAACATCGCCGTATAACTCTTGGACGAATTATCAGTACAGCCAGTCTGGGCATCGATACTCGGTTGGCTCCATGTATACCACCCCTGGCCATTATCCTATACCGCGACCTACATCAACCCCGTCGCAGTCGAGCTCCGTGTCTGCGACTCCTGCTCCACATGAGACCCAGGCAATGACAGCCACTCAGTCACCTCCTAGTCTGGCTTCAGCTTCCGAAAATACCGGAGATAGACCAGCGTACACTTCCATGACCTATCAGGCGTATTCGGGACAAATATACCACCCTCCTTCCCAGCCATCTGGTACGCCTGCGCCTCGGAGTGCCACTTCTACCCCAGCTGCGGCGAGTGCGCCAGGGACCCAGTCGTCCGGAGGGTATATCACCCCGGGTCACCCATTACCAACCTTGATCAGAACGTCTACACCTAGTGCCGTTCAGTCTGGCCCATCCGCGCCTCCGGTGTATTATCCAACATCCAGCTCCGCCACGTCCACTCCACCAGTGCATCCCGTGAGTTCTGCACCGTCGGCTGGTTCTGCTCCTTCTCTCAAATGGCAGCAACCCTACACTGGACCCAAGATGCACTCCCATGCCAACCAGACTACTTTCAGGGCTTCGTCTCACGGGCCTTCGCCACAACCACAGACGCCGATTGCGCCTGCATGATGTGCTATTGCCCGCGGACTCATAATATTATTATATTGTATTGCCTTAACGCTTTCGTCTTTGCTCTGTTCCTATGTATTCTACGTCTTCGCACGAATTGCACGCTACTTGGTCGTCCGCATTGCAGGTCTGAATCGGAAGATGATTGAACAGACGGTGTTGAAGGCCGTATCGGGCGCTTCCTCGTTTTCTTCGCTATTGAGGTTGCACCGTACAGCTGTCTTGTCACTCCTACCTACACTCATGGCCATCGCTCTTCGACGACGGTCTCTCATACGAATAGGACTCGTCCTGGGCGCGATTGTTCTCATCAGGCTATTCCTCGGCTCGTCCTCATCCTCTACGTCTGTCGCATCTTTCTACGGCTCAGATCCCCAGCAAATTCAGAAGCAGGGCGTCCTCGACCTCGTCACTCGGGGCGAGAAACAACTGGATGCTCGGAAACACAAATTCCTTCAGGTTCGCATGGGCAGAGATGAAAGGTCCGACCTGTTCAGCGACACAATCGACGATGGCATAGCGGATTACTGGGAGCGGTTCCAGAAGCCCTTGTGCGTCCTTTGCCATGGCCTAGTCCACATCTATACTGACCATTACAAAGTATCACGGGGCATGACACCTCGTATATGGACGCGCAGTCCGTATTGACCGCGATCGAGGAGCTCCTCACAATGAATGGATGGGTCGCCTCGAAATGTGCGACGCTCACGCGTCCGTTCGGGCAGAACAAGGACGATGATGCCTACGACGACCTGGCGAACCAAGAACACTTGTACTTCATTGGCATGGTCATCCATTCCGCAGACCATTTCCTCACCGACCAGCTCGCCGTCATCGTGCAGCTCGCACGCCGTCTAGGCTCGTCGAATCTCTTCGTGTCCATGCTCGACTATGACTCGTCAGATTCTACGGAGACTCTCACTGACCTTTGCGAAGCAGTTCTCACGCTATTAGGCGTGCCATACCGTATACGCAGGGTGCCTGGCATGACTGAGGACCCTGCGGCGGCTTACTATCCCCTGGAGGAAGCTCATACCCGGAATCTCGCCCTTGAGCCTCTTCACGAGCTGTGGGAAAAGCGCAAGATACGTTTCCATCGGGTGATCTGGCTCAAGGGGTTTACTTGTCCCAACGATATCTTGGAGACAATCAGAATTAGCATGGTTAACAATGCAGCGATGGTGTGCGGGATGGATTGGGCGGAACATAATGGTTTCTTCATATTCTCCGACCGGTGCGTATACTATACAACCTTGCGTCGATACTATGCTGAATAGGATGTAGATGGCGAACTCGAGATATCAACGGCGACCAGTTCCGCCAGTCGAAGTCCTCGTCTCTTTCGTCGTCGTCCCTAAACACCGTTCCCCCACGGGACGCTATCGGAGCACAGCGATACGCCAAACACCTTCCATTCCAGGTGTTCTGTTGCGAATCCGGTACACACGTCGTCGACCCAGCCCAATCGTATTATGCCGGCATTTCATATCGTGCGGGCGTGAACTTCCACAATGCTACCTTACCGAACGACCCTCCAGCGCGCAAGCCTGATGACGAGTGCCTCGACAGCACACAAGCCTACTTCTGCCGCGATCTCTGGGTATGGAAGGCCAAGGAGGGCATGAAGGACGTTGACGACATCGATTTGCCTGAGAAGGCACGCAAGGAGAAGCGTGCCCCGCAGGCCATCGCAGGCTGGGATCACCAGAACAAGCCTCAGAACAAGGATCCAGACGCTAATGCAGGTTCTGACTACGACGCCTCTGATCTGCCCATGTCAGATCCGCCGCCACCAGCGTCCGAGCAGAGGTTGACGGCGCCGAACTCGGTATTCCTGCCCGCGAGGATCATGGTCAACCCCCGCTGTGTCACGACATATGCCGGTGTCTCACACACGCAGCTTGCATTGGATCTTTTTGGTCCTCCAGATCGTGAAGACCGGGACGACCAGCAAAGAGAAGAGGACATCCTACAAGAGTGGGAGGGCGCCCCGGACACGTTTGTTTGCCAGGAGCAACAGTGAGTCTTCTTGCCAGAGATCCCTTTGTATCAATCTCACGTCACATGCAGGACAACGGGTGGAAGACGCGCTGCGAAAAACCAGCGTCGTCTCGGATTTTCCATTCACAAACAGCTTGAGGCTTCGCTTGGACAGTAATTTTTATATATAGACCTCTTCCTATAATGCCATACCCGAGCCTGTGTGTATCTCTTTATGGGAATGATTGCTGCTGTTTGACTTTGACATTGGGCATATATCGCGCTATAATACCCACCATTCTTCGTACCTAAGCTTGCAACGTCGGCCAACACGAATCGACTTGGGCATTGCAGATCTGACTCACGTGACTGGTACAAAATCGAGGCTGCGTTCATTTGTGGGCGTTCCTTGACTCGTTCCCATTTTCCGACCGTCTCGTTCGCTTTGCGCGACTCTCTTCACACACTTACCTCTCTCGCCATCTCCAAAAATGCGCCCTCCACCGCATCTCATGACCCTGGCGGACCTTAGCCCAAGGCAGATCGAGCGTGTTATTACACATGCTCGGTACCTCAAGCAAGTGTCCATGCCTTGGCTCTTACCGCAGGAGCGCACCTCCAACAAGTTGCGCATGCCATCTCAGTCGCTTTTCAGCAAGTCAATCGCCCTGTTGTTTTCAAAGCGTAGCACCCGGACACGCATCGCGGCAGAGACCGCTGCAACGCTACTGGGAGGACGCGCGCTGTTCCTTGGTCGGGAGGATATTCAACTTGGAGTCAATGAGAGTGCGCGTGACTCAGCGCGTGTCATCGGGGGCATGTGCCAGGGTATCTTTGCGCGTGTAGGTGCGCATGAGGAAATAGAGGTGAAGTCGCTCATTGGAGTCATCTTCCTCATGTACTGACGCGTTGTCCTAGGAACTAGCCAAATACTCGCCCGTCCCGGTGTTGAACGCGCTGTCGTCGCTCTGGCACCCGACCCAGATTTTGGCGGACCTCCTCACCCTGCAGGAAAACGCGCATCTCTTCGATCCGAGTGTGGGGCCGCTTGTGTCCGACCCGCGCACATTCGCCCGGGCGAGGCAATTCTATCCTCTCCCCAAGCTCCGCCCACTTACCGTTGCATACGTTGGGGACTCGGCCAACGTGCTTCATGACATGCTTGTGACTTATCCCCGGCTGGGTCATTCGTTGCGCGTCGCGTCGCCCGAGGATGAGAAGTATCGGGCACCGAAGGCAGTATGGGACCGTGTTGTTGAGCTGGGGTGTGACAAGAACATCTGGTGGGGCAAGGACCCCAAGGAAGCCGTTCAAGGCGCAGACCTTGTCGTCACTGATACATGGTGAGTAGTATCGGCTATCATACATTCACAATCTAACCCTTGTCGCAGGATCTCCATGGGCCAAGAAGCAGAAAAAGCTGAACGTCTCCAAGCGTTCCAAGGCTACCAGGTTACAGAAGCTCTGTGCCGGGAGGGAGGTGCGAATCCCGACTGGAAGTTTATGCATTGCTTGCCGCGTAAGCCAGACGAGGTGGACGACGAGGTATGGGGGAGCGAATGCGTCTGTAATAGCGTGCTCACGGGATTCCACCAAGGTGTTCTACGGCCCGCGGTCGCTCGTATTCCCCGAGGCAGACAATCGCAAGTGGACGATTATGGCATTGTTCGAGTGTGTATCTTGTCTCTCGCTGAGGTGTGATCGCCGCTAACTGTGGATCTTCTAGTATGCTTTTCGGAAAATGGGATCTGAGCCCGCCGTAGATAGTTGTTCTCCAGGGCATATGTGCCCGAGGCATTGGATAATCTCGGGGCCTGTAACATCTCGTAGAGTAGATCCTTTGTATAGGCCAGTAGCAAAAGTGAGCCGTAGTCATTCACCGTAGCACGCGCAAAGGCGAGCATTGTGGGGATCACGAGTCACAGAAGTAATCGAGCACGTGGCGTGACGTCACGTCTGGGGAAGGACGTCGTCCAGTTTGGAATTCGAGCAAGCCGTATTTTATCCCAAACGCCGCTACGCCCTCCGGCTCCTCTTCGTCTCCCTCTTGCCCCTCCTCCCCTCCTCGAGACCTTGTTTTCTCCTACACATCCCCCGTGTATCCCCACGTCTAGCAGCCATGTCAGACGGAGAGCTCAAGCGAGACGTCAGGAACCCCATACTCTTCGAATGCGCCTGGGAAGTCGCGAACAAAGTCGGCGGTATCTACACCGTCATCAAGACCAAAGTCCCAGTCACCGTGTCCGAGTTCGGCGAGAGGTACTGTCTCATAGGTCCACTCAGCTACAAGACTGCGCCGATGGAGGTCGAGGCCCAAGAGCCTCATGATCCTCACCTCGCGAGCACCTTGGACGCGATGCGTAGCGCTGGTGTCAAATGTCTTTACGGCCGATGGCTGGTCGAAGGTGCTCCCCGCGTCCTTCTCTTCGACACCGGTAGCCAGTACTCGCGACTTGATGAGTGGAAAGGTGATCTCTGGAATCTCGCTGGCATTCCGACACCACCCAACGATCACGAAACCAACGAGACGATTGTCTTCGGATACATTGTGGCATGGTTCCTCGGCGAAGTGCGTATGCCTATTGCCTCATGAGAGATAATTTCGCTGACATCAGAGCAGTATGTGGCGCGCCAACTCTCGACTGCCGTAGTCGCTCACTTCCACGAGTGGCAGGCAGGTTTGGCGATTCCTCTGTTACGCAAGCGTCACGTCGACGTCACGACTGTCTTCACCACTCACGCGACTCTGCTCGGCCGCTACCTCTGCGCCGGCAGCGTCGATTTCTACAACAATTTGCAGTATTTTGACGTGGACCACGAAGCTGGAAAGCGCGGAATCTACCATCGATACTGCATCGAGCGATCTGCGGCGCATTGTGCCGACGTTTTCACGACAGTCTCCCATATCACCGCGTACGAATCCGAGCATCTACTGAAGCGGAAGCCGGATGGTGTCCTGCCGAACGGCCTCAATGTCGTCAAATTCCAGGCCATGCACGAGTTCCAGAATCTTCATGCGGCAGCGAAGGAGAAGATCAACGAGTTCGTTCGTGGACACTTCTACGGTCATTTTGATTTTGATTTGGACAACACTCTCTATGTATGTGATCGCGTACCGTTGCTACCCGCATGTCACTGACGGACGATGCAGATGTTCACCGCAGGGCGCTACGAATACCGGAACAAAGGAGTAGACATGTTCATCGAGGGTCTTGCACGTACGCTCGTTGTTTTCTGCGCGATCTCTCAATACTCACTTGCTTGCAGGACTCAACTATCGCCTGAAGAAGGCTGGATCGAAGACAACCGTCGTAGCGTTTATCATCATGCCAGCTGCGACACACTCCTACACGATCGACGCTCTAAAGGGCCAAGCAGTCACTAAGCAGCTGCGCGACACTGTTTCCGAAATTCAAAACAAGATCGGCAAGCGTTTGTTCGACCATGCCATGCGCTCAAACGGGTGCGTATATTTATTTATATGCTCCTCATATTTTACTAAGCTATGAGTCAGCGAACATGCTACTCTTCCTACCCCAGACGATCTTCTCTCCGATGAGGACAAGGTGTTGCTCAAGCGCCGCATCTTTGCTCTCAAGCGCAATGCGCTCCCTCCAGTCACTACTCACAACATGGCAGACGACGTGAACGATCCGATCCTCAATCAGATTCGTCGCGTCCAACTCTTCAACTCGGAAGCGGATCGAGTAAAGATAGTCTTTCACCCAGACTTCCTCAACTCCAACAATCCCATTCTCGGGATGGACTACGAAGAGTTCGTTCGTGGTTGCCATCTAGGCGTCTTCCCATCGTACTATGAACCATGGGGTTACACTCCAGCCGAGTGTACAGTGGTACGTCTTTCGCACCGGAAACGCTTTAGTTGCTTCACTCACCCTCGAGTAGATGGGTATCCCTTCGATTACCACTAACCTGTCCGGCTTTGGCTGCTTCATGCAAGATCTTATCGAGCGGCCCCAGGACGAGGGTTGCTATATCATCGATCGGCGCAGTCAGTCTGTGGAGGACTCCGTCAATCAACTGACGGATTATATGTTCTCGTTTGCTACTCGGACGCGCCGGCAACGCATCAACCAGCGCAACCGGGTTGAACGTCTGAGTCCCCTCCTTGACTGGAAGAATCTCGGGATTGAATACTCTAAGGCGCGTCAACTTGCTTTGCGTCGCGCGTACCCGGATGCGTTCTATGGCGGCGAGGAAGAAGAGCAGTTCGAATTCAGCGGCCCGGAGCGCATGATGCCACAGTCCGTGCCTGCTAGTCCTCGCTTCCGTAACTCAGGATTCGCGACACCTGGCGACCTCGGTACTCTAACGGAAGAGGTAGGCTTCGCGCAGTTGCAGCTTGAAGTGACGCTCACCATGCCTTACAGATGCAGGGACTGTCCACAAGTGACTATCGTGGTTATCCTTGGCCGGCGAGCGCAGAAGACGAAGAGGAAGGCTATCCTTTGTGAGTGCACCCATCTACATTGCGTACAAGGAAGCTTACACCCAGCCGCAGCCCCTTGGTCATGAAGGTTCGCTCGCGCGCAAGTTCGATTATGTCGGGAGCCAGTACACCCGGTGGTGGCAAGTCCAACAGTCTGAGCGAGGGTGATCTTCGCAAAGCTGACGCCGCTCTGAGTCACGTCCATGAGTACCAGGCAAATGGTGTCAACGGCAAGCACTGATCAGTGATATTTGTGTATTAGTCTACTAGTAGCCAACGTCGCGATTTGGGAATCGTAAAATGCTTATGTAGTTGACTGGACATAGAATACATGGCATGGATGGCATGGATAGAGAGTCGTGTCTGTATATTAATAAACACATTTTACATGCGAACACGGCCGACTAGCTCAGTTGGTTAGAGCGTGGTGCTAATAACGCCAAGGTCGTCGGTTCGATCCCGGCGTTGGCCATAACCCTTTTTGTTCCTTCACATTCTAGCATTAGCTTGCTTGGCAAACTAAGATAAGATAGGCCCAGTCCACTTTCCTCAGTATCACATGAGTGACATCTGTCACGCTTCGCCCCGATTTGGCGGGGGCAAAGTGTGCGAGCTCAAAATAGAGAAAGTTGTTTATAGGAAAAAAGATTCACCTTCACAGAATAATGAAGGCAAGGCTCTTTAGTATTTCTGTGAAGTTCGATTTTGCTTACTTTCTCCCAGGACGTGTATTTTGAGTCCGCAAGAGCCTCTGGAAGGTTGATTACATAATACCCGTTGTTGCGGTAGGTGCAGTGCTGACAGATTCTGTGACTGCTAGGACAGAGCAGGCTATCCAGTTGTGCTATGACTTTCATGCAGTAAATTATGGCCTCTAGTAGCGTTTTTGGGTACTAGTGCCCATGGAACCCTGCTAGGGAGGCTCAGGATGCAGGATGGCATTTTTGGTCCCCCTGCGTACTCATTTGAATATTCAGGGCTACACCTGCCTTACATACCAGATATTCATAGTACAGCAATGCCACTTAGGGTCGTTGTCACCTCTGGTGACTTTCTACCTCTGCTTTACGCGCACGCGAAGGGCAAGCTGCCCTACTGCACATGATCGTCACGCTTTGTCACGATCTGAGGGAAGTGGACTGGGTCTATCTTATGACTCGTGCACAAGTACTGCTCGGCAAAAATACGGATATATTCCAATATATTATGGGAGTAGGAATATATGTCCAATAAATATGGCTTCTGCATCCTTAATGTCAATACCAGTAGACGGGAATACAAATAGAATATGATAGGATACAATACGGTACAGGCGCATTATTTACTGGTATTCTCAGAATTGTAATGTGTATGGTGGCTCGCGCACGCTGAGCAGTGGCGTAAGATTCACACGAAAAATATGAATTAAGCGCCTGGACACTGCAGCTTGTCGTCAACAACTACAGGCAAACAATTCATTCGCTATCTCACAGCCTCATGTCTACGACAGAGGACGGCGAAGGTTCTATCGAACAAAGGGTGGACAAGGCCCTGTACAAGCTCGGCATGGTCATCAACACCCTGCCGCGATTAATTCCAGAGGGCACCTCTGATGACCCCATCGCAAGATATTTTGGTGACTGGGAAGTCGACGAAGATGAGGGACCATGGCCTACAGTGGACAAGGCCTGTGTAAGGGTGTTTCAATGCAGCCAAGAGGAACAGATGAAGGCTATTACTGGGGGGCATTACGGCATGCCGCTAGTCTACAAGTTCATGAAGCACTTCGCATCCCACCTGCGGATGGCTGAGTTTAACGGCCTACGGCTGTTGTACGAGAAGGTCAACAAGTTGATTGAGCTGACAGCCGCGGTGTAAGTGATTAGATAATAGTGCACAGCCGTAATTGCTCACCTGCCAATGTTCTCGCCCTCGTAGCATCAATGCGCACAAGGCGAAAGGCGAAGTAGTTCCCGAAGCCTCAGGTGCGCATGACGCCCGCGTGCCAGCTTGTGTCCTGGGGAAGCGCTCTCATGACGGTAAGCACCATATCATCTCGACTAAACAATCATGTCGTTGATAAGAGTAGCAGAAAACAATAGTTTTAACTCACCGAGAGTGGACACCATCATCAACCGTGCACTGGGAATTGATAAACCAATGCCCGCGGCGTCAAAGGCATCTAAAGCGAAGTCAGCAGGGGCTAAAAAGAGTAAGGAGGACGCACTGGTCCAGAATACTACGAAGCGCCGGAAAAAGGACAAGGTGCATTCTCAAGCTAGTAGCCGCATTCGTTATACTTACCGTCTATGACGATAGAATGCTGATGATAGTGCTGAGTCGGTATCAGCTGAAAGCGATGGCGGTGGTGGTGGTGTAGGAGACAAAGATGGTGACGCCACAACAGAGACGGCCATGCCAGCTCGGCGGGGGAAGAAGCCGTACAAGGGAAAGTGGGCATTGGAGCAGTTTGCGCCACCAGTTAGAGGAAAATCTGGCAAGAAGCCGGTGTGGATATTTGTCTGCAATTGGTGCAGGTGAGTCTCGATGTCAATATATCTGTGGCGGGTCACTTACACTACATAGATATGAGCGCAGCATACCGCGCACCAAGAACACGTTTAGCGAAGAACGTAGCAACTCCAGTAACTTGATAAGCCACTTCACAACAGCTCTTGGCTCACGCTGCAAGCGCATCAAGCCTTCCGCGTCCTTTGAAGAGTGGCTGAAGAAACACGTCAATGGCGACATTGATGTCGAAGGTGTGCCCGCGTCAAGCCGAGAGGGTGAAGCTGGCAGACAACGTGGTTTGATGCACACATTCATCGAGAACGGCATCAAGAATCCGTCGAAGGAGTCATGCCTAAGCTATAAGGGCTGTCGTGAGCATTTTGTGAAGGGCATAATCATGGATGACCTACCGTTCACCTTCGGCAAGAAGCCTGAGATGAGGGAATGCTTCCTGTATGTCCTTCCGCATGGCTATGACATTCCGAACACCACAATGGTCCGGCGCGACTTGAAATTACTCTACGAGATGATCAATGCCAACGTCACGAAGGTGCTGACAGTGAGTAATAGTTCTGCTAGTGTGAACAGCAACTCACCATCTGAGACTAGGCTAATACGTCCCAATTGTCAGTCTCCAGTGACTTCTGGACAAGCAAGAGTTCAGTTTTTGCATTCGGCGGCCTCCTCGTGTTCTTCATCAGCTCGGACTGGGATTTGATTGAATGTCCGCTCGACCTGCTCCCTCTCCATGGTGACCACAGTGGTAAAACTGCCGGGAAGCTATTGTATAAGGTGCTGAAGCAGCGTGGTATCATGAAAAAGCTCTGTACGTACTGCATTCTCTACCCCTAAACAATGTACGGCTCATTTCGTCTACACTGCATAGTGGCAAATTCTGGTGATAATGCCTCGATCAATGGTGTTGCAACTACCTATCTCAGCAAACAAGTTAGCAAGAATGCGAAGTGCGCGAGCACGCAGGACATGCAGATTGGTTGCGCTGCTCACGTTGTCAACCTGGTGGTGCAGGCGTTCCTCAGCGGCTTGGGTCTTGCACCTGATCCAGATGTTGAAGACCAATACGAAGATGCCAGAGCATTCGAGCTTGTGTACCATCGAGAGCAAGACCCAGAAGTCCAGGAGCAGCAGAAGGCAATGCGAACAGAGTCGTCATCGACTATGGATGGTGAAGACGTTGAACAGAGCGAGGAAGGAGACAATGACGACTCATCGACTGCGGAGTCTGAGTCTGATGGCGAGGATGCGAATGGCGCAGTCGATCAACATGTTGACGACGAGGGAGGCAGCAATGATGAGCAGTTAGGTTCTGACGTGGGCGACAAAGTAACTGGTGGGAAGAACAGTTTCAGACTTGGACGGCTGGGACGAAGTGCCACTGCAAAGGTTCAGAAGGCACGCAGCAATATGCCTCTGCGCGCTGTTGATAAGGTTCGTTCATCTCTCGCCATGTTGGCACCGTGCTCAATCCTCCTTCCCATAGCTTCATACCATTTGCGTCGACATTCTGCGCTCGGAGAAGCAGCGCAAGAAGTTCCGTGAACTCCAGCGCAAGTTCTGCAAGGAGAATGTCCATGAGCTTACACTTGTGTGGAGCATGCCGATCCGTTGGAATACGACGCATGCAGAGATTGAAAGAGCTCTAAAGCTAAAGGAGGTAAGCATATCAGAGCTTTGCTATGTCTACACTACAATTAACATCGTCCCATAGGCTGTCAACCAGTGGGTGGATGGCTTGACTCACGGCCTTACTGGAAAGAAGTTCACTGCTGCACAGCAGAAGAAGACGAAGTTGTATCTCTTGAAGACGGACTGGGATCTGTTGGGTACCATCCTTACCACCCTCCAGGTACGTATTTGCTTAGCCGGGTGCACCTCGTCCTTGCTGATACTCTGTACGAAAGCCGTTTAAGGAAATCACACTCAGCTTCTCGCGCAAGGGCGTTCCAACAATCTCCCTCATGCTGCTGCTCTACAAGGCAATGGAATCTCAGCTCAAGGAGTTCAAGACAACATATTCCACACATCCAGAGCTTCGGAGAGGTCTCAGGCTTGCCGAGGGGAAGTTAGAGATTCATCTGAGCAAGGCGTTGTTGGGGAAGTACCCACTTCTCGGTGCAGGTGTGTTCTTATCGAGCTGAGACATTATCTCTGACATATTCTTACTCTTACTTTAGTTCTCCACTCTTTCATCCGTGTCGCGTACTTTGAAAACTCAAACCTTTGGTCAGACACTGTTGCCAAGCGTGCTCGGAACCTTCTTAACGAAGTTTATGAAGAATACAAGGTCTTACACCCATCCCGCAATGGCACATCAACGCCCTCCTCATCTATCCTGTCATCAAGCTCCAACTCCTCGGGATCCATCTTTGCGTCTGCTGTCCGTGCCACTGGTGTCCCATTAAGCCCCATAAAGTCCGAGCCTGAGCTGTACACGCAACCGGGCTGGTATCCCTGCGACAATCCTGACGGGGCGCTTACATGGTGGAAGGTGCGCCGTTCTCAATATTCTTGGCTTGAGTACGTCCTCATTGCGCTGATTATTGTCACAGTTTTCTAATTCCCTACGGTTTTATTCTTGTAAGCGCCCAGTAGGCACTAGGGGTTAGAGTCATGGACTAGGGTTAGGACAGGTACGCGTCAGAACGCGGTCACGTGTTGGTCACGTGCTGGGAAAGGACTCAGAGTCATGTGAGGATCTTATCTTTATCTTATCTATGATGTAGACGCTCCGGTACAAGGGTATAGTAGGTAGCCGGACCCAGGGTCCGAGTAGTGTATTCTAGAATAGCGTAGAAGGTTCCGGACACATCCGGTACTCGGCTTTAGACTTCGCCGAGCCCGGAGTGTCTTGGCAAGTATTGCACCATCATCACGCCATCGCGCATGTGATGGGCAGTATCAAGGGTCTCGGGTAGTACCAGGGGTCCTTCCCTTCATGTATATATACCGGGCTCTGCTGGGCTTAAGTCCCCAGCATCATCTACCTCGTCTTTCACCCACTTCACTCGCACACTCGCAGTCAAGTCCAACCCCACTTAAGCTACTAAGGTAAGTAGCGGGGTTTACTTTGACAATTATACCTCAGGAAATCGGACCGAAGTACCTTCCGGTGCTCGCTCTGACTGCCAGAGACATCCTTGCGATCCTGGGTGTTAGCGTCTCGGTTGAGAGACCATTCTCCCAATGCAAGCACACCCTCACCGATGCTCGCTCCTCAATGACTGCGAAGACGGCATCCCGTACTGTCATCACGAAGGAGTGGCTAAAGCGCGGCTTCGGCAAGGACATACACTATCTCGACGGTGTCTCCATTTGGGAGCGTTCCGCTGAATAGACATCTCTGCACCTGTTGCACCTTCTTGTGCTGCAGTTGGCACACTCACTAGTATTACAATATTATGAAGTCAATACCAGTATCATCTCAATACAATACAGTACGAGTTGAACTCATTATGGCGCAGTCATTGTTCATTCGTATTGAATCATATTAAATAAATATGCCCATTTTCGATATTTACTAATATTTGCCGAGCACTATGCACAAGTCGCTACTATCATGTGAGCTGGAGTGGCCCAGTGTGACAATTAGCACCAATGCATTTGTGCAACATGTTTGCTGCATTTCACGTAAATTGTGCTGCTGGATGTCCAAACATACATGTGAGTGGGCTGTACACAGCAAGCAAAGAGTGAAAGGGTGGGCAGTGTTTCATTTTGATATAATAAACCAGACCCTATGCAGCTGAGATAAAGAAATACACTATAAATCATGTCCTGAGTGTGCCTCTGCAAACCAAGATCCACTATATTCCTCTTCCATACACGTCCCGTAATAGCACAACATGAAGAAATCAAAGAAATGGCTGACCATGATGCAGAACGCAGGAAAAAAATGTGTTTTTTTGTGAAGGAGGTTTAGGGAGCCTGCCAACCCTACCAAGGAGAATAATACAGTAAGAAATTGACTAGCATCAATGGAAGAGTTGTGTACTCACTATGCAATAGTGTTACAGTTCTTTGTCTCAATCCTTAGAGTTAGGGGTAGCAGGTGACAGAAGTGATTACTCCGAACTGTGACATGCAGAAGCGCTTGCGTGATAGCCCTAGGCTTGGGGTTGGTCACATGATACAGCAGTCACGTGATGCACACACGTGCAGTATCCCAGGGTCACATGGTCAAAGGTCTAGAAGCAGACAAAGGTCTGGAAGTGTCAAGACACTCCGGAATGGACTAAAAAGTCCTGAAGGTCTCTGGACAGGTTCGGACAGTGCTGGAACATTCTGGGGGTTTCTGGGACATCGTAGAAACATTTAGAAATGTGTAAGGGAATGTAGGAATGCCTGTAGGGCACTAGTTAATAGCGTAGTAGGTATTAGATAGCTAGGACCCTGAACACCGGTCTCTGATGCATATGAATATAAACCCTGAGGGCTAAGGTGCCTCTCCAGCTTCAATCTCATCGCATCTCACCTTTCTAGTCTCTATACCTCGTCTTCAAGCTTGGCTACACCCTGTGTAGTCCAAGTAAACCTTTGCCAGTGAGTATTGCTGGTTGGTTTGATGTATAGACACTAGGGCAGTGCATTTTTGTAATAAATAGATATGCAGATCTAGGCCATCTTCTCCAGCTTGAAAGGTCCCCGTTATGAACAGAGTTATATCTTTACACACTCTAACCTGGTCAGAACTTCGAGCAATACCTAGGACTTAGAGGTGCAGAAAGAGACTGAGACAATGCGAGAGGCTGCAGAGATGTCACTGGACAGTTCTGTAGTGGAGAAGTTATTGGACCCAATGGCAATGCCTTTACAGGAGTTCTTAGTCATCAGTAAGCACCTGCGTAGTTTCAGTACACTGTTAGAATGACACACCTTCACAGATGCCATCAATACAGCTCACCCAACACCTCCGTCCACCTCCACATATACCCCTCACATTGTCACAGTTTTTCGTCTCAACCCTTAGGGTTAGGGGCAACAGATGACAGAAGCGATTACTCTGAACTGTAACATTCCGATTCCCTCAAGGAATCGGTTTACTGTTTTTCGAGAGGGCAAAAAACATGACCTTAGCTGCAGCACCCGTCGGTCGATAGTTGCCGAGCCACCCATGTTTGTTTCCGCAGATTCGTTCAAGACCTGGAAATAACAGTACTTTATTACTTCATTTTGGCACACGTTTACAGAAATTGGGTGCATTTCACGGTCACGCTGTGGCTTTTTATGTTTCCCCCGAAATCGCAGGTATTGCAGATATTTCCTTTTTCAGTTGCATCCACCTCCTCGCCCTGAGCAGTGGCCACCGCCTGCTCTCAAGGCATGCTCGTTCACTCATGCTATGGCGGGCGATGAAGACACACTAGCAGTCATTGATATTTGCACCCTGGGCTTCCCACTTGACCCCGAGCTTGCTCGTCCCGATGGCTTCCTCAGTTCACATCAAAATCGAATAGGGGACCTTCCCCAAATTCAGCGATGGGTGGTGGTGGACCTGATGCTGAGCTCGCACTACAGAGACTTGCAAAAGAAACTGCAGGTCAGCAGTTTTTGCCCAACGGCAGTTGATGACAGGTGTCACCAGATTTGGGGTGGAGCTGTCTTGCAAGCCACTGGGCTCCCGATAACAAAGCCACGCTCCTTTTCACTGAGACGAGAAACACCGCTGTAAGATGAATGTTTACGTGCCTTGTCTTATCATAGGAGGCCCACAGATTATTTTCCAATCTTTTGGTAACAAGCTGAGCTCTAGGGACCTCGGAAATGGAGGTCACTGGGTAGGGCACACAGAACGTAGTCCAGGTGGGGGATCTGTACCGGATGACAGTGATTTCTCAAAAATGGAGATGAACTGTCAGCGTTGCTTGCGAGCATCAGAGGGCAACCTGCAGTTTCTTTTGCAAGTTCCTGTATTACCATCGCCGTGCTGCAACGTGCACACGCCTCAGTTTATGCATCCTAATCACGATCCACACCCCCTGTCTAGTGCCGGATGCATGCTCGAGATTGACCAAAAATGAGGAAGGAGCCACACTGACGCTGCCATCAAAGAAGAGGCGCCGCAAGGCTGACATGGAGGGTGCAAGCCCCGCCACCAGGTGCATGTGCATTGTAGAGGTGACGGCGCACACAGGCAACGTACCCTCAGCCCCGGCCCTTGATGCCAGGTTGCTTGCAGGGCTGTGCAGTTGCCTGTTTGTGCATGGCAGTCTTGGCGCGCAATCCCAGCCCGTTATCTTTGACTGCTGGCATCAGCTGTGCATGCTGTATGTCGTCACCCACTGCACCTCTTCTCTTTTACCACGCTCGACGCGGCATGCATTTCGGGCTGCGTCCCTTCGTCCTCCTTCCTTTAATTGTGGCGTAGATCCAGATTTCACCTTTGCAGTGTGCTCTTCACAGTCATTTCAACTCACCCCCTGTTTCGCCTATCTGACAGAGTCTGTCCAGTTGTGAAGCCAGTGAGAATGCCTGTGGTAATAGCTAGGCCGAGTTTGGTTTCCCGTGTTATGCAGCACTTTTCACATAGTATTGTGTAGCCAAGCCATGTGTCTCTCAGCTCTACAGGCACAGATTGTAGCATCGCAAGTCGTTCACGTTCACATGAACTAATTTGAACCTATGATTGTTACCCACCACTGATACCAATGCTATAGGTGTTTTGTTCTTGCATATATATATAGCCTACAGTTACGTATCTCTTGCCTCCACCCATATGCTTATGCTATACATGCAATCTTTGTTTGCCTGACATATGCTTCATATATTTTTCTTCCTAACGCAACCATCAAAGTGACGGCATGATCTGTCAAAATTGAGCGCTGACGATATAACATAGTATGTTCCCACATTAGGAAGTCACCTTTTGTTGTCAACGTTCACTCAGCACCCAGATGTACTTCAAAACATTTGAGCAACTTTTCAACAATACTGTTGCCTGCAAAGGCAACACATCAGTCTTTGGTTCCTGTGCTAGTGAGTCTGGCTTGGACATGCCTTCTACCAATATGATGTGCTTGGGCCTTGGTTGTTCCTTGGATTGTCAATACTCGTAACACTTGTCTGGGCCTACTATTGTGGAGCTCCTTGCAAGGGCCAATTCACGACTTCACAAGAGCGAATTGCTCTTGAGAATGTTGTGAATGAAGACACAGGAGAGGAATCAAGCCTGGATATGGCAATTGCCTCAGCAAAGCCACAGAGTCCTACGAATGTGGAGTCTTCTTCTGAGGTCAGTTTACATGCTTCATCTTGTCATGGAAATGAACTCATGTTATTGTAGGTTGTCTAGACACATGTGATGTGCTCTGTATACACAAAGTTGGCATTGTTTATGTCGAAGTGTCAGAGTGTCGAAGCTGTAAGTCTACGTTAGTTGACATTATTTTATTAACTAACTAATTACTTTGGCATATATCAACAGAACTTGTAGCTGGGTGCTGCAGTTAATAGTTAAATTTTTGGTCAGTTGGTTGGTTCACATTGCACAGCATTGTGTCAGTTTATTACATTCTCTTTGAGCTTTGCTTACTTACATAATATTTTTATACCTTTTTCTGAGTCTCTCTCTACATTCTGTATGCTTATTGGATGTCACGGCTCGAGTTTCCACTTAGGTAGTTAGCTTATGTAATCTTGTAGCTCATTGTTTTTGTAGCTTCGTCCAATCTTTTGTCGTGCATTGCTCTCCCACTCCAAGAGCATTCATTCCTTTACAGACGAGCTTGCAAGAGGGTCAGATCTCGCCTATGACTTTGCATTATATGCGTTGCACAAAGCAACCACAACCCGCAGGAGGAGCCGTGGAGAGGCACCGTTTTCAGTCGAGATCGTGAAAAGCATCACATCGCATCTCAGTGCTATGATCCTCAAGGGCCATGAAGACTTCGCTGCATTCCCGCTGCGACCTGTGCTTGACCCACTGAGTTGCGTGTGCCTTCACTAGAGCACGATATTCTACCCGCTTATCTTTGAGCAGCTCTCCGTGTACTCGCCTGCACGTTTTCAAGTCCTTGTCAAACTACTTCACGCCTATCCGCCAGGGCTCTCACCTCTCCTGCACCTCGTGCAATCGCTGACCGCGGGTGACGAAACTAGCCTCGAGGCCATGCTCATGTCTGGAGCAGCCTGCCGCCTCGCAGGCCTGCAGAACCTTGAGTGTCCGCTGCAGCTGCACGCCCTGCCCCGCGTTTCCCTCGCACTGAGCGCGCTGCTCTGCCCGCTGACGTGCATCACCGAGCTCATAATGAGCAACTGGCACTTTGGCTCCGTCGCGGAGCTCCTCGGCATCCTTTGTGCACTGCCGCAGCTTGCAGGCCTCAGCCTTGTCAACTTCGCCTTCCACCGGCATGGTCCCATGCACGTCGCACGCTGCGTGCCACTGTTACGCCTGCGCAAGTACGAGTGCACAGCGACGCTGTGGGTGCCAAAGGACAACAATATAGTGCTCGTGCTGAACAGCATGCTGCTCCTTGGGTCCACGCTCTGTGCAGACGTTGATGCGCTGACGGCGCTTGTCGACGTGCTGCTCAGCAAGGACGCGAACATCGGGGATGCCGAGGTGCGCCATAAGGTGCTGTACCTGTCTGGCTCCCGAAGAATGACGACAGCGTGGTCCCTGGTCGGGCTGCCATCTGCACCAGCGCGTGCGTTCCTGGCTGCTTCGCCTGCGGTGAACATGCTGACTACTTGCTCTTTCTGTCAAGTCTGTTGTGCTCTCTGTTGTTTGCACTGGTGTCACGTCTGTTGGCATTGATGTTCTCTCAACTGATCCAGGTTTGATAGAGGCTTGTGAGTGGGGCTGCTGGGGAGCTCGGGCAGATTTATTGGCTGTGGTGCACTTGTGGACTATCGGGGTGGTGGGTCTTGCGAGGATAATAGGGGCTCCCACCAAAAGTCGTCCGGTGTTGTTCACAGGCTGTCCCAAGGCCGGGGTGCACCGGGTGGCTGCAATGGCACTGTGATCATGTCTGATCATCACACATGAGTGGGGGGTGCCAGTCTCATTCCTATAGGACGCGCATTTCAGGTGGTTTTCTTGCTGTTTTATGGAGCTCGGTTGTTGTTTGCTACTGGAATGAATCCATTGTCTGCTCATCTGGAAGTGCACTTTTTCTCCATAGGGCATGTCCCAGCTATGTAGGCCTTTGTAGGACAGGGATGCCCTATGTAGGAGTATGTAGGACTACCGCGGCTGCCAGAGGCTTCCCGCATGCACTGTAGTGCTCGATAGGACGCCCCTGCCCTATATAGACACGCACGTCCTACCGAGCCCTACATAGGTTCGCTCGCCCCTCCATCGGCCTCAATAATGCTACGGCAGCCTGTGTTGCTTAAATCCCCCTTCTTCTCATCAACTCAGAACTTGAACTTTGCACGTGCTGCTTTCATGCCTGTCTTCGAGAGCCCCCTGGTCACCGGCTGCACCTACTGGTTCAAAACTCTGCTGCCTCGCCTCCTTTTTCTTCGTGAGACTCCAAGACGCAAGAGCCATTGGACCATGCCAACTCAGCCAACACGACCGCAATCGGAGACAGACGAATGGGTCCAGTGCCGCCTTGCTGCGTCAAAGCACGGACCAACGGGTCCATCGAGCAGAGCCGCGACATGGAAGGACTTGCAATGTGCACTCGAGATCAGAGCCATCGATGTAAGTCTTCTAGTCTTTCTGCTTTTGTTTGACCTTTACACGCCACATTGCACCTAGCACTCACCCACTCCAGGCGGGCCATTCGAAGACCCAATGCTGTTCACTCTCACCCTCACAGTCCTTGCCCCAGAAGGTTCCCAGGCACCCCTTCCTCAGAGCCTGACTGCCGCCATCGACATGTACTGCGGCTCACCGGATGACGACAACACTCTATTGTGACTCGCGCATTGGCCTTGGGTGACCACATTCGATGTCTCGGACAGCCGCGCAGTTCTTGCCAACTTATGCCTGCGACTCATAGCACATTCGAGGTGCAAACCTTGAGAGGGTGTATCCCCAGTACTATCTTTGATCTGCAGTGTACTGACCTCGGGTGTCTCTAGCCAGGACTATCTATTCAAATGGTGAAATGGACACTGCTGGTCTCGGAAAAGTGACTCCTGACTGCAATCTCATACGTCCAACTTTCGTGACTCTGGACCACTCACGGCTACATGCACTTGTCTATATACTGACCTGCATCTCATCTAGATCTTACTGCACTCAACAAGAGGCCGAGTTCGATATAGGCAGCACAAGCTCACAAGGCTTGAGAAATTGGAACTTCGACGATGAAGAGGTCGCTGAGTCTGTGGTTGTGTAATAACACAGGGTAGCCCGAGTGTGATATATTATAATACACTGCTACTAGTAGTTCTACATCATGTGTTCCCTAGCATGAAGAATGTACCATCGCGGAGCTGCCATGGGCCTGCCATGCGGCAACGCAATGCCACCCAATGCATTAAGCGCGACGCCGTGTCGCTGCAGGTTGAAACCTGTAGGGCGCTGTAGGCTTCATAGGGTCCTGAGGCGCAATAGGACCCTGAGGGCAATAGAGCCTGTAGGGCTACCCTACAGCACTCTACGTAGGATTCGTGCAGTCTACATAAAGGGGTGGTACCTCTGGTCCCTATGAGCTCTACAGCACCCTCCATAGGGCGCTATAGGAAATAACCACTTCCCAGATACTGCAGCTTTGAAGCGCGTTTCCATGCCTGGTGGTTGCATGTCTTGTAGTGTACGTTCTACAGAAATCTTTGATAGTCAGACTTGGAGGGATATGGGTTGGGGGAGCTTCGTTCACATTACATCTTTTGTATTTGCTCCTTTGTATTTCCTGTCGTTTTGCTCTTACCGCTGGGTACGTCCGACTCTCTGCTGGTCACCTGTTCATGATGTTGGTTCACTGTACACATGTATTTTATTACTCAGGGGTTGTACGTGCTGCTTAGTAGGGCTATTCGGAGGCTGAGTGTCTACCTCTGCGTTTCCGCACTCTCATATTCTCTCGCCTGACTGCTCTCTCATTCTTCTCGTTCTGCGCCTCTCTGCTTTGAGTTTCTCCGCTTGGTTCCCACGTTATTCTCTGGTGCGCCTCACTCAGCCACTGAATCATGGGTAGGTTGGCGTCAGCTGCAAGATTGTGACTAATCTCCACACTCACCATTGGAACAAAGGTTTGCATCTGTGGCAATTGCCTTGACCCATTGCGTGATGCGTTTGCCCGGACCAGTCCGTTCCATTGGAGTTCTCGGCAGGGGGGGTGTGGGGTAGGTGTTGGGAAGTTTGGTTTGAGTGAGGGCATGGGCGACGGTGAGTATACCTGGGAGCTTCGCGAATCCACTCTGGAGGGGAACTCCCAAGACTACGGTTGGTTCGATTGTGCCCTTGTTCCTCTCGACGATGAATTCACCCCAGACTGCTTTGGGACCTCTTGCGCTGGCGACCTTACAGCTGATGCGTAAGTAGCCTCCCTTCTGGTTGAAGAGAGCGACTAGCGTGTTGACAGTGATGGTATCGCTGGGAGCATTCATTGCCTGGTAGTAAACGATGGCTTGGTTCGTTATGTCTTGGGCCCGTTTGGCGACCTGAACAATGACTGATCTGGGGATCACTTTGTCCTCCAAGTTCACACCGAAGGCAGGCAGTGGAGGCAGTGGAGCATTTGGCGGGAGGAAGGGCCAGAGTAGGGTAATAGAAGACGCTCGTCGAATTGTGTTCGTGGGACTTTTGGACAGGGTGCATGCACTCTCAGTGGACAAGTTCATTGATGTGCAGCTGGGTGCTCTGCCCATTGCGAGGAGTCCCGCGGGGGTAAGTCTAGTGTCTTCACGCAGTGGGTCGGTTTTGGCCGCTGGCAGTAGTTTAGGTGACGGGATGAGCGTTTTGTTCACAGCCTGCACTTGGAGGGCAACAACTGGTCCATCGACGGTTGGGAGGACAAGAGACTCCCTTGCAGGCCGGCAGCGAAGGGTTGCTCTGGGTGGGGAGGTGATTTCCAGCAACATAGGGTCTAGGATGGCTTTTGCTGCCCGTTCAGAGGCATAAGGAGGGGCAGGTTGAGTGGACGTGAGCTCGTTGTTGTCGGTTTTTCCATTGCACTGTGAGTTGTTGCTTTGCTCCAGCTTTCTTTCTGTCGTTATAACCTTTTGGGACCCTTAGGTGGTGTGGGCTGTTCTGAGTTGGTGGCATTTAGTCTGTTGGATGTCGCGGAGCGAAGGCTCAACGCTTCACAAGAGAGGACAGATGGGGATGACGATGACAGGGCGCGGCGGAGCGAATCACGCAGCGACGCACAACTTATGCAGCTGTCCGTATTGACCAAGTTGTATTAGTGTTGTATGCTACAGTTACAAACGACGGGCTTACCTGTCCGTATTGACCAAGAGGTCGAGATGACGGACAGGAGCGAGAGGTGCTACCTATATATACTACAAGAGTTCAGGGCAGGCTGTACAGTTACATAAGCTAATGGGCAGTGCTCAGCATAGCCGGCGAGGCTGCGACGCGGACTGCGCGGCAAGGCTGTACCGGGGCTGTGTCATGAGGCTGTGTCAGCTGGCAGTGTTCCGAGGCTGCGTCGGGCCAAGGCTATGTCAACAGGATGACAGCTCGGCGTGTCTCGGCGAAGGGAGTCATCAGGGATGATAGTGCCACTTCGGCGATCCGGGGAACTGGTTGCAGGGCATACCAGTGATCCGGGCAATGTCTGAGCGTGCAGCGGGATGCGCTGGCGTCTAGGGGTGATGCGCCATCAGGGCACTGGCGCTGAATGGCCAGGCGCTGAGTGTGGGCGGCTAGGACTCCAGACGGCGCGAGGGCTGCTCGCTCGTTGAATTAATCGAGGAAAATAGCCAAAATTCGGCGAAAAATAGGGCTGCACCATCACATCCGTGACATTGGAGCTCAGGGCTTCGTTTCAGGTCAGGCTGTCTGGCGTGTAATGTAGCCGCAGTCAGGTGGTCCTTGTTCGCATGCTAGTGTCATTCTAACCGGGCCTGGTTGCGAGGGCAGAGGGGTACCCATTTGGGGGAACGAGGATGGCAATCAGGAAGCTGAGATGTCTGGAGTGCTCGGTCTCAGCCACATGTTTTTTGCTTCGCTGTAAGTGCGCTGGCCTGCCCTCAAGATCTCTCCTTTCCCTGCTGTTCCGCTGATACTTTCTTCCTTCGTGTTTCCTCAACCATGCCTATCCTTGAACCTCCCAACGGGGACTACCTTGCTTACGAGGCCATTCCTCGCACTCATTCTGGCACTATTTCACTTCTATGGGGCGCAGATCTCGAACTGACCCCCTTCTTTCTTCGCGCTTCTACACCAACAATCCCTATTCATAATACCGTCTACGTGCGAACTATGGGTTCTGCTATGGTCCGTTTTGCCCACCATTGGGCATACTTGGCCCGCGAACCAACTAGCCCAATCCATCCAGGCGACGTGATGACTCTTTATCATACTGCAAATCCTGATGGCCCTGGCGTTACTGGGCTAATGGCTTGCCTCCTGGGTTGGAGTCATGTTCACGCATGGCTGGGGCTACGAGTCAACTTCAACTCTCGTGATTGGGTGTACCTGGGTCTTTGTGTCCCAATTCATGCCTTATCCACTGGTCTGCAAGAGCAGGTGGATCTAATCCGTCTGAACGTTTGTACTCAGGCACCTCTCTTTTGTGAGAATCTTTTTGTCTTCTTCATGACTGTTTTGCTAAGTTGAGCCTTTTGGCAACTTTTCGTTGTAGTTCCGTATGAATATTTGAGGGCAGGGGCCTGGCTTTTTTCTGCTCGCCGTGCAGATCTGCGGCGCCGTGACTGTGGGTGCTTGGCTTGTGCTCATGGTGCAAATAATGGTATGTTCTTGTCACTTTTTAGCTTTCATTCATGCTAAGACAAGTGCTGAATTTATTCTCTTAGATGCCTTGTGCGTTCTGGCACATGGAGCTATAACCCAGCACGTTCGCCTTCTTCAATCCTGGAGGGAGTTAGAAGTTTGCCCATCGTGCGGAACTTGGCCTTCATGCATTTGTGCAGCTAATCCTTGTCATGTTCGCTCATTGTTGGAGTTGTATGAGAGACGCTGATATGTTGAATTTGTGATGTCCATATGCAGAACCTGGCTGGTCTGAATAGCAGTCTGGTAGTGTCCTGTTCCAGTGTTTTTGTGTAATCTTAGCCTTGCTGCTGGTATACTGTTGCATTCTATTTCTATTAGCTAGTTCTTTGAACTTCCAAAAGGCAACTTCATGACGCCAATTGTGCCAATCAGGTATTTAACCAGGATACATAAGGTATAATCATGAATGCAGCTACAGTCATGTGTTCAGACATATGGTCTAATTCTTGCAGGATATAAGATCCTCCTATCCATCGTCTAACCACCTCAAAGGGCCCTTTATAGCAAGGTATAGTCGTTCTATGTATGTTCCTCGCAATAGTTATGTTACATACTAGGGCTAAGTTACTTGGGTCACAAGTAGCATGACATGATCTCTGTAAGTATCAATGCTCAATCTGGGCTTTGGAGTGCAGAAAATGTTTGCATTGTGTGGCTGCAGCCTGGGCTAAACCTTGGAAATATTTTTCTAGCTGTTGAATATGTAAGGCTAATAATTCTGACATAGGCATTCCTGAGTAATATCCTTTCACCAAGCATGTGGCTTCTATTAGGTCAAAGGGCAGTACAGACTCTACTCCATACATGAAATAGTATGGTAGCACGATAGAATATATGCATTGAGCAGTAGGTGGGAGGTAACTTGTGACCATGGTGTAGAGTCCTCTGGGTCCATGTTGTCAGAGAGTCTGACAAGCACACACTTGCTCGTGCATATTGCACATCAGCCTCATATCTGCTTATTAACACAACTCTATCACTCAGTCAAGATCTTAGGTGAGGTGCCACTAATGTGAGCAGCTCATGGTTTTTCTTATATGGAAGAGTATAAATGTCACAATTTGAATTCAGCCTTTTATTTGTGTTTTGGCACTTATGCTTATGAATACAGTATTTGTCATTCATGGCTCTGATAGATCTATTTCTCTCACTATCAATGATTATGACGTAGTGCTATGTCACATTAGTGATGAATAAATAAATATTATTTTATTATAATATTCAATACATAAAAAAGGTAACTGTGTGTATCATATAAATACTGCTCGAATTTACTCAGATCTGACTACAACATACTTTTCAGACGACCCCAGCCTATAGCTCTTTCAGTGTTCCTAATATCTGGTGAAACATTCATGGTCATGGATTATCCATGGGGTGGTGTTCCAGATAAATGGCAACTTTGTCTCATACATGACAGCAAGCTTCACATCACTGCCAAATTCAAATGAATTGTGATGTTCAATCGAACAGAGTATATTGCACACTATGTTACCATAGACAGCTACAGTGGTGAAGGGCTATATATTGCCCTTAGCTACAAGTGCGCACCATTTACATAGTGGCAGTACATCCAGTGGCTTTTTGCTTGGAGCATGGGGCAAGTCAATACTCAGAACATATGGTGTATTTAACGACCAGGTAAGTTCCACACTTCATATTTTAGCTGAAACACTAATAATGACTTGATTATAGTTGGTGTATACAGCCCTCTACAAATGACGATTGCTGCTCGCATAGCACGTGCTGCTGATGTCATAACTGCTAACTCATAATAATTGGTTAAGCCTTCTGTGCATATTTACAAGAATTGATCTCCTTACCTACCCGTGTTATATGATAGCTGCTTCTTTGCTTTCCAGATGGTGAGTTCCAATTTCATATTGACAGTCAGGATCTTCACTTTATATTCAAATAATGGCATGTGAAAAGTAAACTTACACTTGCAGAAAAACATAATGTAATTTTCACAGTTGTTAATCTCAAGCAATAAAAGATGTGATGGCTAATCTAGTCTGACTGAAGAAGTATGTGCAATCTTAACACCTTCTCTATTGCATATAGTGTAGTGCTGAAAGTAACTATCATGGCACTGAACTTTGAGCTCATTTCCACCACCAGAGTACACTGGCATTTGAAGGAAGTTGTCAAGGTCTTTGTTTACCACATGCTCTTATTATTTGCAAACTTTTTCCCTTTTCATACCCAAGACATTTTCAGATTGATAATATGATACGTTTTGAACATCTCTGTTTATCTTTGTGAGATCTGGACTCTGTGGCGTACAAGCTCTCATGTTATTGCTTATATCCTTAGTTCAAATATTGACTTAGGACCTCTCTGTACCCTGTTTACTCTCTGCTTACTCATTACTGCTAAGTTTGTGTAGGCCTAAGCCCCATCATTTCTCTACATCTCTGATTTCTGAATTTTAGGCAAACACAGTTCTTCGAGGGTGCAGTTCTTAAAGGTTGAAGTCAATTACTGTTCAACACCTAACTCTGCTTCTTCAATCCCCATCTCTGCTTTTCCAGTTTGTCTATGTCTCCCATCTTGATAAATGTCCACTTTAGAATCAATAGCCTTATATATCTAATAGATAGAGAAATGTTCTCAAGATCTAGCCCAGGCAGCAGCTATACTACACAAATACCATCTGTAGTGGTATTTTCCCCATGAAACAAAGTTTACCTGAGGCCTAAGTATGACATCACAGCCCGTTAACAGATGGAATTGTTATGCCGTGCACAATGACATCATTGCTCATTCTATTTGGAAACAAATGCAACCATGGCTCACTGGACGATGACATCATCTAATGATGATGAAGGACTGGTTGTTGTCATGCACGATTGGCTCTTATTGACCTATATAAATACAAGTAGTGAGGACAGACTTCATACAACAATGACAGAATTAATACAAACAAGTTCAAGTGCTAAAAGCTGGTCAGAGGATATGTTCAAGCATCAACGAAATGGTCACATAACAGTTGATCTTTTATGGAGGCAGCTTTGTCTCCGTGGATCACTGGAAGGACTAGAAGATATGGACTACGTTCAATTTACTGCTGTGGTTACAGACAGAGAGATTACTAGATTACCTAAACTAGAGAACCATTTGCTGTGTCATATTCCAATACATATTCTGGCACCATACCTGGTATATCATGATTTGAGAGAGGTCACACAGTTTCATGGAATACGACTTGGAGATAGTTTGCGCACTATTGCCAATATCATGGATGCTATATAAGCTCATCATTGCGGAGTAAGTTGCAGTAAATTGGTGTATATCTTTGAAAGACCAGTTGTGAGTAGGATCAATCCTTGGAAAGCAGTAGCCACATCTTCTGCAAATGATCAGATACATTCAGATGATGCCAATAAAAATGCACCTATCAATGCTGGAATATCAGATGCCAATTCAATATCCTGTCAGAGTCAAGAAATCCCTTACGTTGCAAATTGGAATACATGCACCACAAAATCTGTGTTCCCTCCAAGGCCATTGAGGAAGCGTGAGATTGGAGCTATTATATCTGAATGGGCAAAAGCCATAACAATTGATGCTTTGCGTGAATGTGCATGTGCAGTGTGTGCTCAGCTGTGCCCAGTGCAGCAGCTGCAGAATGTTCCAGTAGAGAATAACTGTTAATGCAAACCATTAGAAGCACATGCATCATATGTAACTCGAGGGGTAACCAGACATGATGGTGTAAATATCATTCTCTGTCATGCAGGATTAATAACCAATTCGAATGGTACACCTATGGCTAGAGTTTGTGATGAGTGTATACAGTCTCTGCGGAATGGAACATTACCTATTATGTCACAGGCAAATGGGTTGTGGATTGGAGAAATTCCTAGTGTGCTACAGCGGCTTTCTTTTGTAGATAAAATGATGATTGCTCGATATCGACACAATGCATGTGTTGTGCAGATGAGTAAAGGGCAAAAGAAGCTACGTGCTAATGCAGTGGTTCATGAACAGTCAGTCTATAAATTTTATGACCATTTACCACCTCTGCGACGTGAGCTAGAGTGTTGTCTAGCTATTGTCTTCATCGGAAGTTCGGAGCCTACCACTGAGGATCTCAAGCGTACACTACTATTGGTCTGAAAACAAGCTGTAATGAATGCCCTGCACTGGTTACGAGAACATCATTCAGATTATGCTGACATTATAATTAGTCAACAAAATTTGAATAAGTATGAGGAGAATGAACCTCCTGTGAAGATTATTCATGGACAAAGTGGATCAAATGATGGTGAGCTCTCCCTAGCAGTTTATGTGAGGTCAAATCAATTGCACAATGGTATAGATAATGAGGAGTGTCCTTTCACAGTGCATGGATTGACTGCTAATGTGTTAGGTGGATTCACCAAGACTGCCAAAGTAGCAGAAGCCCTGAAGCATATGCAATCTGGAGGCAAGGCTTTGGCATATGGACATAGTTCTGAGGCAAAGTTACTGTTCCATAATGTGAAACTATATCCTGGAATGTTCCCTTGGTGGTTTCCCTATAGCTTGGGAGGTTCTGAGAACAATCTGATGACAAAACCTGTGGGTAGACAAAGACACATACAATACTTGTTGAATTGTTATGATTGGAGGTTCCAGGTAGATGAATACTTCGTTTTCGTAGCATATAGCCAAGAGCAGATCCGAGAAAGCAGTCGAGCCGGGTATATCCTGACAGAATAGAAAAATTTCTGTACTGTAGCAGATACTGTTCTATGACTTAATGTGAGTATGCTCGATCATATTATTGAGTGAGGAAAGAAGCAAGGGTACATACGCCTAGATCAACAGACAGATGATGAGCGACAATGTCTGGATTTGATTCACCTGATAGACCATATAGCAGGGCACGTTCCTGGTTCAAACACAAGAAAGAAGTATTAGCAGAACAAGATTAGGTCACTGATCATGGAGAAAGGTGTATCATCATTTTTCATTACATTCTCGCCTGCTGATATAAAAAGTCGAATTTGTCTGTATTTTTGTGGCCAGCAGATTTATCTGGAGGATTTGAACTTGCTGCTGCCCAATGCAGGTGAACGCCTGAGGGCTATTGCATGGAATCCAGTGGCGTGCGCAAGATTCTTTGATTTAATGGTGCAATTATTTGTCAGGGTTGTTTTACAGTTTGGAAGAGGTCGTGATAGGTTATTTGGGCCAGTTGAGGCATATTATGGAACTGTAGAGAGTCAAGGTCGCCTTACTCTTCATCTCCACTTGCTGTTATGGATTAAGGGCTCTTTTAGTCCCCAACAGATTCGGGACAAGATGCTGAGTGATGATACAAGTTTCAGAGATGCTATAATTGAATGGCTGGAAGCTTGGCACCAGGGACAGTTCAGTACTGTAACAATGGAAGAGGTTCAAAAGAACATGCATTACGAATCACCAGAAGGAGCGTTCAATGATGAAGACGACTGAAGGGAAATGGACATCAAAAAGCAATCTTCAAACTACATTGATCCCACGACAACATTGCCAACTGTTCCTCTTGTATTCGAGACAGATGAGGATGTTGATGGGTAGTTCCAGGATATGCTAGAAGTGTCAGATCAAATAGTCTTCTTGTCTAATAGACATGATCGTCGTCATTTGTATAGATGCAAGAGAAAGGATGGAGTATGTCGTGCTAGATTTCCAAGGGAGATACGCCCCAAAACAATTGTTGAAAGTTCTAGTGGAGTGCTGAGACTTCACAAGGGTGAAGAATGGATCAATACCTTCTCAGCACCTCTGAGCTATCTCTTGCAATGTAATACAGATGTAACATGTCTGTTGTCTGAAACACAGGTGCATGCAGTTATTGCATATGTGACGGACTACATTACAAAAATTGGTTTGAGTACGTACACAATATTTGAAAGCGTGCGAACAGTGATGAGTACTCACATGGAGGCGACCCTTGAGTATAAGGATCGTGAGCTAGCTACACGAAAGCTGTTGGTGCAGATGGTGAATGCGCTGAGTGCCAGATTAGAAACAGGAGGGCCTATGATATGCAGCTACTTATTTGGATTTCCTGATCATTATACAAATGAGATGTTTAAGAGTGTCTACTTGCAGTCTTTCATATCTGTTGTGGATCAATTCTGGAATGAGAGTCAGGAGGTTAGGTGAACTGGATAGGCTGAAGGGGAAGATTTGCAAGAGAAGCAAACAGATGAGATTGTGAGAATAGAGAAGACAGAAGTTGGAATAGTGGAGCATAGTAGAGTGAACAACTACCTGTTTCAACCACAGGAAATGGAGGGTTGGACTTTATACGACTACCTGCGATGAACCATAGTACGACTGTTAACTCAAGCACAGAAAAGCCTAATAGCGTTGTCACATACTCAAGCTAGAGTGATGAATGCAAGTCATGAGCATAGTAATTCCTCTTGGGCATTCACCATAGCTGACGATGATGGAAGTTTGAATCTTGATAAAGAGAATGAGATGCCAAAGCAAAAGTTCTCCTCAATTTTTAGTAATTTTGTTCTTGGATCGGGACATCCATTGAGAGCTACGCACGGTGTCTTCACTTTACGGGTTCCCTGGACTTTTGTTTTGAATTCCCTGAAAGCAGGTATACCACGACGGGACCATGGAGATAGAGAGAAGTATTGCAAAGTGATGTTGGCTATTTTTTCTCCAGGAGGATGGAGGCGTGGGTCGAAGCTTAAGGCAATAGGAGAGAGTTGGAGTGCGGCCTTTGACAGAACGGTGTTCATGGACAGGCACAGAAAAGTAATGGATAACATGAACGTAATATATGAATGTAAGGATGCACGGGACGATTTCGCTGCACAGTGTAGACTTCAAGGCCACGGGCTGCTGGACTGTGATCATATCTTCGGAAACGAAGCCAATGACCCTATTCAGGACAATTTTGACACATAAGCAGAAGCTCTGGACACAGGTGGTGAATACGAGATTGAGATTGCTGAGGATTATATTGGGACGCGTACCAAGGTCCACATGTCCAAAGTTGAGGAGATGATGTCCATTATGTGAAGGTTAGAGGAAGAAGGCCGGAGACATGGACTTATTCCAGTATTGGAGCAAAAACACGTGCTCTAGCCTGTAGACAGAGGAGGTAAGATGGCGGAATATTGGAGACAGTTAGTTGAATGTGCTCGACATGCCGTACTGGAAGAATGGAGAGGTTGTGGCACAGGCAGAGCATTACAACTACCGAGAGTTGCTAGCGGTGCAAATCAATCAAGGACTACAAACAAATATGAGGGGATTGTAAAAATAGTTACGCTCAACGAAGAGCCTAGTTCAGATATAATAGGCATTGATCCATGTAAGCAAAATGCCGGTCTAGGCACTCACATGCTTGACATCGCGAATGCGTGTACTCTGAACACAGGGCCAATACATGCCTTTGGAATCATTGCAGCTCAGATGACCAGTTCAAAGTCTCATACCGACTCTTTGCTAATGTTCTTAGGGGGAAAAGGAGAGACAGGTAAGTCACAGGTCATTAAAACTTTGAAGTGCTATTTCGAGCAGAGAGGAGAGGAGGGCCGTTTCAAAATTCTGGCTCCAACTGGCTCAGCAGCTTGTAATGTGAATCGTTCGATTTACCATTCAGCCTTGGTTTTTGGAACGAGAGGTAAGGCCCCGGGTAAAATTAATGTGGCAAAAAAGTTTTGAGAGAATGGCTAGGGTGGATCTCATATTTATAGATGAGCTGTCCATAATATCATGCTCAGACTTGCTTAGAATCAGTGTACAACTCTGCAAGGCATTTGGGCGAGAAGATGTACCGTTCGAAGAAAAGAACATCATTCTTGCAGGTGATTTCGCACAACTGCTACCTGCAGGGCTAGACCAGATGCCACTCTATAGTAGCGCTGTAGTAGCAAATGGGCCAGGATTGACAGATCACAGTCAGCGGAATCTCATGGGTAAGCTTCTGTGGCAGCGTTTCACGACAATTGTCATTCTATGACAAAATATGAGACAAAGAGGGGTAAGCAAAAAAGAGGAGATATTTTGTACTGCATTGGAAAATATGAGATACGGTGCATGTACCACAGAAGATAAACACATCCTCAAGAGCCGTGTTAGCAATGGCCAGCTTAACTAGCCTCATATGAATCAAGCACAGTTTCATGGGGTGTCGATCATAACAACATTCAATACACATCGTGATGCTATAAACGAAGTGTCTAGCCATGCATTCGCTAGAGAATGTAGCCTGGAACTCACTGAATTTCATGCCGTTGATTGGTTAACTTCGCCCAAGGAAGGAAACTCTGTAGCAGGGGCGTAAAAGTGGCGAACACAAGCTTACGACCCCCTGCGTAAGAGTGAATGTCTTCCGTTGTCATTGCAAGCATATGTGCAGAAATTATCTCCAGCGCTGACAAATCATTGTGCTGGTGTGCTAAGACTCTGTTACAGAATGCCTGTGATATTGAAGAATAACGATGCCACCGAGTTGTCGATTACGAATGGTGCAAAGGGTGAGGTGGTTGGCTGGGATTACGTTACTAATCACCATGATAATAAAGCTCTGCACACTTTGTTTGTGAAACTTTAGTCACCTGCTTCATCCCTGGCATTAATGGATTTGCCGGAAAACGTAATGCCGGTGCCGTATAACCGTACGAGAGTATCGTGCTTATTACAAGATGACAGATTACTGCACATGAAGAGGGAGCAAGTCCGAGTGTTGCCGAACTTTGCTATGACAGATTATTGTTCCCAAGGACGGACAAGAGAGAACAATGTCGTGGATCTGAGATACTCGAGAACTCGCCAGGCGTTCTATACTGCATTGTCACGCGGTGCGAGCCTCGAAGGAACACTTATTATACAAGATTTTGACGACGTGAGAATTATATCCAGAATAAAACCTGACTTGAAAAGAGAGTTTCGCGAGCTTGAGATTCTCGATGATATCACCAGGTTACAGTTTGAGGGAGGTCTGCCTACCAGTGTCAGAGGAACTTTGCACAGAGATCTAGTTATTGCTTACCAGGGCTGGAGAGGAATTTGTTATGTTCCGGGTCTGGTGCATCCAGCAATAGATTGGTCGACAGAGGACACATCTGAACTTGATCCCAGGTTGTACTCACAGGTATGGCGGAAACCTCGTACTGGTGGGGCGCTCAAACGTAAACATGATAAGGTGAGCCAAGAGCACAAACGTCGCAAGATACACAATCTAGATGGAGAATGGGTATGTTAGGTTTGCAAGCCATCTCTCGCTTCCTGATAGCCACACACGTCAATGGCTGTCTGATAAGCCGAAATTACAGAGCGTCTTCAATATCTACTTAGGGGAGCATATGCATAGTCGTATCTTTTTCACAGCACAAAAGAGAGGTAGATACTGGTGAATAGAGGAATCACCTACAGATTTGTGGACGACTACTCCATGCTATGCTTATGCGTATCTCGCCTTAGTATCAAAGATACTGTCGTGAAGCAATGCACATTCAGTGATCAGTCATGTACAGTGGTAAGAAATGATTGAAGGCCAAGAGAGAACATGGCTACTTGCAGTAAAATAAATATAAGGAAAAATTGAGGTGTGAGGATACATGGATCATCATAGAGCAGCGAAATACATATCTGTGAATTCAGATGTACACCGCTCTGATGAGCTATTGCAGGAATGTGAGTGCAAAGCATGATTATATACGTTGCTATTGTTCAACTCGCCAGTCAGCGGTTGAGCTACCTACTGCAGAATACTGTGTTGAGCTCACGCAAGTCGTTCACGCTGTGGATAGAAAGGGTTTTAGTGAGTAAGCCACGTTATTGCCGACCTGGAAAATTTAGTTAAAAGTGCATTGCAGGTAGTGTAGGGGGCAAAATTAATTTGTCATGTTTTGCCAGGCAAAATAGCAAAATGCGGCAGAAATCTATTGGGCACTAAAGTGACACACCATTCTGAGCCATGAGCAGAGTGACGTCCCACAACTTATCCGCCTTGTCCATGATGACATTCACCTGCTCTGCATACGATGCCGGCACCTAACCCTTTTTGACCCTCTCATACTTATCAAAGTCGTATACCTTGCCTTCAAGAACCTCCTGGTCATTCACTTCTGCAAGCTCCTCCCTCTTCTTCTCCCCCCAAAAGCATTCAAATTTGGCTTCGAACTTGTCCAACAACATGGATTCGGGATCCTCAGGTGCAGAGTCAGTGGAGTCCTCATTGGACAATGGAGAAAGGTACGTCCAGTTCTGCTTGAGGCTCTCTGCGACATCTAGATTAATTCCGTATTCAGGATGGGTGTGCATGTGTGCATGCTTCCGTTGTGGGGATTTCCCACCGTTCACAAGGCACGCCTCGGTTCAAAGCTTGAACAAGAGGTTCGTGCATATCTTGCCCAGTGCTTCAAACGTTTACACTGATAGCTGACACCGCTACACAAACTGGACACCGCCGAGAGCTGAGAAGAGTCGTTCCACTTCTGTAGAGTGAGGGACAATGGTGAAGAGGGCGATTACGAGGGCTCTGATTGGGTGCATGGAATTGTCAACTGATAGCTGTTCCCACCATTCATGATCGTCCCATAGGGCGCCGCTGAAGACACCCTTGCCAGAGTAATACTCCCGCATGTTGTTGATGAGCCGCCTAGCCCTCAACTTGTCCCAGCCCCATTTCCTTGCCAACTCCAGGCCAACTTTGATCATAAACTCAACTGAGTGACTGCTTGTGACCCGGCTGACAGCAAGCTTGCAGCAAAGCGAATGGAGGAAGAGGGCGAGCGAGTGCAGGTGTGTGTTCATATTGTGGAAGCGTTTGTTAAAGACTGACCGCGCATGCATGTAGAATCTGTGGTCATCATCTTCAGAGTCCAGCGGGAGTTTGGCGAGGTCGCGGGCTACCTGAATAAGCTCCAGCATGCAGTCTGCAAGGGTCGCCTCTCGGGACTCGACATTCCCGATAGCATCCACGATCGGCTTCGTTGCCTTGATGAGCAGGTTAAGCAGCTGCCAGTACCTCTCAGTATGTAGCACAATCCGGACAATTTCTGGTGTGACAAGGGTAAGTCCATTGGTCTTCTTTTGCACATCGAGGCAGGTGCAGGTTGTTACAAGTACATCTCTGAGGGCTTGTCAATGGATGTCTAGCAACAAGTATGGTAGATAAGACCCACCTGTAACTCTGTACGCTAAGTGCTTGTAGAATAAGAGCATACCATCGTGACTTGCAGTTCTGCTTGAGAGTGCAACGGACGCCATTTTGCTTTGCTCATCTGTCAAGCTGCCCACTCCAGTAATGGGATCTGTTGAAGAATGAGACGATCTTCATTGTCTGGGTGATGTTCTATTTCATAACAGGATAGCTGCATATCTCGCCGATAATATTTCTAAGTGCATGTAGGAAGCAGGTGCAGTAATACCAGTACTCACCACGATCCATGGAAACTTCTCCTCAAATTTATGTCACATCGGAACCATAGTGGTTGGGCTGTCAGTGGTGATGGCAATGAACTGACACCCCTTCTCGAGCCCTTGCTTCTGCAACACCTTCATTTCAGATTCAAAGATATTCTCCGCTGTCGCGCGCACACCCGTCAAGTCATCGAGACTGAATACACTGGGGTATTGATTCACTTCCGCAGCGACACAACCATACAGCTCACGCTTCGTACGGTCCTCCCAGCCGTCAAGCAGAAGGGTCAGGAAGGTGTGCTTTTCGAGACGATCCTACTGTTCGAGTTCTACACTAGTAAGTTCTGAGTTGAGGATGCGATGAGACAGGACATATCGGCTTGGCTGCATGTATGATGGGCAGATGATATTCGTGAACTTGGAGAAATATTTGCCCTCGGTAGCGCGAAATGATATATTGGCATGTACAAGCTATCTGGAAAACTATCAGGTACATCTGCTACTGATGGGCAATGTACATACCAAAACAGTGTGAGATCTGCCACTGACTGTTGCGCCGGTGTGAGAGCCTGGTTGACATATTTATCGAGCGTAGTTCCACGCTTCTTCTTCTGCGCTTCGATTGGCGTGCCCACGTCATTGTCCGATATTGTGATGGGTGAGCTGGAGGAACCATCTTCGTAGCTTGAGGTAGTAGTCCCGGGGGTCCTTGTGGACTTGAAGGAGCTCTTCCTTGCCTGCCTGCCCTTGCCCATCAGGTACTGCAATGCACATACACGGACATGCTGTGGCGCCTCAGGGTACTTTTCGGCATTGCTGAGATACTTCGCAAGGGCATCATCGTGATGTTCAAGTTCCGTTCCGCAATGGTCACAGCTGTAGTAATATCGGTTTGATTTGTTTGCCACCTGTTCGAGACAAGTGAAGTTGTCGGTAACTAATGCCGCAGGCGGGCAGCCGCACTGGAGACCCATGTGAGGAAAACGCAGAATAGGACAGTGGATAAGGAAGCAAATTTTGTGTCGAACACTCAGTTTCGCTGCCATAACATCACATATCTGGTAAATACTATATCTGGATTCTGCCACTTTTTGCTGAACCCTGTTAGTTTTTGCCATTCTGCCACCCTCGGCAATTGCCATTCTGGCAAAACGGCACATGTTTGCCAACCACACTAATTGCAGGGACACAATATTGAAGCCATTGACAACTGCATTGCATACTGTACTCATTGCATGGGGGTAACTTCTTCCCTACAGCGATCAAGAACACGCTTACAGCAGTAATGTTAATGCGACTACATAGCCCAAAAGTCTTCTGCTTGAAGATTCTGCAAAGAATACTGTTAACCTCGACCGCGAAAGCATTGTGATGAGCTTCAAAGGCTGATGATGTACGTTATCTCAGCCGATGACATTCTCATGAAAAACTGTCCGCTCACTGCTTTTGGCTCTTCTCGGGCATGGAATCGATGTGCTTGCGGCGAAGGAGGCAGATCTTGAGCTCCGTCACCGCACGCATGTTCGTGTTGTTCATCTCCAACGTGAGCTCATCTGAAAGATGAAACATTTGTGACAGCGCTCGCGTGATCACTGTGCTTGAGCCGCAGGTTCTGATACACGTGCAGCAGCGACACAATCTGCGGAGGTCAAGACGGTCATGGAAGAAGTTTACGAAAATCGCGACATCGTTGATTGCCATTGCAGTACTTGGTGTGCAGTGATACAGCTATCAAAGGACAAAGTTAGGTATAAATGAAAAGAGTGCGCATTGCAATTGTACGTACAAGTGTGGAATGGCAACATACCGAACCTCGTATTAACTGGCTCACATCTTTTGCACACTACTGTCTACCACGTAGTAGTGCTATGTGAGAGTTTCACCCCATACGCTGCGCAAAGTCAATTAGCTGGAGTTGAAACCTGGCTAGCATGGGAAATATGGATGGACAATGTTACATGCTATAAAATATGTGCTAGCGCTCATTCATGCCATCCATGTTGTCCTTTCTGGGCATCGACAAAGGGCTTGAGATCTTGATCAGGATCTTCGAGCACCATGAATAGCTCAGTGTGCCACACCTGTGGTTGGCTACGCATGATAATCATATCCGATGACGACCTGCTGGGCGTAGTTCTTGATGCCGTCGAGACCAACAATCAGGTCGATAGACCTATTTGCATGCTATGGTAAGGGGTGGGGCGTCAGGATCCACATCGACGACAGTAAAGTTGAGCTGAAGGGTCCTGTTCGATGAGCCGAAGTCAAAGAGGGTCTGTCATACTTCTCCATCTTATCGTTCTACTTAGTATAGCTGATGCGCTCACCCGTGTTTTACTGTCAGTTGTTTATATTCAAGGACAGTCCATACAGTTGTGGAATGGACTTACATCAGGTAGCGTGGGCATTCGTAGACAGTCAGAAACACAGCCATGTTTACTACTTTTTTGCGTGCTATACCAGGATTTCTTCACGTCTCTTATGTCGTCTTATTCAGAAGGGGATAAGATCTTGCTGTATGCACCAGACAGCACTATATTAAGATCGACAAGGTGTTGAACAGCACATGAAGGATCACTCACTATTTTTGATCACCTTGATCCGGAACACATCCTCGAATTATCATCTTTCCCTCTGATCCCATATGCCTTGCAAATCAGGTGTTTTGCTGGTGCAGACATGCGCAGTAGCAACGCTGTCATGTTCGGTTTCATATCAGGAGGACGATGTAGGCGACGGGAATGAGGTCTACAATGGATTTGGGTAGTAGCTATAGAGAGGCTATCATTGCATCAGAAGTGGGCTAGGCGACAGGTGATTGTGACGAACTGGTATACTGTTCGTTCTTGAGACTACGAATCCCAAAAGAAGGTACTTTGGTATAGTGCGATATCGGTAATAGCGTTATAGCTAGCAAGAGAGCCTTAGCAATGTGATATTGATGAAGACCCAACTATCACAAAAATGCGCTGCCCTAGCGCCTATACACCAAACCAACCAGCAATACTCACTGGCAAAGGTTTACTTGGACTACAAAGGGTGTAGCCAAGCTTGAAGACGAGGTATAGACTAGAGAGGTGAAATGCGATGAGATTGAAGCTGGGGAGGCACTTCTAGCCCTCAGGGTTTATATTCATGTGCACCAGGGACCGGTGTTCAGGGTCCTAGCTATCTAATACCTACTACGCTATTGGCTAGTGCCCTACAGACATTCCTATATCCTCCTACACATTTCTAAATGTTCCTACGATGTCCCAGAAATCTCCAGAACGTTCCAGCACTGTTCAGACCTGTTCAGAGACCTCCAGGACTTTCTAGTCCATTTCGGAGTGTCTCCACACTTCCAGACCCTTGCCTGCTTCTAGACCTTCGATCATGTAACCCCGGGATACCGCACGTGTGTGCATCACATGACCGCTGTATCACGTGATTAGCCCTGAACCTAGGGCTGTTACTCCAGTGCTTCTGCATGTCACAGTTCGGAGTAATCGCTTCTGTCACCTGTTGCCCCTAACCCTAAGGGTTAAGACGAAAAACTGTGATATTTACTGCGTGTAGTTTACAATGCTCCAGATGTATCCTATCTTGGTGGGCTTGAAAGGCCCTGATGTAAGCTATATTGTACGATGCATGGTTATCTTCTATTGGGAGTTTGCAAGGGTCAGTGAACCAGGAGCCGGATAAATAGTGAGGGAAAGGACATATGGCGATAATGAACCACAATCGTCAAGAGGCCTTCCACTCTAATCCTCCAAGCTCTGTACAGAAATTGTACCGAGAATGTGCTGTTGACCACTCGACTGGGTTGCCCAAAGACATATAGCGCAGTACTGAGTCTTTTTGACATGGAATAGAGGTTCTGACTACTCTCAACGATGGGGAGAAGATGGGGAGAGGATAGAGGTGCCATGGGTGCTCGGTCGCTATGGCCACGTCAGTGCGTCGTGACACAACTGCACTGACAAATTGAGCCAGGCGCGCGATACCTCAATGTGCCCGAGAATCCTGGCACGACGGTCTTGATGGACTTGAAGGGAGCCTGCACAACCTGCAGAGCATGTGTCAGTGATGTTACAAGGCTGCAGATTATAGTGACATACCATTGGGAGAACGAGGTGCTGAGCAGACGAAGAACGAACGGGGAGAGTGCACAAGACAGGCCAAACCGCCACCTTTGGGGGGTCGAGTGAGATTTTTATCTTGATTTGTGGGCAGGAGCAGAACCTGTTGTCACTAATATCACATGAGTAATCGAAAGTGTGTATTTGAGCATAGATAGGTGACCGGTCCATGATGCAAGATGGCACTGGCAGTACGCGGTGGCCATCTGTACTGATCGTCCTTGTAGCTTATCACTGTTGCGAGGCATGCTGACTACGTATACACACACATACCTACACCTGAATCTAGGCCTCCACAATTGAGATTTCTCCGTGGGCAGTTGATGATACAGGAGTCATTTACTCAGAAGGATTCAGAGGATATCAGACGCGCTGGGAAGCTGGCCTATGAGCAGTATAGCAGAGAGGGCTTTGCCTAAATCAATATGATACTGCTAGCTGCATGCAATGTCATCATGTAGCTAAGTTCGTCTGATGTCAGGAGCTCTTCAGAAAGCACGCGTCAATAGTTTAAGTGGGTTGATATCCTCCGACTTTTGCATGGTGACAAAGAGTGAATCATAGAGCCAGAAGCCACAAAGGCATAGTACATAGATATATTACTGGTGTTTCTTTCTACTGGCCTATACCTACATATATGCTGCAAAATTCCCTGCGATTTAGTGACATGAGGAAGCGGAAGGCATTGTTGACAGATGCATTATCATAGGTAAATCGAATGATACAGGGTCCTGTCGTTACGGCAGTGAGATAGAGCTTGAAAGAGGGTGGTATCCTAGCCCTAGACATGTGCTCTAGAACAGCATCCACGCTGCCTACAATTGCATGCGTGGTTGCCACCTGTCATGGATCAGCATGCAGTCATTTGATACTAGTATCAGATTCACCGACGGCTGGTTTGCGGAACAGATTGCAGTTTGAGTGACGATTCCAGCCATGTTCCAGGAAGCATTGTAGACCATGTCGTGGGCAACATTGTGAGCGGTGTTGTGAGTGTCGTTATGAGTGATGTTGTAAATGGCGCTGTGAGCGGTGTTGTAAGCCGTGATGTTAGTAGCGTTGTGAGCCTTGTTGTCAGCGGTGTTCCAGGCCAAGTTAGAGGCTGGAGACATATTGCGAACTGTATCCCAAACCGCATCATGCGCCATGTGATAATCTAGGTTTCAGGTTATATTGCGAGTTGCATTATGGGCCGTACTTTCAGCCGAGTCGTGGACGGGGTTATTGGTGGTGTTGTCAGCCGTGACCTGAGTTGAAACTTTGGTAGTGCCAGGTGCCAAGTTCTGAGAAAGCTATATTGCATATGTTAGAGGCATGTGTTAACTTCAGTGAACGCCTCACAGACCGCTGGCACATTGGGCAGTTGAGCAATGTTCGCAGTCAGTTGTTCCATCTAAAAGGCTGAGAGCTATGCTAATTTTAGTGGTAGATATACGTACCAATTGCTGCACTTTTTCTCGGCGCCGTTTTTCTATGATGCAATGACGGAGCATAGCTTCGAGAGGTCACAACTTCTCGAAGCAGTGCATCAGGAACTTCAGCTCAGTAGCAGTCTGGATGTGGCTCAGTATATCGGAAAATTGAGTGAGCTGTAGCCATTCACCTTTTGGAAGATCAGATGTCAGACTTGCGATTGCTGGCCTTCCCATGTGAATTGTGTATCGACCAGCTCTCGAACCACATCCTTAACAAACCGCTGTGAATACTGAGATCAAAATGCAGGGTTGGAAGAGTGATATGACAATGCCCACGAGGAGCTTTTGCTTCTCCTCCTTGGTGAGCCATGTGAGTTTCGACACTGCTTGACATGTGCACAAATTGCTTGGTCGCTTGATCACTTGCATCTATATCTCTGGTGAGGTGGTTCTGGCAGTCGAAAGGAGTCACTAACACAGCTTAAGTACTGTTGCTGCATTGAAACTTGTCTAAATCAATATTGGAAGCGACTTGGGCGATAACGCAAGCTACGTCATAGGTCATGATGTCATTGTTTGAGAGGTGGGAGTCACTGCGCAAAGGCGAGCAGCTATAGTTTTGGCTCCGCATATGGACTGGGCAGATGCAAGGCGTATTATGTCTGAAGACCTATGCCATGGCAGCAGCCTTTCCATGTTGCTTAGTGCAACGACACGTGTCGTAAGTGCAGAAATCTGTGTAATTGATTGTAAAGTGATGTACACATGTTGTTCTAGAAGTCGTCGAGCAAGTCCTGGTCTCGTTCCAACCAAAGTGTCGAGAGGCTTGCGACCGCTGTAAGTCCAGTGTCTTCGGTGAGCTTGTATAACACAGATGCAGAGAGTTTGAGCAAGATGAGAGTACAACTTGAACAGTGTACCATATGGACTAACCTATCTGTGCGTGGGACTTGGACGCAGATGACTGTGTAGCTGCAGTATGCTGCATGCTCGTACGTGTGCCGGATGGATGTAATTGTGATTTGGTGTTTGTCAAGCATTACGAACCATGTTGAAAGCCAGTAGACTTCAATAGATAACTGACCTCTTTGAAGGCATCATTTCCCACAATCATGTGGTGAGCGTAGCCATACTGCCACCATGGTATGCTTTCGTAAATCAACATGGCCCACTCAGGGATGAGCAGGATGGTGAAATTGAAACTCTGAAGATCGCAACGTATTGATGATCTGGTCTCTGAGTATGCAAACGAATGTCATCAACGCCACAAAGTCACTGAACTGAGAATGGAAAGGTGACAATTTGAGAAAGGCAGAAACATTTTTGATCTATTGATGCAATGATTGTACATTATTCTTCGGTCATATTCCATGGCTAACGAGTCGTATTACATGACGCATCTGCAGAGAGAGCTGGAAATCCAAATTGAGTTGAGGTTGCTCTCGTGCAATGCAGAATTCCACAAGGATGATATTAGAGGGTTTTATCACTGTGAAGCCGAATTCATGTAACTGGCAGGGACTCGTGGGCTTGTTGATACAGTGTGTGATATTGCAACATTCGAAAAAATGACAAGGTGCACTGCTCTATATTGAGTGTGGTCACCAGTGAGTGAGCCTACTATTAGTGATGCCAGTGGTCAAACTGGAATTGCTGGACATACCTGTGAACCATTGGTCATACGTAGGACGAAGGGATTACGGGGTGCAGTGAAGGAAACCCTTCCTGTTGTAACTAGGATTGGAAATGTGAGATAGGTGTGATTATCGCACAGTTGCGGCGTGACTCACCACCCTCTAGTGCACATATCCCTCCAAACGTCTGAACCAGCTGGACCAAATGTGTGCTGTCTATGTTCCATGAAACCTGGCAGACAGCTCAAGAGACTCTGGATTGGGCCGGTCTCGGAATACTATAGTCAGAGTGTTGACGTACACGCCCACTACATAGTACAATGATTTCCCTTGGATGCAGACAACATCCTTTGCCCCTTCTACGGAATAAAAAGGCTCACCCCACATCGCTAGAGGTGCGTCTATAAGTGGGTACACATTACACGAGTGGTTGATCATAGTCAAGTGCTTTGTCACTGAGGTGATTGCTGCACTGGTGAGGTAGGTGATATATGGATACCAGACCTCATACTTCGGAAGCAGGCCTGGGCGATGAGCTTCTAACAAAGAAGTAGTAGCTGGTGCCACTTACGAGTGTGAGGTCTGGAGCAATGACGAATGGTATATTTTGCATCTGCCTGCTCGTGGTTGCCATCGATGTACTGTTCATGGAAACATTGGTTTCATAGCTGCGTCTGCTTGTAAGACCTGAGGTTGAGCCTGGTCCTACACCAAAGTTGAAGACTTTACAGTCCCGAGCGATGGGCTAGCCCTCAGCTATGACTACGTACCGTTGCCAGATATCTCGAAGGACCCTGCTTGGTTTGCTCTGGCATTGGACCCGCGACTAACTGACATTATGGGATTGAAAGTATCTATAACATTGGCTGAGTTCTAGTGGTCGCAACTGTCAAGAGACTGACCGTTGAGCATGAATGGCGCTAAGCTGTCGTCTCCAAAGAGACTGCCCGTGAAGTCGTCTGTTGGGTAGCTTTCTTTAGAGTGTTGGTTATTGATTGCAGTCATCCAACCATCCAATCTGACCAAGCTTGTCATGACATGCTCGACTTCGTTCTAGGAAATGATGTAGTCAGTAGGACATTTAATGGAACGGAATTTCCTTACATGGTTTTTAATCTGGTCATGTGCCTGAGCCTGGCGGATGGTGGTCAGGGTATGAGCACACGTGATAGATAGGGAGTACTCACCATCGGTATATCCACTGAGTGACCCAGAACTTGTTTGGTGATGCCTATCGGCACGGCGAGGATGGCTGGATTGACTGCTTAGACAGTTTCCTTTCTGCCGAGCTCAGGGACTCTATCACCGCTTTCGTTGAAGCGTAGCCCTAACATGAACCTGTCGTCATCAGACGCCAGGATAGGCGGCAGGTGGATAGGTGAGGAGTCCATCCGTGTCATTTCTGGGTTACGACTAGCGATGTGGTAGGACCAATGTCGATGAATAATGTCTGTACTAAAGTGTGTGGCCAAGTGAGCTTGCGCAGCAGAGACATCTATGAATTCACTGGCACATTATGTCAACTTATATATTCCTGGGTCACCAGTATCTGTTGTTCGGAAGGGGATAATCGTGGACTCAAGTTCACAGTAGCACAGAACTGATGCCATCTTATCTTATTCGACGTGCAACTGAAATGCCAACGAACTCGGAGCTGCGTATGTACGTACCTTCAAGTCTCCGTAGACGGGCGTGTCATGCGAAGGAATGATGGGCTCAATGTGATGGAATGACATAGCAAGGCCACTAAGGTGAAGCAATACATGAATGTAGTAATGGCCTCTTGCCGCCGCAAGCCTCCACGTCCTAGAAGTCAGCTGAAACAGTGCTTCAAGTTGGTAGCGGCATTAGATACCAGATCTCTAATCAGCATAACAGCACTTACAACATTAGTGGCGCAGCTTCTCCCACCCTGGCTAATGAATACTCTGCGACCCGAGTTCAAAAAAGTTGGTTTTCCCTCGCAAAGAGATAAGGTCCATGAAATCGAACGGGTTGGACTGGTCGTAGATCCTGGAATAGCCAAGTGCAACTGCTAAGCAGTCGGCAACAAAGTGAACATATTGTTCCATAAGCGCGACATTCATGCCGATCATTGCAAGAGGAAGGGACTCTAGAGACACATCAAGATATAAATTTGCAAATGCCAGAGCTGAGTCTCACCTTGCACAAAAGTTGACTCCAATCATACAGCCTCCTCGAGCATATTGTGTACAGTCAATTGAGGCAGTTTACCTGCCAGGTGGCTGTATAGAAGACAACCAAACTCCGTGTGTAGTCCTTCGTCTCGAGCAATTAGATCGTTTGAATGACATAGTCCTGGGAGTAAGCTGTGCTTGTGCATCCAGAATATGGCTGCAAAGGACAAAGAGAAGAAAACGCCTTCGACAATGGTGAACGCCAGCAATCTTTGGGCAAAGCTAGCCTTCCCGTCCTCGATCCACGGCAATGCCCATTGTGCTTTCTGATGTATGGATGGTATGGTGTGGATAGCATGGAAGAGGTGATTACGACGGGTAGGGTCTCCCAAAAATGTCTGAATGAGTTCAGAGTACATTTCTGCTTGAATATTCTCGATTATGATTTGGAATCCATAGAAGGCTCGCACTTCTGGGATTTGAACTTCGGCGGCGAAGCGCAGGAGAGATTTTTTGTTTACGATTCCATCAGATGTTGCAAAGAAAGCTAGGACATGTGACAGAAAGTGGTGTTTGTTATCTATGAGCTTCTCGTGCCACTGAACAATGTCCTTGGCGAGATCAACTTCTTCAACTGTTCAGAAGCATGCTTCCGCTTTCTTGTACATGTTTCAGCCTTGCAAACAGCTTGAACAAAAAGAAACGTGGCCGTAATGAAGTACGGACCTCAGGGTATTGTATAGGGAAAAGGGCAAAGCAGTCAGGTCTGGGTTTTAGAATTCGCTCTAAGATATCAGGTTATTAGCATCCGCTACCCAACTTTACACTCGAGATCGTGACGCACCAATGGTGGAACCGTTATCAGACATCCTTCCATTGCTCATCGGCAATGAATTCAATTGGTTTGTCACGACAGACACTGGCTGGCCTTCAACTGCAATGACAAAGGGCGTAAGTCACCATGATGCATATGACTTAAGGTGTATACCTGATGTAGCAGTCGTAGAAATCATTGAACTATGCAGTATAGCATCTCCTGATACATGCTTGGGTTTAAAACCCCCGTAAGCGAATTGTAGAGTATCATCCACTTCGGCTGTGTCGATGGTGACGCCAGCCTCGTCATACCAGCCAGGTTTCTGTCATTGTATGTCTCCGAATGACACGTAATGATGACTAGCCCTGTATCGCAATGATGCTCACTGTAGATACTTTAGCACCAGTGGATTTGGACTCTGCAACGTCTGTTTACCTGTATGGACTTCATCTGTGACAAAATGAGCCAGTGATTGAATGGAAAGTATTGTGTTCGCTGTTGAGAGAATCGCAAGCTATATGACGATTCTGTGTAACACAAGTATCAGTCTGACGTGACTGGTCATGAGTTTTCGGAAGAGTGTCCTTGGCGTACCCTAGGTGCCAGGTATGACAGGTAAGATATATGTTCACTAGATCGTAGAATTGTTCCTAGTCACAGATAGGGGCATGGCCTGAGAAGTGGAATTGTTGTCAGGAGGTAACAGAGGGAATCAGATGTAGTTACCTTTGGTCGTAGAAGTGCATCCTGATTGGTGTAGACTGCATGAAATAATACATTCTGCATGTGCGTTGATATTCAGGCTGTTGTGAGTGAGGCTGGATGAGACACATATGCTCAGTGTAATGTGGATAGCATTCAAGGTGATATTATAATGCAATCTTTATGCTGCCAACAAGGCGTGAATGTTTGCAAGACAGTCGTTGGATGAATATACGTTCCTTACCACAAGTTGCTGTAAGTGATGTCGCTGTCGAGAAAGCGGATGTGCTAGAGCGTGAGAAGTTGTCTGCATTCAACAGTAGTCACGTAATCTCGGTCGCTTGCCGCGTGACGTCGGCGCTTCAATCTTGGATGTGATCCTCCGCTGGAGTGGTTTCAACTGCATCTCATATGCGAGAATATATACGTAGGTATGTGTCGCTTTATTTTGCTCACCTTCAGGTGAGTTCTTGGTTTGACTTGTGGCAGACTTTGGCATCTAACATGTATTAATAGATCCCCTAGGCAAGAGCCTGTTCAAGGCCGACAAGTCTCATCACAAGCGTATTAGTGGAGAGCATGCCCAGGGGGCGTACAGTAGTTCCTGTCTAAGTACCAAGCTCATAGTGTCAGATCTCTGCTCCTTGCGTTATCACTCCTCAGCCTTAGATGGTCCGCCTCTTTGTTCCATCTGCGCAGAGCACTTCCATCTCTGACGCAGAATTGTCTTGCCCAGGGTGACCTGCACACGACTGCCATATCACGATCGACAGGCCTGATGTTGGCGGACGCCAGGGTATCTTCCAGGTCCATCTCAAGCCCCTTGGTCTCTCAAAGCTGCTCCCGAACATAAGAAGCTTGCTCACAAGCTCGCTGTCCTCACTCCTAGTTTCTTGGGTGCCAATATTGCAAACGTCTGCAACGAAGCTGCTCTTCACGCCACCTGCAAAGGTTACGAATACGTTGAGGAGTTCGACTTCTCCAGTGCAATTGATCGTGTCATTGCTGGTCTCGAATGGAAAAGTTGGCTGCTCAGTCCTGGGGAGAAGAAGGTCATCACATATCGCGAAGTTGGCCATCCTGTCTGTGGTTGGTTGTTGCAGCATGAGGATCCTTTGCTTAGTTTGCTTAGCATTACCATCATTCCCCATGGCGTTGGTGCATTGGGTTACGCTCAGGTACGTTCGTTCTTGTCACATGTAGATTGGGTCTAACCTCCTTCATTGACAGTATTCTGACCGCTATTTGATGTCAACGCCCCAGAAGCTTGACCACATTTGCATGACTCTTGGCGGGCGTGTCTCAGAGGAGTTTTTTTTTCGGCCTTGAGAACATTATGTCCAGCATGCAGGACGACTTGAGCAAGATCGCCTGTCTTGCATTCAAAGCCGTAGCTGACTACGGCATGAATGAAGTCATTGACCCTCTGTTGCATCACTATCTTTTCGTGTCTGTATGCCTTTCATCGGTGATTCTTTCACTTCTTTCTTCGCTTCGTAACACTTACTACGTGTCAGAAACCACATGTATTGGCAGTGGCAACTTCACAAGTACAATTCAGCCTGCGTTGGGTATCTCGTAGAGCTTCATACAATGTTTCCTGGCAAGTGTACTGCTGCACATTGATAATAGGAGGATTAGACAAGTGTTGAGGTGATATCTCCTTGCTGCAGCACTGATCTCACGAGGTCGTTCATATGTCATTTCATTCATGTGAACGGTTCCCAGTTGATATTGGTTTCTAGTTGGAAATAGTCCATATGTGGGTGCAGGATGTGATCGCGAACGAATGAGTGTCGTCTTCCGCCTTGTGTAATATCGAGTACGGTTGGCATGAAGAACAGTTTGTATGACATCAGTGCCAGCTCTTCAGTGCTTATGCAATGGACTGAATATCTTAAATGGATGCAGGTGCATGCACGAAGAGAGCAGAATATCGTCACGAATGTCACCAATCACTATTCCTGAACTTCTCGACCATATTCTTTGACTGCTGTATCGCGACCGAAAGTGCGGCAAGCGATCCATCAAGGCTTGCTCTCTAACGTGCAAGTTATGGTACCCCATTGCCATTTGAGTTCTATTTGAAGATCTTGTTGTTAATCTCCATGCAGACTATGTATTCGAGGCCCATGCATATAGGGTAAATCTGTTCATAAATGCTCGTCATCTCTTGTTGATCCTTCAATTTTTTCAATCTACACCTCACATCACGGCTTGCGTGCGCTCCCTCACGTTGGCAATTACACCACCATTTCTTCTGCGACCATTCACTTTACGCATCCACTATGCTGTTGACGCACACTCTTTTGTTCAGACTTTAAACAGCCTTCTGCATTTACGACGTGTCCATACTCGAGATCTCCTCATTCATCTACTGGATAGCAGCATCCGTTCGCGCGTCCAACATCATTTTCATCATTTGAGTATTTCCTATCCCCAGATGCATTGGCATGTTAACTGGAAGAACATCCTGGACATGCTTGGTCTCTTCGTCGGATGTCAAGAACTGTGTTTCGATGAGTTTGGTTTTGGGAAGCCTGTGGCATGGGGACCCACCTCAGTACAGGATGAATTCGAGTCTTTTTCGGTCAACAGGATTACTGTTGACCTTGTGCAGTACCTATCTAATGGGTACTTCCTTTCCACTATTGATCTCTTGGGAATCTCGCACGGTATTTCCTCTTTCGCAATCCGCAATTTGTCATCCAAAAATCTCCACGACTTTCAGTGGTTCCTTCGAACACAGTCAGCTACGCTGCAAAAGCTTCGAGTCAGTTTTTTGGCTGAGGCGTTGCTGGGCGAAAGTGAGTTATGTGATTATTGGCGAGAGAATTTCATCCTAACTTTCTTTTCAGGAGACCAACATGTCCGTTTGGACCTCTCGTGTTGCTTCAACCTCCAAGTGTTCAGCCTCACGGTTCCAATCTCAGGACTGGGAGATGTCTCAGCTTGGCTTACCAATGAGACGGTACTGTTGCACACGAAAGACGGTCTCCTGTCACTAAGTAACAGCAGTAGATTGATATCACTCTGTCTATGTTTTAAAGTAGACTGTGCCTACTCTGGAGTTTTATATCTCACGTCACCCTTGCTTTACGACATTGACCGCTTTCTAGTTCGTATAGTTCAAGAGAGAAAGGTTGATCATGTAGTCATGGAGATGGAGTATACTTTGAAGTGTCGTCTAGCTCAGGGACGTGACTGCTTTCTACCAAAGTTTACGAGCCTTGGTCCATCTCGTGTAGTTACTCGGCACATTTGACAGGTTAACTTGTTGTATTTGTATAGTGGTATGATGAGTAGTATTATTATCTATCATTCTCGCTTAGGACTTCATCGCCAAAAGGTATCTATAGCAGTATCAGACCTCGTCTTGCGTCGTAAAGCGATGGGCATCTTCATGTACGCTAAAAGTTCATATGGTTAGATATACATGAACAGCTGTCCTATGATTGCACCTTCCGTGAGAAGGTGTGGCAACATGAGAGTTCTATACACTCACCAAGAGGGCTCGTATAGGCAGAAGCCGCTATCATGCATCAAACCCGTTTGATATAAGATATGGATGAATAGAGTCTAATTCACAGCTCAAAGACAAGCGTGAGAAGACAGGGACATACTGGGATAGACCAACAGCCCAGGCTCTGTACAACAAATACAATAACAAATAGCACGAGAATATAGGGACATACTGGAATAGGCCAACAGCTCAGGCCCTGTATAACAAATACCACAACAAATGCTCACCAAGCATTGTACTTCAGGCATGCCCTGGAAGGTAAAAGAAGCGAGTAAAATGAGGTGGAAAGTTCTGGAAAAGCTTGGAGCGATGGAATTTGAGAATAACGTAGAATACTCTAGAATAGCTTAGTCATACACTAATTTCACATCTCAGGAAAGGTATATAAATCCCCCTGAATGTGCCAGGAAATACAAGGCCTACGTTACTAGCTTTTTCTTTAGTACTGTGATCATCTTCACATATTTTGTGTTTACGTTCAACGTTGTTTACGGTATCAGCACTCTAAGCTTGGTTAAATCCCAAGTAGAGTGTGGTGTCTGGTATTCTAGTCTGGCTACACGTTGCCCAATGTCGAATATTCGTGCTGTTGTTTTACGTTGTTTGGTGTTGTGCTTTAAGCTTGGTTAAATCCCAAGTAGAGTACTGTTGTTGTTGTTTGGTGTTACGCTCTAAGCTTGTTTGAATCCCAGTTAGAGTGTAGTTGTTATTGTTGTTTAGAGTTGCACTCTAGCCTGATTAAATCCCTGGTAGAGTGTTGGTGTTTGATGCTCTAAGCTTGGTTAGATCCCAAGTAGAATATCTGTGTTGGTGTTTATGTTGTTTGGTGTTTCCAGCAAGGTGGTCAAGCATACAGGCTTTTCCTTTTTGCTGTGTGTTCAAGGTCCTGCTACAAAACAGTTTGTAGTTTGATCTTACCCCAGGCGTTACTCCACCCTTACCATCTTCTCACACATCCTTGAACCCCCTTCCACCTTTGTAATTTCTCCCATGAACGCCCGAGGCAGAAGCTGGCCAAAGATAAGTCCACCTCACTTGGTTCCTCGCTTCAAACACTACTCCTGCAAGCTAAGGAGGTTTGAACAGGATCAACCACGATACCGCTGTCAAGACCCGAAAAAAAGACATTTGGTTGAGGTAGTGAATATGTGGCTTGTCGAACGACGGCTTCACTGGTCAGCGGTAAGTGGCTACCGAGATCATTAGGGCTAGGTCTCGAAGTGCATTAGGCATGAGCCATAAATAGGGTGGATGACATGTCATGCATGATAGTCGCTCTATGTCTTATATAGATGCAGGATAGCACCGTGCTAACCTGCAGCGAGATGGAGGTGGCAGGAATAGCATGCAAGATTGCCAGTACGAGGGGTAGAATGAGCAGTGAACGGCAGAGTCACTCCGGGGACTTCTGCGAGGAGTGATGTTGGGTCAAGTATATGGAACTGTCGTATTCAATTGAGGGTTCATCGTGGGACGTGTGGCATCGATACGCTTTGAGAGGTGCATGTCTACGACAGTGGAGGTGAGCAAGCGAAATCGGTCAAGCAGCAATTAGCGCACCTGGGCAGCATTTGTTCATACTCTGGTTAGGTTGAAAATGTCAATCTTCTCGCCACTGATGGATTAAAAGGCAGGAGCAGTGAACATTGGTTATTGCTGTTTTAGTTTGACTAACATTGGCAAATTGTATCATAGTGCTAGTCGTCTGCTGCATGTTTTCTGGATGACTGCCAGGCAATGTCCAGATGTTAAGGGATAAGCGGTTAGCAGTGGGCAGTCGTGAGCTCCCCGAAATGGTAGGTTGCTCCATGAGTCATGCCTTCGAAGAAGCTGATGTCAACGTACGCAGTGCAAATTATTTGAGCAGGCCTCACTATCGCCATTGTTACATTTGCCTGGATGACAGATTCCACAGACGATGTGCCACACGAGGTCTCTTGGGCTGGACCTTCCACGCATTCGGGCAGAGCTGTGGAATTGACGGTTTATCCACCACTTGCTTGCATCACACAAGTTCACGCATGACGATCATTTTCTTAGTATGACCTTTCGGAGGGCAATCAGATATTTGCTGCACATGGTACACAATAGCAGAGGCTTACCAAGGCGAGTTGTTTGCCAGACCCAGATCCTTCACCACTCCGAGTGAGCACCATCTGCATTGTACTATATTTGAGGTATCCAATTATATGGTGAGCAATGACGATGTCGTATGGTAAGACACTGTATAATAAGGTGCCCATGAGCAAGTGCTGAGGAACGCCATCGGCATATACTGCACATTGCTACAGCATTCTGATTTCGGTGCGGTACCCAATAACTCAGCATGGGTCGAGTATGGACTTGCCAATTGATTCTTTTGTGGCCTTGCCATTTGGTGTCGTGCTGTATATCAGTATGTCTCTGTCCCCCCATCCCCTTTGGTACCTTCACTGCTTGCATCTTCATCAGTACAGTTTCCGTCTGCCCAGAGTCTGCCGCAACACCTTTCCAATGTCCAGAATGCTTCTCTCTTCAGCGGCGATGTCCCACGAATGCACCATTGCTTGAGAGCTATTGCCATGTCATTAGAGACATTGGTCGCTTGTAGCAAATGGAACTTAGCTCTGGGCTTGTATCAAATCTTCTGACGGTGCTGCAAGCTCCAAAGTGATTTAGAGGCTCTGTATGATTTTTCCCTTGCAGCTTCTGACAGGCAGTTCATTCTTACAACTGGAGATTTTCAGCTGCTCGACGCACCATGCCCCAATGTCGGCACGGTGAATTTGGATGGTTGTTGCACAAAAGGGTTCCCATTGTGGAGTATAATCGTTCGCAAGAAAGAGCAAGATGGAGGGATACATAGTTCTCCACATTGGCAGAGTCGTCGTGTAACAAGTCAGATCTAAGATTGGCCGCACGACAAAACTTGTGACGAGGCTCGCCAAAGCACTTGTGACATGATGGATGCAAGCAGCAAGTGCAAGTGGCAAGCCTGGCGAAGACGACGAGGGTTAGATAGGACAGGGCCAATCTGTGAGAGCTACGAGCCTATGAGCATGTCCAGGATGTCGACCTTCACATCAACGAGCACCTAATAATATTCCTGAAATGTATTCAGGTGCTCCTGCATAGAAACCTCGGTCTCTTTCCAGAGCAATAGAGACTGGCACATCAGCGCCATCCGATTCACCCAGCCAATGTTCTTGTGAGTTTCCTGGAGAATCTGCCACATCTCCCTGAAGTCTGACATCTTCCAGATCAGTGGCAACTGGCTGTCTGACATATGCAAGGCGATCTCTGCTGTGGCAAGCTTCGTGTACTTGTTTCAAGCAGCCTGCGCTCTTGCACCCGATGCCGATCTCGACTCACTGCCTAACACAATATCCCACAAATCCTTTTAAAAAAGTTGCATCTCCATACGGTACTTCCAAGTGTACCAGTTGGACTTGTGCAGCAGCTCGAAATGCGACGACCTGCCGCTGAAACTGCCACTCTCACGACCTTCCATGTCCAGTAAGCGCCACAAAGTCGATGACTAAGCAAATGGTGTAAACACGCCCACGGCTCGACAGCCCATACGAAACGTGTAGAAACACAATGGCATAGACATGCCAACCAACAGCAAATGCGTAGACATGCGAATACAGGGAGAAACCCAACGGTGTAGACACACCAACGGCTAGACAGCCAAACAGCGTAGAGACGCCCAATCAAATAATCAACAGGTAAGCACGGGTGGTCCGCTGGAGCAACAAAAAACAGAGTCGAGATAGCTACAACCCTTCGAGGCTCATAACCTGTTAGAATTTAGAGTTTGGGCACAGGTAACTGGCTCGACACGATTTCGATTCTCAACGCTGTGGGCTCTCCGGCCCTCCTTATATACATGTAATTACTACTAGAAATTTCTAAGAAAATCGAATACAATGTGAAGGATATTCCGCCCTCAGTCAGCAATGACATCATGGGAATGGTCTCGTCGACGGCTGTACCATTCAACCTCTCGCTGTAACGACACTTCTTTTGTGGTGATTAGGAAGTGTTGAGGTTGGGTGGTTAGGGCGTGATCAACGTTCTTGCTAAATCGCCTAGATTCTTGGATGGCGACTTTGGATCAGAGGGTCTCCAGTCATTCGTTGGGGGTTGTAGGGTAGTGTGTGGAAATGACAAGGCTTATCCTCAGAGTCTTAAGAATATGCAGAATGTTGGGATGGGGGAAATAACTCAAGCAATAGCCTCGATGCTTATTGCTCTGCAGTTATTATGGGCTTTGACTTCCAGTTGAAGTTCTTGAACTCTTCTCCAGGTATGATCCTTCTGGGTACTAAATAACTCTTGTCAGTAGGCTTTCCGCGCCTCTGATACGTACTTCTGAATACTGAGCAACGGGTTTGCTCAGGAAGCCAATCCATGCTCTACACTTTGAGAGCTCTGCTTTGGGGAAATTTGGATTGGTATTAAGTGGGCTACCTACTGCTGTATATATACTGCTGTAGGTATATTTGAAATTCCCTTATGGGGTACATGATTGTGCAACCTGATTGGCTGAGCTCCCATGCTCTTTCAATTTGTCGCAGAGAAGAGTAGCTCTATAATCAATCAGCTAATGATCTGTCGTGCTGATTGAGCCTTTAGTCATCCTATACCCTAATTTCCTTCTTTTTTGACTTATATTGCTTGGCAGTGAGTTACTCCCCAGCTTTTGAGGTGCACCCTTCACTCTATGATCGTGTTTCAGGGGGCTGTGCAATCAAGGCTTGAGTATTTGATCGCTTGATCGTGATTGATGGCCTTATGATCGAAGTTAGTGCAGTTGATCGTGCTCGATCATTTGATGATCGGGGTGTGTTTGTGCAGTGATTCTGGTACCTTGGTGCTTGTATAATCCCATAGAAAGTCTTCCCTTTCTGTCTTGACTGGATTGTACTAAGTAGGCACTTGCGAATAGGCTGTATCATTTCAGCATTTTCCTTATGTTCTTGTGTCAAACAAGTTTGACACAGGACATCGCGCGCTGAGTCAGTGCAGGGCGCATGTTGCGCATCACACCCAAAAATCAACAGGAGGGAATCGAGGGCTGGGAGCAGCTTGTCCCTGCATAGTATCAAGACTATGGAGATGTGTTTTCAAATTATGCAAGTGAACGGCTACCTGTACCAAAGCCTTACGACCACGCTGTCGAGTTTATCGATGGAGCTACCCTACCTCGACCAGCTTGTAACTCTCTGTTGTCACCAGAAGAGAGGACACTGCGGGATTTGTCCGATGTTCACCACAGAAATCAGAATAAAGACATCGTGAGAACAGAAACTATGTTCTCACAGTGTTGTGACTGCAGAACATGGTGAGGACATTGTGACTGTCCATAACAGGAATCTTCACAATGTTTCCTGCAGAAATATGATGCATGTCCGCCGTATGTCACCACGGGGAACATGCTCTGAACATGTGGTATGTCTCCATATGTTATATACTGAATTTCCACTAGCATGTCAGCACAGTGCTGCAAGTGATAACATTATTAATATTGTATACTGTTTTGCCTTTATACAGTATGTTTCTTTTATGTTTTTGGTTGAAACTTCCGGATTAGGCAAGATTATGGTACAATTATACTGATAATTGCATGAGTAAACACTATAGATACATTAGACCAGGATCTCACCCTAGACTATACATAATCATGCTCCATTTCTGCCCTGTGTTTTTGAGAGAACATGTGGCAGACATGCACCATGTTTCTGTGGGAAGCATTGTGAAGATTCCCGTTATGGACATTCACAATGTCCTCACCATGTTCTCCAGTCATAACACTGTGAGAATATGGTTTCTGTTATCACAATGTTTTTATCCTGGTCTCTGTGGTGAACATTGAACAAATTCCGCAGTGGGAACTCTCTGGACAAGTGGATACAGGAGAATCTCACCAAGGGATACATTAGAGCGAGTAAATCCCTGCTGGCAGAACCAGTCTTTTTCATGAAGAAGAAAAACAGTTCATTGCACTTGGTGCAGGATTATAAGAAGCTGAACGAAGTTATCAAAAAAGACTGCTTCCCTTTACCCAAAATCTCGGACCTTATGGATCAACTATCTAAGGCCAGTATATATACCAAGATTGACCTTAGATGTGGGTATAACAATGTCAGAATCAAGGAAGGAGATAAGTGGAAGCTGGTCTTCATCATACCTTTTGGTTTATATGAACCTACAGTGATGTTCTTCAGCCTCGGCAATGCACTAGCAACCTTTCAGCACATGATGAATTATATTCTCGATGACCTAATTCGAGAAGGACATGTCATGGTCTATCTAGATGACAGTCTCATCTTCACAAATGACTTGGACCATCATCAACGATTAGTCCGTGAGGTATTGCAGCGGCTACATGACAATGACCTGTTTGCTACGTCAGAACAATGCTTCTTTGAGATGAATAGCATTGAATACCTTGGAATGATCATCAGCAAGGGGTCGGTTCAGATGGATCCATCAAAGGTAGATGGCGTTTTATTTTGGCCAATACCCAAAAGGGTCAAAGATGTCCAGGCTTTCCTGGGTTTTGCCAATTTCTATCAACGGTTTATTCGAGACTTTGGCAAGATTGTTCACCCATTGTCAGAGCTTACTTGCAAAGGCAAAGAGTGAAAATGGGGGCCTGAGCAGCAGAATGCCCTCTATACGCTCAAGAGAGCATTTACTACTGCGCCTATTCTCAAGATTCCAAATGACGAGCACCCTTTTAGACTTGAATGCGATTTGTCAGATTTTGCTATGGGGGCTGTACTTGAGCAACTGGATGAGGATGGACTTTGGCACCCTGTCACGTTTTACTCCAAGGCGCTAGGCATACATGAGCACAACCACGAGATATATAACAAGGAGATACTAGCCATCATCCGCGCGCTGAAGAAATGGTGCCACCACTTGGAGGGACACTCTCTACTGTTTAAAATATGGTCAGACTACCAGAATCTGACTTATTTCTGCAAAGCGCAAGACTTGATGCAATGTTAAGCATGTTGAAGTCTTTTCCTCACACGTTTTCACTTCAAGCTGGAGCACAAGCCTGGAAAGATGATGAAGCAGGCTGATCCAATATTCAGGAGGCCAGATCATGAATTGGGGGTGGATTGTAACAATCGTGACAAAGTCCTTTTGAAGCCAGAATATTTCGCAATATAAGTCATACACAAGCAGTTCTTTCACGCCATCTCGCGTGAAATTATCGATGAGTTTGCCACCCACGGATGCTCAGACGAGGGACTCTGGTCCAACCTCATCTTGACACTAATCGACCGCGACCTCTATGACAAGATCTCAACACAGGCAAAGACATGCAACTGCACTAAGCAATAGATGAGCTTTTCTGGTCTGATATTATGTCGTAGGTCGCTCACCTTCTGATACCTCGCCAGCTGCCAGATTGTCCGTTCCTTACCATTCTACGTCCCTCGTTTACATTTGTCACGAAAGTCTTGATCTGTATCGTACAATGGTGCAGAATATTTTGTGTTATACATGATTGCAATGTACATTATTCCAAGAGTTTCATGAATACGCTCTCGAGATTTGTAAAGAAACCCGCTGCGAGGTGACTTCTGACTGCAAGGCCTTACGCCAGCCCGAAGCATTCTTGAGCTCGAGATCCGCGATATTGCCTTCACAGGCCGCTTTCTCAAGCTTGTTGCAATAATGAACATACCATTCTTTGTTCTGGCGTGTTTAGTAATCGACGTTCATGCTGCTGTTCTTCCAATTAGAGCCCTTCAGCCACCACGGACTCTCTGATGCATTTGAAAGGCCAAAAACTTATACTGGTCAACAGGAAATCATAATTGGCAGAACGATTTGATTACATACCATTATAGACATGGTATATGCCGCAGATGCAGTCCATGTTGTCCTCGCACAACGAGCAGGCCTCGTACGCAATATTCCCTATTATGTACGACTTAACCTGACTGCAATCCTTAGGGTCTAGCATCACAACTCCTCGTAAGCCAAGCACCACACGATTCCACCTCATGTCAGTGCCACCACAGCGTGTAGAAGGGTCAGGGTTACCTGACGCCGCGCAAGATAAATTTTGTAGTCCAAGGCACGCGGTTTGTAACTGATCTTGCGGAAGCCGAGTTCACTCCATCCCCGATCGGCACGAGAGGTAAGGTGGCGCTCACTGAGGGTGCGGCACGGTGCCAGAGCACAAGGAAGGAAATGCCGTGCTGCACTAGCTCAGCAACAATGTCCTCACGAGCTGCAGCCCACTGCCTCTGAATGGTTTCGAGTGCAGATACTGGGCTCTCCACAGCACCCTGAGGCGCGGTGCCTATGAAGTAAATAGGCCTTAGAATGCAAGAATGTTTGCTCTCACTCATGCCGATCACTCGACAAACTATTGTCCTCGCTGCTTGTCCAAGGGCAGCATGTCAGGGATTACTTGCTGCAACGTCCCAAAAATGCGGGAGCATCCAACCAGGGTCACCAGCCTTGAAAACCGACTTAACAAAATCAACGACGATGGGCAGCTCTTTGCCTGTAAACGATCCGGAGTGCCAAAACTCGGAAAGAACTCGCAGAGCAAACTTTCTGTTCTTCTCTTTTTGCTTTGTGAAGGAGTGGTATGGGAACTGAGGCCACAACCTGTAGCGACACTGAAGAATGAGGAGGAAGTCGTCATTGATGACAGCCTGTGTCATATTTCCAACATCCTCCTCCTCATTGATGTCACCAAGCAAGTGTTCCATGACAGCACTGAGAGCCTTTTGTGCCTTCTGCCGTTGTTGGCGTCCTGGACTGGGCTGATTACTCTGACAGCGCGTGGGGCTTTTTTCAGCTCTGAGGGACAAGAACCTGCTACGAACGCGACCCAACTGCTCGGGAAGCTGACCTCTCTCTGGGAGAGGAGAGGTTGAACGTCTGCGAGTACCCTCGAAATGCGCATCATCATTGACGTAGTCCTTGTCATCATCCTCGCGGAAGATGGACTCTGGAGCAGCGATGTCCCATCCTTCGTAATCATCGTCGACCTTTGTGCCCGGGTCGAGGAGCAATGAGACATTCCATTCATTGATGATGCTGTCGTAATGTCAGTGCTTTGGCTTAGTGTCATTTCAGAGATCCTTGTATTTCTTGGGCCCAATGAACTGTTGCAGCCATTAGCTGTGAACCTTGACCCAGTGAAATATCACAGCGCCCTTCTTCGTAGGGTATGGCTTCGCCCGTTCAACCACCTCCCTCTTGAGTAGCTTCTTCTTCGCCTCTGAAGTTTCCGGTGCGATAACGCGAATGGCCAAATCATCAAAATGCTTAATGAACCCATGTAGCGTCTCTTCCCGCTGCTGATGCAACTTATAGTAAGGTTGGGGAGCCTTGAGGTCAACAGGCTGATTCACAAGCTGTTGCATTGACAGATCCGATGTCCAGCCCTGTGCAGGACTTGGGGGCGAAAATCAGGTGGAAGCAGGCTCCTTCAACGCACTCTCGCGTTCCTTCCCTTTTGAAACCACCAATTTCTCTATTTCAACTCAAAGAGGGGCATACATCTCGCGCACAAACTATTGTTGCTGACACCACATCTCTGGATCTGCCCTGAAGTAGAACTACATCGGCACACTAGCACTGCAGCGCTCTTAGATCTTGCAACACTCGTCCAGCCACTGAGGTAGCCGTAGCACCGCAAGATCAACAAAGCAGCTGATGCGCCGTTCTGGCCTACGTGGAGGTTGATCCAGGAGGTGCCCAAAGCATCGACAGAGGTTTGGTCCATGTGGCCCAATTTTGGTAGCTCTTGGAACCACTGGCCATGCTGGCCTGCTGGGACAACGTGGTGCAGAACGCAGAGCTTGTAAACTTAGCAGTGCCACGAGTGTAAGGAACGCCGCACGCGCAAAACCAACTGCACTCTTAGCAGCCTTGCGAGTGGCATATTTCTTACTGAAACTGTACAAAGACGGTCTGTGAGGCTCAGTTATGCCCAGGGAATATGTCTGCCGCGACCACTGGGCGAGGACGCTGCGAAAACGGATGAGGAAGAACTCCAGCTCACTCCACGCATAGTAAACTGATTCAGGCAGGCCATAAAGCGTATGATTGTCAATGGTCTGTGATACCACTTGGGACCAGTGAGGTAGGAGGCGTGAGAGCACGCAGTCGTCATAGGGCTCAGTCTCCAGGATGAACATTATATAGAAATAACTGTCAGTTGCCCATCGCAGCCATGAGACATTGTAAGGGGTGCAAAGGTAGTCGACACAGTCAGGGAACGGGGGCAGAAAATCCGCTGAGAGCGATATGACGACCTCGTACGGAGCCTTCTTGCCCATCACTCAAAATGTTTGCGACATATGTCTTAATATCGCCAGTCGTCAGATATAAGTAAAGCAAACGAGATAAACGAGACTCACAATAGTGTGTTCGTTGGCTGCTAATCGAGCAATCTGTGGAAAGCTGCAAAGACTGAGCTAAGTAACAGTCGTCGAGGCTTTGAGCGTTGCTGAGAGTCTGTAATAGTCACAGATCCCAACCAGGAGGCAGAACGAGAGGGAGCGAGGGTTTGAACGTCGCTGAGACCTGTGATAATCACAGTTTCCAACGAGCACGCGTTTGCAGGTTCAGGCATTGCTGAGAGCCTGTGATAGTCATAGGTTCTCGGTGTAGCGTGAGGTCGAGAGAGGGTGGCCGAGTACCCATGATAGTCACAGGTCCACGGTGAGGGAGGGTGTTGAGGTGGCAGTGAAAGGAGGGAGGACAGCACTGACAGTCATGACAGAGCAACAGCGTGACAAAACGCGGAGAACTTGGTGTTACCGCAATGTTGTCACACTCACGAGAGCTAAGCGCTGAGTGTTGTGTGCTAAGGCAGTATTGTCACCGAGGGCGGAATACCACAAGGGTCCTGTAATGGGTGCTGGTGGAATGTTCGCCTTCGCACTCCTCTTTCCTGCCCCCGTCTCCTGCTCTCCATCTCGACCCCACTGAACACTGCGAGTACACTGCGAGATAGTCTCGCAGCGTGTGCTGCATTCTGAGCACTGCAAAAACTATCTCGCAGTGCTCATGTTGGGGCTTTGTGCAGACTATCTCGCAGGGCACCATGCCGCGACGGCTGCTTCTCACAACGTTCATCACTCCAACGAAGCACAACAAGATATTTCCTGCTGGTTCTCAACGGCTACGCCCTGCGTAGACTGTCTCGCAGGGTGCATCGCATTGTGAACACTGCAGAGACTATTTCGCAGCACTCATGAATCGCAGCACTATATCCACTCACATCTCCCGCGTGTTCGTTGGTCTGATCTTGGCCTCACTCTGTGTAGACTGTTTTGCAGGATGTACTGCGTGGTGAATGTCGCAGAGACTATCTCGCAGTGTCCGTCACCACTATCCAAGATCTTCACATTTGCTACATCCCGACTTTATAAACATGGTGCATACTAATATATATGTCAACAACGAGACTATGCCCATGTGCCCATAAACAGACCCTCCTTCTGCAACTTCTCACGCTGCGCAACATTCTTGAGGACAATCATCTTGTCGAGAAAGAAATTGTACCTATCCACGTGCATTTCCTGAAGCATAGAATGATAGTTGGCAAACCAGACGTTCGTCTGCTCAGCAATAGAGGTGTTGAAGAACCATCCGCCTTCCTTCTGCAACTCCTCGAACTTCGCACGGTTGCAATGCTCTTGACAATGAACGTCTGATGCTTTGTGCTCACTGGTGAAGTGGAAGACATTCCACCGTCAGACCAATGTCATTCCAGAAACTATTGCCAAGAGTGTCGACATGTCGCTGAAGGTGGCAATTGTTGTCAAAGATGATGTGGTTCGAGTGATACCAGCAACCGGCGTACGTGCAACGAATAAATTCCTAAAGCTACCCAGTCAGCACTGGTCGCGTAAGTTACAATTTGAGTCTCACTCACAGCAACGCTGCTGACCGATTCTGCGTGATAGAACGTGACCCGAGTTAAGCTCCTACATCGAACACTGCAAGCTCAACAAAATCATACTGAAGAATCATTACTCCCTCCCGCTTGCCTCTGATATCATTGGGAAGCTCCAGGGTGCCAAGATCTTTACCAAGTTTGATGTCTGTTAGAGGTACAACAAAATTCGGATTAAGAAAGGTGACAAGTGGAAAGCTGCCTTCGTACTAATTGCAGTCTCTTCAAACACTCAGTCTGAAGCTCAGAGAAGGAAAGAAGTCTCTGTAAGTCCGCAGCTTGCTGCTCCAGTGCATAGCACCGGTGCCCACCATGACAACATAAGCACCAGTTGAGCGCAGAGTGTCAGAGTCCCCGGCATAGTCAGCATCCGAGTAGGTTACAAAGAGCTCCTTTGTCGCAGCAGGCCCATAGGTGAGCTACAAGTCGAGAGAACCCTTGAGATACCGGAAGAGGTGCTTGACTGCCTGCCAATGGGCCTGGCCAGGGTTCGCATTGAAGCGAGCTAGCACAGAGACCGCATAGGCGATGTCAGGACGAGTGCAGGTGGCGAGGTACATGAGGGAGCCAATAGCGCTGATGTAGGGGAGATTCTGGACGGCAGCACGCTCTTCTCAAGTGGAGAGGCAGTCTGCAGTGGACAGCCGCTTGCCAGGGTCCATGGGTGTCTGCACAGAGGAGCAGGACGAGAAACCCATACTTCTCCTGCATGTCGAGGATGTACTGACGCTGTGAGATGAAGATGCAGCGGTTGGGGCGATCCCGGGTGATCTTGATGCCTAGTAGGGAGGAGGTGGGACCCAGGTCGCGAAGCTTGTGGTAGCCGGACAGCTGCTGCACGATGCGGTCGGTTTCTGCAGCACTGGTGGAGGCAATGGTGATGTCATCAATAAACACAGGCATGATGATCCTGGTGGCGTCCCTGCAGTAAAGATAGAGCGAGGCATCGGATTTGAGCCGGATGAAGCCCAGGTCGCGCAGTGTAGCGTGCAGAGTCTTGTTCCAGACGCGCCCAGCTTGCTTGAGACCGTACAGTGCTTTCCTGAGCCGCAGAACGTCGCCAGGTTGGCCAAAGTGGAAGCCCTCTGGTTGCTGCATGTAGACCTCCTCTTCGAGTACGCCATTGGTGTAGGCGTTGGAGATGTCGATGGAGCGCAAGTCCAGGTCCTCGAGTGCGGACAGCGCAAGGACGATCCGGATTGAGGCCATGCGTGCTGTAGGAGCGAAGGTCTCCACATAGTCGAAGCCAGGCCGTTGAGCATAGCCCTTGACCACAAGGCGGGCCTTGTAGCGTTCCAGCTCGCCATCAGGGAGGAATTTCTGCGCAAAGACCCAGCGATTGGCGATGGCCTTTTTGCCTGGAGGAAGAGCGCAGGGCTTCCAAGTCTCATTGGCAAGGAGGGCCTCGATCTCAGCGTGGGCTGCCTTCTTCCACTCCTCCGCATCAGGTCGCTTCATCGCAGCACTCCAGCTATCTGGCCATGTGTCCCCTGCAGCTGCAGCCTTGAGGCAGAGCTCGTCTGTGAAGGCGTCTGAAAGTGGGACAACCTCCTCTTGATGAGGTTTCCCAGCAATGGACTCTGTCTGGGCAGGCTGGGCATGCTATGAACGCTGGCGAGATGAAATCAGCTTCATGCGCATTCATCCTTGCTTGAAGAGTTTTGTCAAAGTTGCATTTCACTTCCTTGAACTGAACCTGTACTGCGTCAATGTCTTTCGCGAGCCTAAAAAGACACTCCACAAGTCAATGTACCTCATAACAAAGCTGCGCCCAGATGCCCTCCACCTAAACAAGGTCGCATTCCTTGCCAGATTGACAAAGACATTTAATGGACTTCCATGGGCAATCAATGACAACAGTGTTGTTGGTATGTTGTTTTAGTTCTTTGCAAGTTTCTTCCGCTAACTGCAATAGCTCGAAAGTCATGTGTTATCTGGGGCTGTTTACAAAAAGTGTTGTTGGTAGAAGCTTCCAGCGCACTTCAAGCTGGATCATATCTCAGAGGGCGATTGACCTGTTAAGGCCTTGCTGGAAGCTACTGTGTTGGCGACGTTCTGAGTGCAAGTGCTACTTCTGCGTCCATGTATTGATGCTGAGAATCATACAGGGCAACTATGACAAAAGCAGTGCATTTTGCCACCCGCTCCTTGTGTATGGGGCATACACCTCCCTGTGGCAGACACGTGCGGTGTTCCTCAAGGAGATGCCTAGCCTCTTTGTGGAGCTATACAAAGGTCAGAAGTACGAGATGACCCACGCCCCACTCCTCTGTCTCATAGTAACTGCAGTGAGTTTTTATTCACCACCCACTTGTTACTTGCTAATGGTCTTATAGGTATATGTGCCTTGCAATCATGGCCGATGCCTCCAAACAAGAACTCTTTCACTTGGTCGGCGTATCGCACGGTCTATGAGGTGATCCATGGCACACTGGAACAACTCGGCCGTGACAAGCCAGGCTCACGGGAGTTTGTCCTTCATCAGGTGTACTTGGATACAGTGTAAGAGTGCACGGTCACGCATTTTACATCTGCTCACTATGCTTTCAGTAAATATTTTAAATTCAAAACATTATCCGCAGTGCAGAAAATGATGGTGTTCAGGAATGTCTATGGCATAGAGGTCTCATAACTGCATGGAGTTGCGTGTGGCTGACTGCTCGTGCTCACTTTATACCCTCATTTTTCTCTTTTCAATCGCTTTTCATGGGCTAATCTACTACCCGTATAGGGAACAGTAATGCTAAACAAAGTGCTAAAGTCATCAATAAGAAGGCCTCGTAGGGAGTAATGCCAGGCAGCGCAGAGATGGGGCACCAGTTGAGGACATGCACCAAGGCAGACAGTGCCTCGCCCCAGAATGAGGGAGGCAGTCCATCTATAGCTAGCATAGCATGGCAGTGATGCCCTCAGAGAAGAAGAGAAGATGCAGTGAAATCGCTGTGCCACACCGTTCTGCGGTGGCCTGTTGCGCACAGTGTGTTGCTGCTCGATGCCGTGCTCGTTGCAGAACTCCCCGAGCTCCATGCTCATGTACTCGCTACCCTTGTCGTCCCTGAGAGCACCAATGCGCTACTGCATCTGGTTCTCCGCATGGGCCTTGAACTCCTTGAACGCAGCGGTAGCCTTTCCCTTTGTCTTCAGCAGCATATGTTAGTTGTGTCCTTTGTGATGCAACCACTCCTCTGCCCTTAGTGGCACTCAGTGGCCCAGTGCAGTGGCCAGGTGCATTGACCATGTGCAGTGGCCCATGAGGGGCCACTGCTTTGTACTTCTTCCTTTGTCTCTTTTCGCTTTCGTTCCTTTGTCGCTAGTTAAGACTTCGACTTGTAGGACAGTATATAAACCCTGGGGTAGTGCCTGAGCCCTTCAGTTGCTCACCCACTACCACCTGGGTAATTCAGGGCACTCCTGTAATCGAGCTTAGCTCCTAGATTGAACAGGTTATGAGCCCCACCCTCTAACTGCGCCACAACAGCCCCAACATCGCCTTCACAAGGGCCACACATCCCCCAATCGCTATCCCTCGCTTCCAGCACGTCGCTCACGCGTTCTACACGCCACCCGCTATCTGTGAAGCCCAACCGCATCGTTATCGACCGCCATCTGCGGCCCAGATCAAGTGATCAGCCTGTGCCACTCAAGCTTGGGGCACCTGTGCCACTCAAGCTTGGGGCACCTGTGCCACTCAACCTTGCCACTCGACTTTCCCCCGCTTTCACCGCTCTCTCCTCACGCCACGACCTTCATCATGTCCTCAGACACCTCTCACCGCTTCGAGAAGCTCCACGCAGGCAACTACCACCAATGGAGTGGGAATTGCCTCGCTCTTCTCATGACCAAAGGCTGGTTCCGCCTTGTCAAGGGCAAGGAGCTGCGCCCCACCGCGGCCGATCCCAAGGCACCTACAGCGGAGGAAGTAGCAGCGATGGAGGCGTTCAATGAGAAGGCAATAAAGGCAGCTGGTGAGATCTACCTCTCTCTCTCCGAGGAGCAGAAGATCCATGTGCAAGACCACCTCGAAGACCCTGTGAAGATGTGGGCCACCCTCGAGTCTGTGCACCTCCAGAAGAAGCCTGGCATGCGCTTCAACGCCTGGGAGGAGTTCCTCTCCATTAGAATAGATGAGAACGAGTCTCTGTTGTTTTTGATGACCAGGATTGAAGGTGCCATGCAGAAGGTCAAAAACCTCAGACCAGACAGCTTCGATCTGGACGAGCTGGACAAGGAGCTCACCTGCATCTGCATGATCCAGGTCCTTCCTGACTCCTACGCCAATTTCGCCTCGTCTCTCCAGCTCCTGGACAAGTTCGACAGGAATCGCTCCAGTCCGCCTTTGTCAATGAGGAGGCTCCTCGTTCTCGCTCTACCTGGCATGGCAGCGCCTCTGTGCTCGCCGCCACTGCATCCCAGGCCACCAACAACGCTCCCTGCGCGTACTGTGATATCCCTGGCCACTGTCAGGAGCTGTGCTTCCGCTACAAGCGCGACAAGGAGAAGGCACGCCAGGACATCGAGGAGAAGAAGAAGCAGCGCGGCAAGAACAAGCCCAAGGCCACCGCCACCGCTGCTGCAGCTCAGGAACTCCCTTCTGAGTCCGCTGGCCAAGCCTCTGTGCGTCACACTGCACACTCTGCCACACCTGAACCCGCCACTCACCTCCTCTGGACTGCAGACACTGGGGCCACTTCTCATATGACGCCCCACAAGCACTGGATCCGCAACTACAAGCCTCTCCGGGTCGCTGTGCGCCTTGCTAACGAGGCCATAGTGTACTCTGAAGGCGTAGGAACAGTGGTGTTTGCCCAATAGTCCAGGGGAAGGCAGTGCGCACTGTGGAGTTCAGTAGAGTGTTGCATGTACCAGAGCTTAGCTCGAATCTCTTCTCAGTCCTGTATCTCACGTCTCAGCGCGGTTTCAATGTCCATATCTATTCCAAGCACCTCGACTTTGAGCACAGCGGCCAGATCCTATTCACTGCGTCCATTAGGCCCACTTGCACTGCCTACCTCGATGGGACGGTCATTCCAGCCTCAGAGTCCGCCGAGGCCGCCTCCATCTCGACACTCCCCATGGATGAGACCCTCTTGCATCGTCGCTTCGCGCATGCGCACATTCAGAGCATCCGCAGCTTGCTGAAGGACGGCATAGTCACTGGCATGAAGCTCGACTCCAAGGCAGAAGCGGACCCCATCTGTGAGCCCTGCCTCTCTGGCAAGCTCAACGCTGCGCCCTTCCCCTTGTCGCCCAACAGAGCCTCCCGGCCACTCCAGCTCATCCACTCTGATGTCCATGGCCCTCTGCCTGTCCGCACCAACTCGGGCTACCGCTACTGGATCACCTTCATCGACGACTCCATGCGTCTGCGAGCGGTCATGCTGCTGAAGACAAAGGGAGAGGCCACTGCTGCGTTCAAGCAGTTCAAGGCCCATGCAGAGAACCAGACGCAGCAGCGCATCGGTGCTCTCAGGGACGACAAGGGCGGCGAGTACATGAGCAAGGAGCTCGAGGACTTTTGCAACGAGCACGGCATCGAGCGGCATCGAGCGGCAGCATACTGTGTGCAACAGGCCACAGCAGAACGGTGTGGCGGAGCGGTTTAACCGCGTTCTCTCTGAGGGCATCACCGCCATGCTTGCTGAAGCTGGCCTGCCTCCCTCGTTCTGGGGCGAGGCTCTGTCCGCCCTGGTACATGTCCTCAACCGATGTCCCACCTCTGCACTGCCCGGCATCACTCCCTACGAGGCCTTCTATGGCCGCAAGCCGGATGTCTCCCATCTGCGCGTTTGGGGCTGCCTGGCCTATGTGCATGTGCAGAAGGACAAGCGAGGTGCGCTGGGTTCACACTCAGAGAAGTCCATCTTCATTGGCTACCCTGCTGGCTACAAGGGCTGGAAGTTCTACAACCCAGCCACCAAGCGGGTTACCATCTCAGAGCGCGCCATCTTCGATGAGCGGTACTTCCCTGGCTTGAAGAACTGGTCAGATATCCCTCCTTTCCGCGCCCACCCTCCCGACAGCGCTACCACGCCGTCTGAACCAGAGTACCACGAGTTTACTATTGGTGAGGATGCGCCACAGCCTCGTGTTAGGGGGGGGGGGGGGGAGGGGTCTTCTAATGCGCAACCCGAGCCTGCTGCGCCTCCACCACCACCAGAGCCACAGGCACCAGAACCAGCACCACCTCGCACACCTTCGCCCATTCCCTCGCCCCACGCTCCCTCTCCAGAGCCCCCAGTCACACCACCTGCTCCCAAGCGAGGCAAGTTGGTCGCTTCCCGTGGTAGACAACCACAGCGTGCAGGGCCATCGACACAGCGCCAGGCATCGTCTCCACCTCGCCGAGGTCGCTCACGGTCATCAGCTCCTTCTGAGCCTCAGTCCGGCCCATCTGGCACTCAGCCTTCACTGGCAGAGTCTCGTCCCAGGCGCACCCCATTAAGCCTCCTGGTGAATGGTGGAAGGTCAAACCAACCTCGTCTGGCCAGCCTTCACAGCCTGCACAATCTGCTCAGCCAGAACCCATTGCTGAGGAACCTCGTCAAGAGCAGCATGTCCCACTGTCAGACGCCTCTACAGACGAGCTCTGCCTCAAGGCTGCAGCTGCAGGTGACACATGGCCAGATAGCTGGAGTGCTGCGATGAAGCGACCTGATGCGGAGG
>MJGA01000049.1:90000-95000 GCA_001910725.1 Phanerodontia chrysosporium
AAATCTCTTAACGAGGAACAATTGGAGGGCAAGTCTGGTGCCAGCAGCCGCGGTAATTCCAGCTCCAATAGCGTATATTAAAGTTGTTGCAGTTAAAAAGCTCGTAGTTGAACTTCAGGCCTGGCTGGGCGGTCTGCCTCACAGTATGTACTGTCTGGCTGGGTCTTACCTCTTGGTGAGCCGGCATGCCCTTCACTGGGTGTGTCGGGGAACCAGGACTTTTACCTTGAGAAAATTAGAGTGTTCAAAGCAGGCTTATGCCCGAATACATTAGCATGGAATAATAAAATAGGACGTGCGGTTCTATTTTGTTGGTTTCTAGAGTCGCCGTAATGATTAATAGGGATAGTTGGGGGCATTAGTATTCCGTTGCTAGAGGTGAAATTCTTGGATTTACGGAAGACTAACTATTGCGAAAGCATTTGCCAAGGATGTTTTCATTAATCAAGAACGAAGGTTAGGGGATCGAAAACGATCAGATACGCCAGCCCGGGTGCAGCCTCCATGTGGCGCTGGTGGAAACATGATGCAGACCATGGCCAATGGCACCCAAAACATTCGGGACGGATATATAGTTGGGGACATATTCTAATAAGTACCGAGACTCAGACTGACTGAGTATATAAGAGCTAAGGCAGCGCCTCCTATGGAGGACGCCGAGGCAGCCCCGACTGGCGACCCGGAGGCCAAGAAGCGAGAGCGAGGCGCGTCCATCGTCTCTCCTTCGGCATACGGCATCCAAGCGAAGCGGCGAAAGTCGACCCAGCTTTTGGAGCCGATGGCAACCCTTACCGTTGACAACAATGAGGATCGGATCACGGAGGATACCGAGACCGCGGCGAACCAGACACACCCAGAGAGAGAGCAGGCTGCGGAAGAAGAGGGGGACGAGGACGAGAACCAGGAGGAAAGGCCAGGCTCCGCCGAGTCCTCTGAATCCTCCTCGGATGAAACCACCGAGGATGACGATGACGACGCCCCCATCAAGGGCCCCGCTAAGCCTACGCGGGCTAAGACGACCACGCAGTCGGGGGCAGCTGCTTCGCGGCATGCTCCGCGCAAACAGACAACGACGAATCAGCCGATGACCACCCCGAGTGCGTCGAAGGGCAAACAGCGTGCCCTGGAGGAAGATGTAGACATGCGCGCACAGACACCGGATCCGCCGGTCATTGAGGGGACCGCGGACGACTGTGCGAACGAGAGCGGGAGCAAGGTGGAGTTCGTCATCGCAGACGACGATATGATAATCATCCTTGACACCCCGCGCATTGAGGGTGCCGCCGCCCGACGCCATACCGCTAGGGCGGCAGGTTGGAAGCCCCTCCTCTCCCTCATCCAGGAGAACGACCAAATCGTGCCTCCCGTCGCCTACTGGACACGCCTCCCTGATGATCACCTTGACTCCCACATTGGTTGGGCTTTCCGCGCGAACGACACCAGGCTTAAGCGAACTCTGATGAGCTCGCTCGCGAGGGCCGGGGCCAAAGTCCTCGTGACGATGGCCGGGCAGCACGACGACCATCACTTCCGTGAAGCCGTTAACGCTGCCCTTCTGGCCCTCCTGGGATGCACTCCTACCCTTGTAAATGCCCACCCTACCCAGTGGAACGGAGTCGTCGTCACCACCGACGAAGCCAGGACGCTGGTCGACACGAAGATGATGGCGAACGCCGACCTCGGCCTAGTCGTCATCTTCGAGCCCTTCGATAAGAAGCCGAGCCTACAACGAGTCTTCCTGGTGGAGAACCTGAACGAGAACGACCGCGCAGATGCAGAAACCATGCTTAAACAGCATGTCTTCACGGGGCAACGACGAGTCAAGGGCACAACTTCGAGCTTCTCCCTGTCGATAGCGGAAGCGCGCCTGGTCCCTATCCAGTCGCTGGACCGCGAGGTCGAGGAGAACACCGGACGCTGGAGAGCCCACATCACGGTAGCAAGTGCGGCTGAGGCCACCGACCTCGACTGGCTCATTCAAAACAAGGTGATTTTCCAGCATCACGGTCGGATCAGCGGGGATGTCAACGGCCGTTGGGTCACCATCGCCCTGCAGAAAATGCACCACTGCACGATCTGCCACCTGGACGGCCACGAGCGCGACGGCTGCTGGCTAGACAGCGAACTGCTCCTCCCCATTTGGCGCACGCCGCGCCTTAAGAGCAAGAGCTCTACACGAGACGGCGGCCCCAGTGCCCAATCTTTGCGCTCGGCGAGCGTGTCCTCCGTGCGAGGCAGATCCAACACCAGACAGCGGAGGGGCGAAGGCCAGTAACCTCTCGACGAGGACGACGACGCTGAGGTCCTGCAGAGCAGACTCAGGTGAACAGACGCATTTTTTACTTGTATATCGAACGGCTGGCATGTCTGTAGCTCCCTGTATGTGACTAAATATGAATACTATTATACTTGGACCCACATTACCTCTGGCTGAACCTAAGGAGTGATCACACAGTTGACGAAATAAAGGTATCGCCGAAGTGAACGAACGACCGACTTGACCACTTATAACTACTAAGATAACCCCGGAAGAAGGGCTCGCCTTCTAATCTATCCTATTACACCTATTGAAGTGGCTGTTACAGCTGCTTCACCAATGAGTTGGCTACCATGGTAGCCACTCACCACACCAGTAAACATGCATAACACATCAAATACATACATCATCTCCAGGGGCTGTTCTGACGCAAGAGCGCGGGACAGTGACATTGGGGCTAAGGAAGGGCCTGCTACTACCTGTCTAGTGGGGAGTAGTATAAACCAAGTGAATTCACTAGAGTCCGCTGCTGGCCCCTCTCGCAGGGTGGACATCAATGAGCTAGAGGGGAGACTTACCGAGATCTTAGGAGCAGCAAGTTCAGATGCTGATCCTCTCGAGGAGCCTCCTAAGGGAAACTCGGCCACGGGGCCAGTCCCTAGACACCTACATGGTGTGTCGGCGCAGAACAAAGACATACTTAACAAAACAGGCAGAAAGATAACACTACGACTTGGTTCTCTGAACCTACACGGAAAACAGAATGCCGCGGGGCAATCTAAAATGAGACAGTTGAGCACGCTTATGAGAAAAGAAAAGATAGCAATTCTAAGTCTCCAAGAGACTAGACTAGACCAAGTAACAACCGACCGCCTGAATGAGTCGACAAGGGCACTTCACATTGTAAACAATGGATCTTCAACGGCACATACTGGCGTTGGTTTCGCAATAAACCGCAAACTATTTGCAGGGGCGAAGAAAACATTCGAACACATTGAACTGATACCGGGACGCGCCTCGATACTAAATATAGACTGGGTGGGGCATCAATACCACCTCATTAACGTATATGTATCTAATGACCATGTACACAAAGTGCAGTTCCTTACTGAACTACTCAAAAATTGAAGTCCATGACCTTACCACATACTATGTTCTTCATGGGTGATTGGAACTGTGTGACCGAAGCAATGGACTGACTACCGACTAGACATGATAAACCTGACGTCGTCGAAGCCTTGAATAAGTTACTAAGACACTACTCCCTCATAGATGGATGGCGAATCCAGAATGACACTTTATTCTCCTATACATTCTATCATGATAGTAATCACACTGCTGCACGTATTGATCGTATCTACACTACTAAGACATCATACAAGTACACAACCCATTGGAATATAATTTCTAGTGTTGCCTTATCTGACCATGACCTTGCAACAGTCGAATTGATCAAACCCCACACTCCTACTTTAGGGCAGGGCATGAAACACTTCCCTCTTGTGATTCTGACCTGGAACCCCTTCATCAAGTCCTGTAAGAAACTATTAAAGACAGCCGAAGACGCCATAGTAGATAATAACGACAACCCTCAACCTATCTGGGAGACACTTCAAACAGACATACTCTCACTAGCTAAACGACATAACAAAACAAGACTAGAGCAACTTAATGGCCCTATACTGACACTTCAACAAAACCTGAACAAAGCCTTCATCGCGCCGCAAAAAATCCAGGAAAACGCGCACTACGAGGCCAAGTAAAAGCAGCAAGAACCGCCCTACATCACGCCCAAAAAGAACGACTTCAACAACAACTTATCAGTACTGATGCCTCATACTTTGTCAAAGGTGACGCTTGCACCGCTTACTGGCTGCGTAGCCAACACCCACCTAAAGAACAAGACCCGATTACCGCCCTCAAATCCCCGACAGGACACATCATCACTGATTCCAAAGAAATGGCATCTATAGCCTCCACTTACCATGCCACACTACAAGCAACCCCACCAATGACCCCCGAACGAACAGCTGCTATTAAACAACTCCTATCAACACAAACCACCAAACTTTCTGATAACAACGCAGAAAAACTGGACCGTGAAATCACAGACGACGACCTTCGAACAGCACTCCTGAAGACACAGAATGGTAAATGTCCAGGAAGCACTGGGATACCCTATGAATTCTGGAAATTCTGGGACAAATGCTGCCCAATGAATAAATCCAAAGACGGTAAAAAGGAGGATAGACCGGACATTCTCAAGGCCATGGCCATAACGATGAACGATATCCGTGTACACGGCCTCCAGATGCCCTACTTCAACAAAGGAATCATGACCCTCCTCTACAAAAAAGCAGATAAAGCTCTCATTCAAAACTATAGACCCATTACACTCCTCAACACGGATTACAAGCTTCTCACAAAAACTATCGCCAACATGATGGGAAAGATAGCACCCTCTATCATCCATCCGAACCAACAAGGATTTGTACCTGGACACAACCTCTACGACGCCACTAGACTCTCTCGTAATATGGTTGACTATTGTGAACAGGTCGAGATCAATGGGGTGATTGTATCTCTTGACCAAGAAAAAGCGTACGATAGAATAGACCATACTTATCTTTGGGAAGTAATGCTTCATATGAACTTCCCCCTGTCCTTCATACAATGGATCCAATTTCTCTACAAAGGAGCGCAAACTTCAGTCATGGTTAATGGTATCATCCCGATGCCCATC
>MJGA01000049.1:110000-115000 GCA_001910725.1 Phanerodontia chrysosporium
TCTCTATACCTCGTCTTCAAGCTTGGCTACACCCTTTGTAGTCCAAGTAAACCTTTGCCAGTGAGTATTGCTGGTTGGTTTGGTGTATAGGCGCTAGGGCAGCGCATTTTTGTGATAGAAGATTGAAGCTAGCCAACCTACTCCACCTTTGGTGGCCTAGGTTATTGCTTTGGGTTCTGGGGGCTTGTTTGAACAAGTGCTTTTGCGCTTTGTTCAGTTTTCTGCCGATCCACAGGCGTAAGTGGGCACTATAGTACCTTTTTAGGTACAGACAGGGGAACGTGGTGTAACCCACCTCAGAGGGCTTTGCCTGCGGACGAGTAACCCCTGTTGTAGTGCTGGACTAAGGGTGTAATACCCTGTCCAACCAGTTTTAGCTGTGTGGCGTGGAAACCCACAGTAATACCCCTTTCTCTTCGTTGAGGGTTGGCTGGCAGGAAAGCCTTGCGCTTTGCCTGTGTGGAGAAGTTTTCTGGCTTGTGTACACAGGCTGACCCGTGTTTACTAGTGCCTAAAGCTGCTAGGAACCGTTTTGTCCTTGCTAAGGACGAGAGCTCTGGCAAACCCTTGCTTGAGCGCATCAAGATCTCGAACCTTCACCGCTTCAAAGACGTTGGGAAGCCGCGCCCTGCGTACAAACCTCGCACTACACCCTACACCCCTGTCCCTGGTCGTCGTGAAAGGCTTGCTCGTGAAGCAGACTTGAACGACTTCAAGCACCAGCTTCAGCTCGAAGACTATCGCAACGAACAGCGCAAGCGCCGCCTACTCGATCGCATCGCGAACGCCCCTCCCCCTCTACCCCTCATCGAACGTATTGAACCTCCCCCTACTCCCCCTATCGAAGTCAAACCCATTCCCAAAGACCTTCGCTTTCACACCAACACTCAGGTCCATCAGCTGCGCGACTACGGACGAAAGTTCAACGGCGCCCTTAACCACTTGGGTCCGTTCTTTCAGAAGCTAGACGAGCAGCGTTTTCGAGTTGGGTTGACTGAACACGAGCTCTACATCTTGGGCTTGTTCAAGGAGAGGTTCGATAACATTCGCAAACATCTTCAGACTATCGTCGAGACGAAGGAGTACACCACGAGGGAGTGGAAGAAGATTTCGAGGGATTTGAAGAAGGCAGGCGCACATAGCTTCGCTGAGCTTAAGCCACGCTTCGCTGAGCATTGCAGGGAGCTGATTCAGGAGTTGGGTGAAGATTGGTTGTTTTTGGAGAAGAACCTCGATTAGTTTTTGTATCTGCGCGTTTTTGAATCAAGATGTCGCTCAATTCAAATCCTGTTGACTTTGGTTTGCGTTCTGCTTCGAGTTCAAGTGGCATGGACCCTTGGGGAGCGTTAGAACTTGGCTCTATGGCTGAGGGAGGCCCTACCCCAGTTTTGGCCGCTGCGCCGCTTTCGACCTCTTACGAAGAGTACAGCCAGTCATGGGTACAAGCCGCTCAGGAAGGACTGACCCCTGGTGACTTTAAGGCCCTCGTTGACAGCCTGGGTAACTGGGTAAAGGCTGAAATAGCTCAAGTAAGGTCGGAAATGGGTTCAGAAGTCCTTCGCTTGAAGGAAGCCCTTCGCAAACGCAAAACCGAGGCCAAGACACTTCAGGAGCAGATAGACATTCTTGAGCAGACTAGACAGCACTTGTCTGCGCAGATAGCAGAGGCTCAGAACCAAAATCGCGTTTTGCAGAACGCTATGCAGGTGCTGAAGCAGGAGAACGAGAGCTTGAAAGTGTTGGTTCAGCAAGGCACTAGTGGAGGCAACGTTGGGTTGTCTCAGTCTTTGTTCCCTACCATGAAGGAGCCTGACACCTTTAACGGTGATAAGGCTAGCAAGCTGGATGACTGGCTCGAGTCGATGGCACTCTGGTTGCGCCACCGTGGCGTAATGGACGACGAAAAGAAGATAGAGACGGCGATGACTTACCTGCGAGGTTCAGCAAAGAAGGTCATGCAAGAGTACTTCGACAAGGTGGCAGACTCAAAGCCCCTTGGTACTTGGACCAACTTTGTGAACGAACTCCAGAAAGGATTCCAACAGACCGACAAGAAGGACAGGGCAAGGGCAGAGTTTGAGCAGCTTGTCAGCAAGAAAGGAACGAACGAGAAGACTTTCAATGAGTTTGCTGCTCGTTTCCGTTCGCTGGCTCGCCAAACTGGCTTCTCCAATGAAGAACTGTTGGTCAAAGCCTATGCCCATACCCCTCGTGCCGCCGCCGATGTACTGGCAGCCCGTGGTCGTGCTCAGTGGGCTACGACCTGGGATGGTTGGTTGAAGGATGTTCAGGAGATTCTGCAGGATCAACGTCTCTTGACAGGCACCGTACTCTCTGGACAGCCTCAGTCGTCGAAAGACCCTGACGCTATGGATGTCGACGCCTTGAAGAAGGGCTCAGCCCAGGGCAAAGGCAAGACAGCCAAAGTTCAGAAGGTTGCCATGTCGTTCGAGGAGGCGAAGAAGAAAGGCTGCTGCGCTCAGTGTGGAGGCAAAGGCCACATCGCCAAGGAGTGTCCATCGAAGAAGAACAACTCAGGTTCTTCGACGTCGTCGAGTAAAACCACCAATGCACCGGTGGCCAGTTCATCAAAGGCTTCGTCTTCAAAGGGAAAGGAGAAGGATAAGGGCTCTCGCCACACGAAGAACAGCGTGCGCGAGGTGTACGCCAGCGACTCGGAGAGATTCCAGGAGGTAGCCTCTGACGAGGAATCGAGCTCGGATAGCTCAGAAGAAGAAGATACCCCCAAGACCAAACAAAAGAAGAAGTCGTCTTCAAAGGAGAAGGCGCAGAAGATTAACCGCGTGGTGTTCTCAGACGATGAGGATTTTCTGCAGGGACCAATGTAGAGTCTGCGACATCTGGTCCGTTTTTAGATTTCCTTTACCCTCCCGACTCAGTAGAATGTATTAGATCAGTTTTGGAATCGAGAAAAGTCTCTAGTTTGCCCTCTAAATCGAGCTTTATCGTTCCAGTAACTTTGAGTCAGGGTAAGGAAATCAGAGTGCAGACTACCGCGCTGGTTGATTCAGGGGCCTATGCTGTGTTCATTAGCCATCGCTTCGTCAAGAAGCATAAGCTGAAGACGAACCAGCTGGCCAGGGAGATACGCGTTTACAACGCGGATGGCTCCAGGAACAAGTGTGGCAGTATTGAGGAGTATGCTTGGCTCGACGTAGCCGTAGGGGACCATATCTCCAGACAAGCATGCCTCATTACAGATCTGGGTGGAAAGGACATGTTCCTCGGCTTTAGCTACCTGAAGAAGCATAATCCTGAGATAGATTGGGATAAGGGCGAGTGGAAGTACTCCAGATGCCCAGATTCTTGTCGCTTTACCAGCCACAAGGCTCAAGTAGCACAAGCAGAGCTCGAAGAACCTATGGACGAGGACTTCGAGGAGGAAGAAGAGGAGCCTTGGCTCCAGTGGGTCGACCCTTCCACCCCAGATGGCCGCGTTTTGGCATTAACTTGCCGGAAGATCGCAGCGATGTGCAGTATTCGTTCGCTGGAGGGAATCGAGGGCTGGGAGCAGCTTGTCCCTGCACAGTATCAAGACTATGGGGACGTGTTTTCGAAGCGTGCAAGCGAACGGTTACCCGTACGAAAGCCTTACGACCACGCTGTCGAGTTTATCGACGGAGCTACCCTACCTCGACCAGCTCGTAATTACTCGCTGTCGCCAGAAGAGAGGAATTCTCTGGACGAGTGGATTCAGGAGAATCTCGCCAAGGGATACATCAGACCAAGTAAATCCCCGCTGGCAGCACCAGTCTTTTTCGTGAAGAAGAAGGACGGTTCATTGCGCTTGGTGCAGGACTACAGAAAGCTGAACGAAGTCGTTAAGAAAGACCGCTTCCCTATACCCAAGATCTCAGACCTTATAGATCGACTATCTAAGGCTAGTATATACACCAAGATTGACCTTAGATGGGGGTATAACAACGTCAGAATCAAGGAAGGAGACGAGTGGAAGCTGGCCTTCATCACACCTTTCGGTTTATACGAACCTACAGTGATGTTCTTCGGCCTCAGCAATGCACCAGCAACCTTTCAGCGCATGATGAACCATATTCTCGACGATCTGATTCGAGAAGGGCATGTCATGGTCTACCTAGACGACATTCTCATCTTCACGAATGACTTGGACCACCATCGGCGATTAGTTCGCGAGGTATTGCAGCGGCTACGCGACAACGACCTGTTTGCTAAGCCAGAAAAATGCTTCTTCGAGACGGATAGCATTGAATACCTCGGAATGATCATCAGCAAGGGGTCGGTTCAGATGGATCCATCGAAGGTAGATGGCGTTTTATCTTGGCCCATACCCAAAAGGGTCAAAGATGTCCAGGCTTTCCTGGGTTTTGCTAACTTCTACCGACGGTTTATTCGAGACTTTGGCAAGATTGTTCGCCCATTGTCAGAGCTTACCCGCAAAGGCAAAGAGTGGGAATGGGGGCCTGAGCAGCAGGATGCCTTCGATACACTCAAAAGAGCGTTCACTACTGCGCCTATTCTCAAGATTCCAGACGACGAGCACCCTTTTAGGCTCGAATGCGATTCGTCAGACTTTGCTACGGGGGCTGTACTTGAGCAACTGGGCGAGGATGGCCTTTGGCACCCTGTCGCGTTTTACTCCAAGGCGCTAGGCGTACATGAGCGCAACTACGAGATATACGACAAGGAGATGCTAGCCATCATCCGCGCATTGAAGGAATGGCGCCACCACTTGGAGGGACACCCTCTACCATTCGACATATGGTCAGATCACCAGAATTTGACCTATTTCCGCAAGGCGCAAGACTTGACGCGACGCCAAGCACGTTGGAGTCTTTTCCTCACACGTTTCCACTTCAAGTTGGAGCACAAGCCTGGAAAGACGATGAAGCGGGCTGATCCAATGTCCAGGAGGCCAGATCATGAATTGGGGGTGGATTGCGACAATCGTGAAAAAGTCCTTTTGAAGCCAGAATATTTCGCGATTCGAGCCATGCAACCAA